>CAUJNA010003272.1:1168000-1173000 GCA_963377175.1 Effrenium voratum
CTATGGTACCACATTCTGGTTTCATGGTACCCTGGCTTCATGTAATTGGGCAACCACGCATGGAATATTGACTTTACACTTTTCTTTGGCGAATTCACCAACTTACAGTGGGGGATTCCGTACTGTTTTGAGGCATCTGAATTCATACATCCTATCCGACGGGACCCAACCTGCCATTTGCTTAAGTCTCCGGGGAAAAACAAACCTTGATAGTTTTCGTCAAAGCTAACCGGGGAAAATCAATCATGCATCGTCTTAAGCAAATGGAAGCAACCTTGAGCCCGGAGATCTGGCTTCGGCCCATCGGACGTGGGCCGCACGTCCCGCCTTGGCATCCCATCGTCGCGACTGTGGCCTGCGCGGGGGGGGATCAGGTCACTTCCGTGGATGGGCCAAACAAAAGTCACCAAACTGGTTGTTTCTCATTTAATATGGTCTTCTCAAAAAGCTTCAAGTCCACGAACTGTTTCTTACCCAGAAAAAGAAACACCAAATGCAGTCTTCTAAAATAGTCCAAACCCAAGTGACTAAAGTCCAGGAACTCAAGTGACTTAGGCTTCCCAGGTCCTGAGTTGATGGCCAGCCGCAGACGCAATGCACCTCTCCCGAAACCTCCAGCGGTTATGGGGACCCCCCCCCCCCGTCGACCCGTGCAAGGGAAACCCCCACTCCAACACCGCTAAAAGTCTTGTGCTTGAATAACCAAAAAAGCCGCGCCGATGTTTTCCTCGCGCTGTACATCTTCCGCATCCCAAGAAAGATGAGCCACGTCGAAACCTCCCCGGCCGAATTTGGTCGCGAGCTCTGTACAGCTCTGCCAGCAGGGCACTGTGCGCCATGGTCAAGTTCTTTCCCCCCCTGCCAAAGAGTAGCAATCTGGGTTCAAGCACAGCATATTTTTTGCCTAGGCGAGTTTATGGATGAATCTCTTGCATACTGCCCCCCTTGATTGATACGTGGATGTGGGTGAAAAATAGGTACCCAAAAATGGAACCCGGGTAAATTAGTAAATGGAAACAAAGACTAAAACCCGCGGTCCTCTGGTGGTTTAATTTTGACCCATACCCACGTTGATTCAGGGATTCTTCAGCTCGGACTTCCATGAATCTCTGCCCCACATGGTCTTTGTCCGTGAGGCGGGCCATACCGAAATTCAAGTCGGTGGCTCCATTGGAACTGAACATAACAACACTTCGACATGCAGGGCTCAGCTTCCTTGAGAGCCGCTAGGAAGTCAGATTGGACAAACCAATTTTCAGCCCAACCCTCTGCGTGCTGAAGGTTGCATGAGCTCGAACAACGGAACTGGATCTTCAACCTGGGTTCTTTGACCCGAATAAGCTAAATGATTCTCTACATAGTCCAGGAACTGCGTATTTGCCGATGGCAAAGGTGAGTTTGGCCAAGCAAAGTTCAAGCCATGTGATATTCAGATTATTTTGGCTCTGAAACAGGAATCCCTATACACAAAGTCCAAGCTGTTTATGGCCGAATTATGCCCCAAAAGAATGTGTCTCGAAATGCGGGAACCCTAACAAATTAAGGTTTCTGTTTGGCTTCCTCTAAACCACCGCCTACCCGCTTCCAGGAAGACTTGGCTCCATCTACAGAAGTGTAAAGGGGGGCTCCCGATTTTGAGACAAAACCAAAACTACGTGAGGCAAAGGCTGAATGTCTCACTAGGGAGAGACGAGCATTTTTGTTCCGCGGCGCGAAAACGCCCTAGTCGTACCACAGAATCAAGGAGCCGCGCTCACCTTGGTAACACTCCTCGGTCTGGTGCCACTCCTAGCACGGATCCGACCCATAAACAGAATGTGCTGCTGGTTGAAAGGGAAGGAAAACGCAAAACGCAAACAGAACAGTCGGCTGTTCAAAATGGAGTGTTGGCCAACCCGATTTTCCACACCGCTTGGAAAGCCAGACCCCTTGCGAAACCAAAGGCAAGTCTAAGGGAACGAAAGCAGGTTCCAAAAACCGAATTCAAGGAAAAAAAAACTTCTTTGAAGGGACAAAAAACAGAGTGGTCCAAAAGGTAGGCTCCAGAATGTTGGCTTCCTTTTGGTTGTCTTGAAACATCTAAAAGGGGGCACCCTACTCTGGAACAAACCCAAATTATGTACCATGGCTGCCAAGGCTCAAAAATCTGCAAAACCTTTGGTGGCCGGCTGTTTGGAATCCCTGAGGGATTGATGACTATCCCTAGCTACCGCCAGCGCACTGGGGTGTGATCAAAACTAGAGAGCGCCTCTCACCACCCTTTGTGGTATTTGTTGAAGGTAAGCCATGCTGAACCAACCATTTGTGCAATCCTCACAACATGGAGAAACTGCAAAAGAGCTCCAGAAATAAGATTCTGCTTCCCCGAAGTGGTGTTTTTTGGCTTGGTTGTTTGGAAGTAAGGGGGTAGCTTCTCGTTTTCCATCAACAAGAACCAGGCGTTCAAACCTCCAAACCACCAATCCACTTGGCGAGGGGAACCTGAGATTCCTGTTGAGATGCGGTCGAGTTGAAAGGAAACCATCCTGTTTGACCAGCACGTGCACAGAAAGGTGCGCAAATCAATTTTCGGCTCTCAGCTGGCGCACCGCAGTGGTCCAGCTAAAACTTGGTTGCTTTCTGCTCCCCTGCTAAAAGTTTAACTTCTAGTGATTTAATGGAAAACCCATTCGTTGGCAAAAAGTTGAAGTCCTAACATCCAAAGAAAATGCAACAAAGAAACCGCTTGTCAAGAAGTTAAACATCAGCTGCATGAATCTCACTTAACATGCACAGTGGTGAGGCTCCAATCACCCAAGCCTTCTCCGCACTCTGCCAGAAAGACATTCGAGGCACTTCAAAGCAAAAACAAGAAAAAAGTTTTCAGAGGCGATGGACAGGGCCTGCAGGCCGAACCCAAGCTGACCACACACTTAGCCCGAGATCCGAGTGGGGAAGGCAAAGAGTACAACTACTCCCCCAACTAGCCTTTCGTGAATTGGTTGGTCATGGATAGCCCACACCTCTCACAAGTCCTGCTCGGCCTGCCGAATGGCTTGGGCAGTTGCAGCTGCCCATGCCAGGGATTCAAATCAACATCCCTGCTTCCTCATATACACGTCATAGAAAAGGGCAACCCCAAATGGGGGTGTCTTGAAATAGGGGAACCCCCCCTCCCCCCCTCCAAAAAAAAGACACAAGAAACAAGGAAGAGAAGGGTGATATTCTTTGTTTTCCCTCGAAAACAACCCATCAAGGGAAACCTCAAACAACAACTTGGACAATATATGTCTTGGTGACTCCGTTTAAAGACAATAAGGGAAAAACAAACAAACAAAACATCTCGAACAACATATTTGTCTTGGTGATTCCGTTTAAAGACACATATGGACGATCCCACACTTCCAGAACCGGCCCTTTCGACTTTCCCGCATCCGCATCCGCAGCCGCCCGCATCCGAGCGGTCCTTAGAGGAGTGCAGTACCGCGAGGCCCACCTGGCAAACTGATGGCCATGGGCTGTTCAAAACCCAAAGAGGGGGTTTTCAGTGAACGGGACCCAATCCAACCACTAAAATGGGAAGCTCATGGAAGCTCAAAATGGGGCGTACATGGACCCACAGCCATCTTCTCCCCACTCCATGCCCTTGGTGACAGTGGAGGAGACAGGAAAGCCGCTGGCCATGCGATCCGAGTTCTCGGATCAAAATTCCCTATGCTTCCTCTTAGAACAAAGGAAACATGCCGGCCCCAAGTCGAACTAGTGTTGAAAACCACCAGAAGGGAAGCCCGAAGTATTGACAACCACCAGAAAGAAACATTCAGGGACCCTACCAGAAGAACCCCTCGAATCCCCGCAAGAACCCCTCAAATCTGGGAGCACTAAGCTCCACCTGTCGCTGAGCGCGCCAGGGCGCTGAGCCGGCTTCGTCCCCTGGAACAACATATGGCCATGGGTCAAAAGCCCGGTTAGCCCCCAGTGAACATCCAACCACTAAAATAGGCTCTAAAATGGGTGGTGCGCCCCAAAATGGTACCATTGGTTTTGACCCACAGCCATATCCAGTGATAGACTCCCTGAAAAAACCACAGAGGAACAGGAAAATACCACGTCTTGTTAAGGAAAAACGGAAGAAACAAATATCAAATTGCCCTGACATCCACATGGCTTCCGGCGAAACGGGATTGGCTTGGAAATCTCTTCCGACCATTTCTCTGGTTCTATGTTAGTCGCGAGGGAACCCAACAGTTAGGAGCCCAAGAGGGAGAGTTCCACAGAAAAGTTTGGAGTTCCGCACGACGAGGGTACACCTCGGTTGTTTTTTTTAGACTTCGAAGAAACTGTGAGCCTCACTGTGAGCCGCGCATGTTGAGTAATCAAACTTGGTCTAAACAACGCGGTGTAAAGCATCAAAAGGTCTAGGGGTTGATTCCCCATTCTTTTCAACCATCCTTCTTTTCAAAAACCAGCTATTTTCCCTGGGTTTCCGGAGGTTTTGATCTCTGGAAAGAATGGAAATGGAAGTTACCCCCAGAAAAGGGTGACTCTCCGCACCTGTTTCTGGTTAGGACGTGCCTCATTTCTTGTCTCACACCGCCCTGCCTGATGCTCGTGGCAGTAGATGGGCGGGTCCGTGTCATTGGCGAAGAAGAAGACCCTGGAGGCTCAAACAGGGTTTTCGACTAGTTCAAATCCTAAACCACTCCAACTAAGGATTGGAGGCTGGGGGCTGTCATGTTGCACGCCTGGAGCCCTGCAGGTCCTCGCTCCTCCGCAGGCAGACCTCGAGGGAACTCGCAACAAGTCGTGGTCATGGTCTCGTGTGGTTCTTGCCTTCTACACACGAACTTGTTTACTTCATGGTTATCTATTTGTAGATGAAAACAACTGGAATGTGATGATTCAGATTGTGCATATCACGTTCATTGTGGATTCCTGCTTGTGTCCTTTTGGAGTGCTTGATCAGGCATGACGCAAGGGCGATTTAGCCCTGAGTCACTCTAAGACGACACTTTGTAACA
>CAUJNA010003272.1:1183000-1408000 GCA_963377175.1 Effrenium voratum
AACTCAAACAAGCCAAGCAACACAAACACAACACACGAAAACCAGTACAATTGTGAAAACACCATACAATCGTGAAAGCACCACAGTACTACAAACCGTGTACTTTCAGCACGCTTCCACACCATTTGCAGGTCACCCCCGAAAAGCATGTGGCAATACATGGGCGGGTTCCGCGGGGAAACGGAAACAAAACAGGGATAGGGCAGAGTGGGGATTGGGAAGAGCCGGCTTCTTGGTTTCTCTCTCTTACTCTCTGCCTGGTGTTTCCAAAGGATTCCCTTTACTCATGATCATGTTGGGGTTGCTCCAAATGGTCCCTCTCCTGACTGCCTTCAAAAGGAATCCAGTGAGGCCGAACTCAAATCAGCTCCAAGTTCACCAGACAAGCACCCACATAGTCATTGAATCATCGGGCTATGGTTGGCAATGCCAAGGGCACCCGTGCCCTTTTTTGGTCTTGGCACTGTGAGCAACGACGACCCCTCCAGGTGCTTAGCTTCGTCCCTGGCTAAAGTCTGAACCCGTGGTGTTTCTTTGGCTGAACAAAACCGATGTGAACCGGGTAGCAAAAGACACACACACACACCTTAGTTGTTCAGTGACCCTGGAAAAACAGGGATCCGTTTTGGGGAAGACCATTTTTAGTGGTGCAGCCACCGGAAAGGAAAATAATGGAAAAAGGAAAAAGGGGTGCCACCGAACTGAGACACACACACACACACTATGGGCTATCTACAGAACTTCCCACGACAGAACTTCACGACCCAAGGCCTGGGAGAACTTCAGAAAACGTAGCTCTAAGAAACCAAAGCGCTAAGAAAAAATATGAAATCTGGGCAGGAACCCCCTGGGTTTGGTTTGGGTGCAAACTTCCAGACATTCCGGCTGGTTTCTATGATCGGCACAACGTCTCCATCAGCCCGAACACAAGATGTGTAGACTCTGCTTCATATCTAGTCAACCTTAGATCATGTACGATTTTCAGGACAAACTACACCCCAAAGAAGAACAACAAACACACTGCCCTCGGCTCAATATGAATACTGGCCACAACAAGGATAGAAGCGGACCTGCTATAAGTTGAAATGACGCCCAGCTCATCTCACAAGGTTGCCTGCTGCTCAAGTGGTGTCCAAGATATGATAAAGGGGATGGCTTAGAAGTTGCCGCTGAGTGTGGCACACGATGCATGCGGAGAAAGCATGCCGTTAAGTCCAAACAACACGGAATGGTACAGCAACAGCATACCTTAGACCCTTCTCACTCGCAAGTGCTGGTATGCCTATGTCATGCGCAATGTCATGCGTGCCATGCTCTTCTGTGACAGCTTGAGGAAAAATCTGCAAATTCTACAACCCCAGCCCGCCTTGGAATAGGCAGAACAACCTCTCACAAACCAGCGTAGCTTGGACCGTCTGGGTGGTTTGCAACAGTCGCGGCAGACAAACCGCCAAAAGGGATTGGATGTTCAGGATCTGTGTCATTGCTTTCACCATCCCCATCCCAGAAAAGGCACATGTCTAGCCCGAATTGAAAGAAAACATACACCCTGTGGATGGGGTGTCCCAAAGTGGATCCCTCAAACATGGAAATTTCTACTTGATCAACCAGCAAAATCCAGGGCTTCCATTGGATTCCTGCGGACTCCTTTCCAAAACCCAATAGGGTACATGACATGATGGTTTTGACACATCTTCAGGGATGGCTTCATTCCATTGGCCAATTGTTGACCGGGGAATTCTTCGAAGGCTTCTAACACGGTGTCCTCCGCTCGCTGAAGGTAGTGCTCAATCTCAGCCCAAACCCTGGCGACATACGCACACACGCACACACGCACACACGCACACACGCACACACGCACACACGCACACACGCACACACGCACACACGCACACACGCACACACGCACACACGCACACACACACACACACACACACACACACGCACACACACACACACACACACACACACACACACACACACACACACACACACACACACACACACACACACACACACACACACACACACACACACACACACACGTCGATGGACGAAGGGATGAACAAACTGGCCAACTTGTCCTCCTCTTGGTGTTCAACTCACTTCCAGTACAACCATAGTAGGTTTCTAATCATGGCTTGCCATCTAAGTACATATCAGCAACCCCCAATAGGTTTACTTCCAATACTCGGTTGCTTTCTGCTCCCCTGCTAAAAGTTTAACTTTAGTGGTTTAGTGGAAAACCAATTAGTTGGCAAAAAGTTAAAGTCCTAACAGCCAAGCAAAATGCACCAAAGAATATACTTCGACACTTCCTAAGGTGAGTCAACCCCAGTTGACTAATTCAGGCTGTCCCTGGGCTGGGTCTGTTTGGAGGGGGAACACCTTCCTATCTCACTTCATGGGTCTGTCTTGTTTTTTGGACCCCGGAACAGGGAGCGGTTCTAAAAGGTTCCTTTTTGTCGATTTCTCACTTGCGACTGGCAACATGTTCAAACTGGCTGGCCTCTGTTTCCCGTGGCCCTATTTTATGAAAACAAAAATACATATATATATATATGGCTGTGGCTCAAAATTAAACAGGAGGGGTTACGCAGGTTCTGGTCCATGTTTCCACTTGCCAAGCTCAAATTCGGGGGACAAGACTTGTCCTCAAACCAAAGGAAGGGTCATATGGGTGACTGTTCAGGGACGGAACCTCATGGCTGGTTTTCCTTTGGTTTCCCTTCAACTCACTTCCTGAGTTCCTGGACCTTTTTTGGGCAGACCATGTTAGTGGCAATCAGCTTCCAACCTGGTCAACTGGACTCGTGAGAAGCCAGCGGGAAGCTGGCCAAAAAGGTCGGCTGCCTGTTGGTTTCCCAGCAAGCAACCACACAAACACACACTCAATACTGTGGATGGACAGAATCCTGCACCACTTGGAATCTATGGGAAACCATTGGTTGTTGGTATTTACAGGGGAATCATCCTTCCAGGGTTTCTTAGGTGGTGCAGGATTTCCTTCATCCACAGTATTGGCGCTCCAGGAACACTTTTTTTTTTCTGAACAAAAACTTGTGTTACAATATTGGTGCTCCAGGAACACACACACGTGATACGACAATAAAGGCTCATGGCCTCCCAACAATCAACCCCCAACTCGGGAACAGGAAATTGATCCCTTTCCAAATGGATCGAAAACGGCGGAGTTTTTTGAGCTGATCGAAAGAGAGAGTTGGCCATCCTGATCGAACTCATTGCCATGAAGGGGATCGATGAATTGATTCATTGCCGGGGCCACCCCCCTCCCCCAATTCCATTAAGGGGGGTGGGGATGTCCATCCTCAAGCCTCTGAACAGCCCGCATTTTAGGTACTGAAGTGGCGATCCGGAGCGAGCTCACGCAAAACCATTGGAAAAAAAGCCACATGCAGCGAGGTGTGCATCCATTGCATCAATGGCAACTTGCTGAATTTGGTCCATCCATCCCCACCTACCACGGGGGTGGGGGCTCCCCAGTTCCATTTATCTAGTCTTCCTAGGATTCCAGGCCATCCCCCTCCCCCAATTCCAGTTTTAAGGGGGTGGGGATCCATCCTCAAGGAGATTTCTCAGGCCCTCTCACGCAGTCGGACACAAAAGCGGTTCTTGGTCATGAACACAAAGCCCTGGGCAGGTCCCCGAAGAGCAACCAGGACCCTTGATTGGAGAGGCCTGAATCTCCAAACGGGCTTGGACCTCAAAATTCAGACACAGCCAACATGGTAATATGCTACCCGCCCCCCAACCCCCCACCCCCCCCCCCCCCAAAAAAAAAAACAAAACAAAACAACACGCAAACACAAACGCAGAAGAACAAACACAAACTAGGGGGTTACCACATATCCTTATTTGTAGTGGATCTTGTTGCAAAGTCCCGGTCCCTTTGGACAGGCACGGGACCCCGGCGGCACTTTGTGGGGGGAGCCGGTCATAGACCTCCAAATGCACAGCCTATGGGAGCTGTCGACAACAGCCTGGCATCAGGCAGGGAATGAGAAATGGAATGACCCCAACAAACCAGCCCTTGCGGTTTCCTTTAAGAGAATCCCCAAATTCATTCCCACATTCCCCGACTGAGCACCAGCAAGTTAAGGGCTCAATAGGTGATAGCCGCGATAGCCCTCTCCAACTTGAACCCATGACAGTCCTTCCACAAAGCTCTGATGGCAGCAGCTGGAAAAGGAAGACGCCGGGGGAGCGCTCCTGTCGCACATGGGAGGCCTCATTGCTCGACAAACTCACTTCCTGAGCGGATTGGCCGAAGCCAAGTGGTTTTTCTTTGCCACGCAAGTCTTACCGCAAAGAACGTAGGAAGTAAACCATGGAGCCAGATCACAGGGAGCTTGTTCTCGGCCCTCAGCCTTGGGGTGCTCCACCCCTTCTTGCTTGAAAAGCGCTTGAGCATCTAAAATGTAGTCTTGAACAAGTGCCCTGTACCCATCACGACATCATCGCTAGCCGGTTGAACAAAAATAGCCATGGACCATGCAGGCACCTCAGATAAAGGTTACCAACAATTTTTGGACACTTCTCATCGCACCCCCTTGAGAGGCAGCCGGAAGAAGGGCGATCGCTTGCAAATTCTAGGCCACGAAAACAAACCACTGCTTCGGGAACCTAAAAGGGGCAAAAGGACATCTTCAAACATGGCTGTGGTTGTCAAAAATAGGGTAACCCCAAAATGGCACCAAACGGTAAATGGAAACAATGACTAAAACCTGTGGTCCCTTGGTGCTCTAAGTTTGGCCCATGCCCACATCACCTTAAGACCTAGCGCAAGTTGTGTAACTTGACAAATGGGTGGCAGTGCTCCCATGTGGCAGTTGATCTATATTCCTGTTTCCGGAAAACGCCATCTTCGCGAGAAAACAAGTTTCTTTCGCGAATCTTTCGCGACTCCATCGCCACGCCCTTTTGTTTGCAGCGTGCACTTGTGGCTGCTGCAGTTGTGCTTGCAAACACAGTAGCCGCAGTTCACTTGTGCTGGCAGGCTTGCAGTAGCGTTAAAAGAAAGCAGTCACCGTCATTCGCCCTTGTCACTTGCGCTTGCCGGGGAAGTGCGGAACCTTGCAACAAGCTCCATGTACTTTCGCCGGTCTTTCGCGGATCTTTCGCGAAACTTGCTCCAAAATAGCCCAGCCAACGTTATTGGTTTGCACCATTCCCAACACAGGAATGAGAATCAATAATGCAAGTCGAAGTGCTTGCTGCGCATCTCCCTGTCTACAAGGGAGCGGGGTCTGCAAATATGCAAGTGCACAGGATGCCTCCAAGAACCCAACGCGGAATCTTTCGCGACAACAAAGTTTCTTTCGCGAACTCCATCGCCGATCTTTCGCGGAGGGATTTAAACAAAGACGAATGGTCACCGAATACATAACTCCTTGCAAGGACCTTTTGATCAACCCCATGTATCGTGAGCAATCCGTGCAAAGCCTGGGGCTTGTCTTTTTGAGCTGCCACCTCTACTCACTCCCCCGGTCAATTGATGAACACCTAAAGTTGATACCTGAACCGGAGGTCTGCTTTCCCAAGCCCAAACCGGCTTCTGAACTCCCTTTCCGTTAAAAAAACAAAACAAAAAAAAACAGGCCCCTTTCGCCTAGGCCCCCAAGCTTCAGGTCCAAACCGTCGATCTTTTCGGTTTAACGACGCAGCTTGGGTGCGAAAGGGACATCAAGACACGTTGAGACAAAGCCACACAGCTTCCTTTATTTTGCTTTCCCGGGACTTTAACAGAGACGCTCTGAACTTCCCCAAACAAGGAACCTGCTGGGCTTGACATAGTATTTTGTGGATAAGCAGAAAAAAAAAAAAAAAAACAATCGAGCCCTGAACCTGAACTGTCGGCCTGCACATTTTCTTTGGTTGGCCTTCGCTTCTGAAGGCACAGGGTTTGCAGTCGCAAGGGACCGCTCACGCACCCGAAGCCTGTGGCTTCTGCAAGTGCGGGATACATGGCTGGGGTGTGGAACTCCGGTCTTCTTGAGGCCCTGCAAAAGGCTCACGTTTCTAGATTTGCGGGGACGTCCTTTTCAACCAATGAGCAGATTCAGGGGCACGCCGAGTAGCCATTCCCACACCCCATGAAGGCACGCTGAAAAATATGAAGCGCGGAAGACCTGATGCATGAGGTGCTAGTGCATCGAGAGTGGCCTGGTCCTGGGCAACGGTTGCACTGCTTGCCATAGGTGGCATAGGTGGGAAAAATAAATAACCCTGGTAAATGGAATAAACCCCATCTAAACCAAGGCCCTCTATCTTTCAAGCAAACCAACCAAACAGGACACCTATGCTGCTTGCACTCCTCTTTGGACAAGCAGCTCCCACAGCAAGCATTGAACAGCCGTAGGCCCAGTCAGTCGAACGCTGTTCGCGACGACAAAACGAGAGGCGAAATCCAGAGTGAAAACAGCGATGGGACGGTTCCTGCACCGCTGGTTGCCCGGGGCTCTTTCATACAAGCTGCGGTACTGAGATTACATGAGCTACCATGTCCAGAAGACTATCCTGCAGCTCAGCTAGCGACCCAAGTCCAATGGGCCGCCGATGGCCGCTTGGTCGATCCCGAGAACGTTTTTTTCAGCTCATTGTGGCCTTCTGGACCGATGAAAAGGCGTTCAATTGACTCTTCCTGCATTTCAAAGGGAGCCAAGCGGCTCCGAAAATCTCGCCGATTGGCTCTGGGCCCTGAAATTCACCATGAGCGAAGGCTGGCTCTTGTATAGCAACCTCCATAGGAAAAATGCAAAATGTCAGCACTAGGCGGCCAAACACATTTCAGGTGTCTCAAATAAACGTCGTTGACTAACCACGAATGAGAATCCCAGAAGGTTTCAGAGGGAATCCCCTTCACTTTTGGGAAAGTTCCCCCTAATTGACGTCCACTTATGAATCCTGTGTCATCCAGGGTCGACATTACCTCAGGTAACAGCTTAGGTGGCTTGGATTGGTGCACCGGGTCTGTGTAGCCTCAGGTCTTGCATAATTTCTTCCCCTACTAAACGAACGTGTGGCTTAACCACCCGCATTTACACAGTGGTACCCTCAAAATCAACGCAAGGGGAAGCCGACCTAGTGACCAAACCAATAAACCTGTTGGAAGCACTCACTTGGAAACCACCAAACCAAGGAGCCATGCAACATAACCACCAAACCACCCATCCATGATTCATGCGGTGCAGGATTCGGATCGCCTCACGCGAGTCCTAGGCCTGTCCCATGCTGTCGGCCGTCCACAACATGCGAAACCAAGGGTTGGATGCTGCCCGAGCGCATGCGAGAAAGTCGCCAAACCAACATGTGTATGGCTGGCTCGTCCTCTGAGTTGGTACCACTTTTTGGGTGGTTCTAAAGAAAAAGCGAAGAGACAAAAAAAAGGTGCTGTACATAGGATGAGGGTCAGGGAAACCACAACAAAAAATGACTTTCCCACTAAATGGGAAAAGTTACCTATGGTCATTTTGGGGAGGCACAAATACAACCCCCATTTGTAGCAAGGTACCCATTTTTGCCAGTTGTTTCAGGGTCACGGGGTCCCCCTAGTTTGACACCCCGTGCGAGTAAATCGCATCCCACGAGTTTGTTGTTTGTTCGGTCCATTGCTCTCACTCGCAATTTGAACGGAATTTGCGAAACTCGACTTTGCAACCCTCGGTATGGTAGCAAATGCTATGTTTTTGCAGGCCCCTACTAAAACAAACAACCTAAACACATGCCAACAACAGCGAAGTAGTGTAAAGCACATTGTCACATGCCAAAGAGGAAAACTTGAGGGGGGTCTTTTGCTGATTTGGTGGATGGCAACTGAGCAGCATCTGAAGCAACTCATACTCCCCTCAACACTGGCATAGAACCTAAAAACAACCGTTGTGGCGATTCAACTCTTCCTTTGGACACCTTTTCTGGGCTCTGTATAATTGCTCCAAGGTGGAATCCAATACCCCCAAACCACCTGGAATCTTGTGTTTCATGTAATGGACACTATCTTAGTCTTCTGGACATCTTCCGAAATCAGACCGACTTTGCAACATGTGTGCCAAAATAGGTCCGCAGCTTCCTTTTGCTTCTCCTTCGAAAAACCACCCGAATTTCGGGCACAAGCACCAGGTCTTTTCACCCGCGGATGCTGGGTCCCGAGTGGTCTTCCACCTTTTGGCTTCGTGCTAAAGGAATCACCTTGGCACCTGGGTGTTTTCAGGGCACCCTTCTCACCCTGGTTTTAGTGGAAAACAAAAGGGTCCCACCCCACCATTCGAAATTCCCCATGTTGAGACAAATCCTGGAATTAAAAAAACTTTCCCAACACAAACAGATCGGAGGGCGGCCGCAGGATTTTTTGTTGTTGGGCTTGTCCTGTATTAGTGGCTTCCTTGATAAGACCCATCAGCTTCTGGGCGCGGCTCCTTGGCCCTTCGGCTTTTGCGCATGTCTGTGGTGGGCAAACTTGCACAGACGCCGGCAAGCATGAAACACATGGAGGTCCTAAACATGGGAGGTCCCACATGTTTGGACACACCCATCTGGATCTGGCATCAAACAGTTTTCACGGGCCAGGATGTCTAGAAGTGACAGCCAGTCACGGAGCAACACCATGGCCAAACAAAAAATATCTGGGCTGGCCAGTGAATCGACACCGCATTAGCGGGTGGTGCTGGGAAGCCCACATGCTGCTGAAGGGTCGCGCTGTGCGCTTGTTTTGGACCAGATTCAATGTCCTGTACAGTACATGCTTGACAATGCTGGCAGTGCAAGCCACAGCAAGCTTACTTCGCTTAGTTTCGCCCACGCGAAGCAACAAAAAGTGCGATTCATGATTTCTTTCCACCACTCGTGGAAAAGGCACCACTGCCGTTGCAACCAAAGTCTACCGAAAACAACCAATTCTTCTGTTAGACATGCACAGCGGCTGTTTGGACCCAGGTTCTATCTACTACATGTGTCCACATTGCCACCACTTTGTTTCATGGCTTTGAAGGCGCTGGCCTGGGAACACCTCTCAATTCGCACGTTTGGGAGAGAATCATCGGTTTGGGAGCAGCCGGAAGCCCGTAAAATGATTGGGCAGATTGAGCATCCTGGTCCGTGCCGGTGAGGAAAACTGGCCTAGGCCAAAAGGACCAAAGCCGTGCTGGTCCTCTGTGCTGGTCCAAATGCGGATGTGGAAGCGCGAGGCGTGACGTGAGAGAGTGGACTCTTAGGCACAAGGGTGATGCTCCCATTGCGCACCGCCGGCCGAAAACAAGCTGAACATGACATATTTGCCAAACTGAATCCACGAAAACACTGCGGAGTGGATGAAGTGCTCAATTCTTGACACGTACTTTCACTGGCCCCAGCCAAAAAGTCATAGAAGGGAAACGGCCCGTTGAGATTTCCAGGTTTCCGACTGCTTGTCCCGGTGCGGCAAAGAACTCCAACTTGATCCTTTATGCTGTGAATGGACGAACGCCTGCATCACCTGGGTATGGCTCAAAAAACCGGTGCCAAAATGGAACCCTGGTAAGTGGACAAATGGACCAAAACCTGCGTAACCCCTGTTGAATTTTGAGCCATACCCACCTTTCAGAAACCGGCTGATGATTCCCCAGCGTAAATACCCACGTGGTTTCATTCCCATGGCTGAAAAACCGCGGTGCGATTTTTCGGAAAATGTTCGAAAGCCGCAACAGTATTTGGCTGTGGGTCAAAAGTAGGTACCCAAAATGGAACCCTGGCAAATGGAAACATGGACTAAACTCTGCGGTCCCCTGGTGGCTTATTTTTGATCCACACCCATTTCAATGAACCTGCAAGTTCTCCGGGAAACATTTTCTTGGACACCACAAGGGATGAACCGTTTTTCTCGGGCTCACGCTCATTGCCCTCTCACTTGCTGAGTTGATGGGCCAAAACAAGTCTCCGCACTTTTCGATAGGCCACTACGGCCTTCCCAAAAGGTGACTGCAGTCCATGAACCCAGGAGGCGAGTTGCTCTGAAGGGACTTGTGCACCTAGTTTTACCTGGTATCACCGCAAAAGCCGGCGGCCATGAGAACACAGTCCATCTCTCCGCCAGAAGAATGAGCTGGCGCGCCCAAGCCGGCGGAATCTGTCCCTGTCACAGGCAGCTACAGTATTGTCTTTTGCTTGTTCTCAAATCTATGGGGCTGTCCGGAAAGAAAACAGGGTGGTTTTCCCTTGTGGTCCCCCTCCAAAACCAGCAAACAAAAAGGGGTATCATCCAACAAAAAGAGTGACCATATGCTACGTAATTACTATACTGGCAATGCTTCACACCAGCTTTTAGCCATGACTGAGAGGAGGGCAACGGGAGTCACAATCAACATGATGATTATAGGCGTCCTTTTAGGGGAAATAGATGGCCCTGGTAGATGATTAAACCACCAGGTAAACCAGGGCCATCCATTTTTTTCCACCAAAACAACCAAAAAGGACACCTATGCACATGATACTAAAGTGGTCAGGGCAGCACGGAGAATCCTTTGATAACCTTGCTAATCTTCACATACCCAACATTTGATTGTGGCTCACGAGATCAGTGTGGGGCAAATCCAGGTAACCAGGTAACCATTGAGCTGTTCCCTTCCAGGTCTTGCCCAAGAAACCACCGTGAACACACCCTCCGCCCTGGAAATGCAAGCCCTTGCCAGAACTAATTTGTGGATACAGCGGCGTCTCCTAACCCACAAATTGAATTTCATTTTGGAATCCCGTAAACAAAAGAAACAAACACGGGCTCAAATGTATACATGTCCATGCCAAGAATTGAGCTGTTTGAGACGGTCAACAAGCTGACATTTAGCAAGGTTCTCGACTCATTGATCATTGCTGCAATGGGAAATTCTGGGAGTGGCGCAATAGAGATGATGGGCAATTCGGTGATAAGTGATAGAGTATCAGGGTGAAAAAACAACTGTCTATATTTAGACAGGAATTGGTGGCCTTGTCATGTTCTATTGCTGAAGGTGCTGGCAAATAGCCCGTTTTCCAATCGCGAGCATCTCAATTCACAACCAACCGCTACAAATCAGCATTTTGAAGCAAGTGACAGCTCCACAACATTCTTGCCGAAATCTATCACGCCGAAAAATCCAGCGTGAGAGCCCTTTTGGCATTTGACCCTTGCTCAAGGACGGGCGAAATTGGGCTTGTGATGGAACCGATTCAGCTGATCTCCCAGAGTGCAACCTGAGGCGATGGCCTTCACGTGAACATCCAACAAGCCGTACGTGATCCTTTCGAGGTTGCTTTATAAAAACCATGGGGCTTTGATAAGACCCAATGCTCGCCTGCGCGGGACGATGCCAAGCTCTGTGCGAAACGAGATGTCGGAGACATCAGTCAATCCAACCGATTTGGTTGGTGACACACGGCCGCAAGGCCTTTCCCAAGACCCAGGCTCAGTGATGACTCGTCACATGCCATGCTCGCGGGTGCATCGGGTTGCATGACTCAAACGATATAGCAAGGCATATCACAAGAGAGAAGGGGAGAGTGAGAGCGGGCGAGAGAGCAAGCGCAAACAAACATTGACATTCATTCAAATGATGTCTTTAAAAGTTGGAACATGCTCTAACTGTTTGATTGGTTCAGCCCACCAAAGACACAACAAAACCTTCAAACAACTGAAGGTTTGGCTTACAAGTCAGAAATTCCGAGTCCATGTCGAATCTGGATGGAATATATACCCCGAATGGGGAGGTTCACTGCGGACTTCTAGCTCTGAAATGGAGCCGACTGTGCTCTTTTTCAATTCTCACCAAGGGTCTCACAAGCTTGCTCCTATATCGTCCGAATGCACGATCTCATGCTAGAATTCTGGGCTTTTTGGGGAACTCACATTGCTTCAATCCGGACTCCACATTTCTCAAATGGTGTAAAGTCAAAACCATGATGAAGCCCGGTGTGGTGTACCAAGGGCAAACGACGAGCTTCCCCAAGCACGACATTAATCCAAGGATGACCTGGCTGGCAGTTCAAGCGTTGGCATAGCGCTGTTGGGACCAGCAATAGCCAATCTTGGCTCCCCTCCGATTGGCGATCAAGAGAAACATACAAGTATGTCTTGATCAAACGCAGGTAAAAACAGGTGGCATGTTGTGCAACCGAATCTGAGTTCTGGGTGCATCACCTAAATTGAGTTGTGGTCAGAAAGAAACTCAATTGTTCGGCCCTGGCAGAAATGGGGAGCCCTTGCCGGGGTTGATATCACGTGGTCATACTGCCGCACCAACCGAATAAAACGTATTCCGTTCCAAGGCACATACTTCTTGAAAAAACAAACAAACAATAACTCATGTCCTCCAAAGGCTCCGAAAGGACTGAGCATCTGAACCTCCATACATGCACCCAGAACGCACGTCAAATATCAAGGTACAAAAAGGATCCCCATTTGTTCGGACGAGAAAAGGAATTTTCGGACACAGGAGGACACCAGAACAAAGCCAAGGAGTTTGTCAAGGAAACCAACCAGGCCAGAGATTCTTTTGAGAAACACTGCAATGGCTATGTCCGATGCAACAATCACCCGATTCCAAATTCGGCAGGTAACGGGACGAGTCCAAGGAGACCTCGAGGAAGTCAAAACAAATAGGGCCATGCCCTGACGGGTCCTGGAGCCAAACGTTTCAGAAATAGTCGCGCAACGTGGGCTGGCGTCAAAGAACTTTCCGGGCTGACCGCTTTCGCTGTGGAACTCTCTTCCTGCCCACACATCAACACCAGCCCTGTTTCTTAGATTCAACTGTAGCTAGCACCCGGCGGCAGAAATTTGGCTGGGTTGTCGTTGCGGGTGGTGCATTGCCGCATCTCCGTGTGACAGAAAGACTGTTTACGCTTGCACATCCGGCTGGCCTTTGCTTGAGCCTGCTGAGCATTGGAAATGTTGCTTTTTGTCATTTGCAGACTCGGAAGTTCCGTCGCCTTGGGACAAACAAGTGTGTTTTTTTTCTATAGGTTTGACTTTGAAGGGAAACCACTTGGGAAGAAAGACATAGACTGACATAGAGGGCACCACTGAGTGGATGTCTGGGCAAACGAGCGAGTTTCGAGAGCGGCACATAGCTCTGTGGCTGACCAGAAGTTGTTGATAAATCTGGCTCAAAACAAAGGTGACCAAAATATGTGGCTTTCCCTTTACTTTCCCTGCAAGCCAACTCAGTAAACCAACCCAACAACAGTCTCTCAAAATGACATACCCATCAACCGAGTCGTGCAAGCGGCAATCCCCTGAACTCTAAAAGCTTTGCTGACCCGCAACCGCTGTGTTCGGCACAGCTCTTTTCTGCTGATCAATCTGTGGTGCCGAACTTTACTTCTTTGAGCTCGTGGATTTCTCGTGAACCTCCAAGAATTTAAAAAGCCCTGAACGGTTTTCCAAAGACATTGGCCGTGCTCCCCTCTGTTGAGCAAAGAGCGCGGCCAATCGAAGTGGCATGCACCACCCACCAGTAAAACGTGCGGAAGGGGCATCTCTCTTGCACCTAAATAGGCCGCACTGGGGCATCACATGTGCCCACTTCGCAGAGCGAGACGCTAAACCTGGATGGTGCTGAAGGAAGTATGCTTCAGAAAATAAACCTAGATGTGCCAAGCAAATATGTTCGACAAATACCCCACACAGTAACTGTGCGCAGGTATGATATGACCAAAATGATAGACGTCCTTGCACCTGTGTAGTGAGTTTTGTGCTTGCTCAAGCCTTTTCCCGACGGGCGAACACCGCAAAAGGCACATGAGACTTTGCAGGAAGCTGACTTGACAAATGGAGAAATTGTTGGGGGACATTCAGACGCAACCAACCAGGTCTTTGGCAGTTTGCCATGCTTGGCCATCAGCCCTGCGTGAATTTCGAGCATCATCACATCAGCTGTGCCGACACCCCCGGGTGCTTCATCACGACCTGACCGCAAGTTCCTAGCATGGCGCCGCCACCTGCCCCATACAACCTGGGCCTTGTGGGGAATAAATAATCTATATAGAATCTATATATCAAATTACATCATGTCAACAACCATAAACCTGTCGGGATTGATAACAATCCAATGGACTCGCGCAGCTGGAATCAAAGGGGCCCGTGACAAGATGTTTTTGTGTTTTCCAAAGATGTGAAGCTTTTTATTGCTGTTCAATGGGTGTTTCTCAAAATTGGGGAACTGTTCAGGTGGTTGGTTTCCTTTTGGCTTCCCTTTAAACCCATCCAACAAGGGTTCTCCCATTTGGAGAAACACCCAAGTGGTCATAGTGTAAAGTGCAGGAATTCAGAGAGTGTTTTACTCAATGCATTATTCAAATAGCGCCAAGGCTATACCCCGCCACACCTTGGTGCTGCAAACACCTTTCCAGCGAAGATCACCATGGATTCGTGATCCTCTTTCCCTAATTAACCAGCCTTAATGGTAGCCTCAAAAAGCACAAACATGGAGAAGGGATCAAGATGGATCGAGTTCAGCCGAAAACACACGACATCGAGACTCCAAGATCCGTGCCCCAACCCTTGGCGAGGGATTTGAACGCCTTGAGATCCTCAACTCCCAGCAAAGGACAAAAGAAGGTTTCATTTCAGTGGCGAAAGCTTCACATCCTTTGAGTGTTTCTCGACACGGGTCAACCCCTCGAAGGGTTTTAAGGAAGAACAAAAACAAAAGAATCACTTGAAGGGGGCCCTTAATCTACAGAACCACCATTCGCCCGCAGCCCTTTGTGGTGACAAAGGCATTGATAGGCTCACTCGTCCCCATGACCAAAGGTTTCCTTGTTGAAAAAAAGGACCACCGTTCGCCGATTTCAACACGCCTTCGGGAAACGGAGCACCTGATTTCCCATGCGACTGAAGGAGAGAGTCCCTCGCTCTCGGAAGTGACACTCCCGATTCTCCGTGTAGCGAGGGCTTCCCCCGACAAAACGAAAAAACAAACTCAAGGGGGGGGTTCAAGTATTTCCGACATTCAAGAAACTGAGGAATCTGTGGAAGACATTCTGGGAGTTGAGAAAATACCCTCTCAAAGTTGTGGAGAAAATATTCGCTGCACCATCCCGGCCATGAGTTTTGTTTGACCCCCAAGGTACCCAGCCTTTTCGTCTCGTACCCTTGAACTCAGCCTATCCAAATCCTAGACAACAAATGTGGGCTACAGCCAACCGCACCAACCAAAAAGCGGAACACGTTTTCTTTTTTTTAACTCAGGAACCGGATGGGAACCGGATGGGAACCACCCAGAGGACACCAGATGGGAACCGGAAGCCATAGGTTTTGCGTGAGCCAAAGCCGCGGAAGGCCCCGGGAGCAACGCGCTGGAACTAGAACCCCAGCAACAAATAGATTGATTTGCAAAAGGTAGTGGGAAAACAAAGGGAACCCCAAAAAAGCGAAACAAAGAAAGGAACTAGTTCTGGGGAAGTAACAATGTGATCTCTTGTGACCGCAATTAAACATTCGGCAGGAGAGCAAAACACAAGACCTGTTACCCTTCCTCCCAACATGGCACCGGTCTGGAAGTTTCCTCTTGGCGGGATCCCTTGTCAGGTGCCATTTTTTAGAGAGGGTACTCACTTTCAAACAAGCCGACTTGGAACTGTACCTTAAGGCAAGGGTCCCAGACAACCCCATTTGATTGGGCCCCCTGGAAAATAAAATAACATATTTGTCCAGGCACAAGAGATTCCCTTCAAAAACCAACAAGGGAACACTCCAACACATTCTTCAGCAAACGGAGGAACATGAAGTCCAGTGCATAGCGTCGTAGCGTGATAAACCCATCCGAGGCGCTGCCAGATAGCCAGTCGCCTGCATCGGCACGTGCTCGCTCAGACGCCGGAACCTGCAGAGGGTGAAGCTTCCCTTCTCTCAGCCCCCGGGAAAAATAAAATATGTCCAGTAGTGATACTGTGGATGGACGAAATCCTGCGCCACCCAAGAAACAATGGGCGACCAAGGTTTCTTAGGTGGTGCAGGATTTCGTCCATCCACAGTAGATTCCATGTAAAACCAAAAGAACCTATGTTCAAGCAAAATAAATGGAAACCACAAGGAACATATCATGGGCTTCTTAAACTGTGGATGATCGGATGGACGAGATCCACTTCGCATTAGCTGAGAAACCCTGGTTTCAGCTGATTCCGCTGTAAATGCTAACAAACAATGGTTTCACCCATGGTTTCAAAGTGGTGCAGGATTTCGTTCACCCGCAGTATTGTGACACACGATTTCCTGAAACCAAACACCGTTTTTATGCATCTGCTTGAAAATTGGTTGCGGAGGAAATGAGGGATGGGCCATCGCAACCAAACAACATGGCTCATGTGGAGCATTGGGTTCCAGGATTCTGCGAAGGCAAGGGGATTAGGTTTCCTTTGAAGGCACAGGGAAACCACATGGCCCGCAATCCTGAGACACCCAATGTTGACGACCACCCGCCTCTGCTTAGTAATTAAGGGTTCCCGCATCCCAGTTTTCAGTTGACTTCTATGAATACCAGGGCTTGCAAACCCACGTGACTCAAGATGTGCCTTTCGATCGCTGCCCGCACTTGTGCAACTGAAAACACCTCACGAACCCGAATTCTCTTGCGAAGCTCAGTTGTTCGCTGATTCCGGCAACAAAAGGCCGGACGGTTCTAAAGGAACCAAAAAGGATGTTTTTGGTTCTATTGGAAAACCAAAAGGATTGTCTTGGGTTTTTAAACTCAGGGAAAGAAGCCAAGTGAACCAGAAACGGGGACCTTTATTAACCCGGACCGGTGCGCACGATCAAACCCTGTTTTGAACAAACGCTTGAGCCAAATGGTCATTGCCATCGGCATACATCAACTTGCAGCATCTTGCAGCATCACTCAAGAGGCCTCATGCAATGTGTGTTTTGGGGTGCCTCTTGTGGGGGGGTCAGGGGTCGTGATTCTTCAACTTCTAGTTCCTCAAATTTAAGACAAACTCACGCGTGAATGACCCAAACAAACGGTGTTTGCGCGGTCGTTGCGTCACCCGCCTCTCCACTCGGCCCGAAAAATCCACCTCGGATTCTTGCTGCACAGGCGGGAACACCCAAATTTAGGTGTTTATGGCGCATCTTATGGCGCATCTCAGCTTCATTTAGGTGCTATGAAAACCGGGGTTTTGGTGTTACGACAAAAAGACCAGGCGCTTGGGTCCCGACACACGTGGATGAACTTCATGATCTTACTCAACTGAGTCTTTTACCATGTGGGTGGGTCTTTTCCTCAGTACATGTACAAACAACCCCCCAATGGACTCTCTCATTCATGCCATTGGCCACGACTCACCTTCCCGGTTGGAAGCTAAAAGGAATCCGAGCCTTACCCAGCTTGGACGAAATATACGGTGATCACCTTGGGAGCCACGAAAAATAGCAACCGCAAAACTACGAGGTCAGTTCAGGTCGATTCGATGAAGGGGCAAGTGAGAGACCATTTGAGCACTCCAAGTCATTGCCGCGCCGCGGTAGCGCAAGAGGCACCGCCTCCGTTTGCGGGCCAGAGGTTGAAGCTCACCTCGGATGCCGAGAAAATTCTTCAGCCTTTAAGCTTTGGGTGGGTAGGCCAGACGAAGCTGCTACCCTGGAGGTTTACGTTCAAGGTGCAAAAGGAGAAGGATGGAAACCTAAAGGGGTAAATCGGCGAGAGCGGGCAGTTAAATCTTCTGGGCGAGAAAAAAACAAGTCCCCGCGTCCACAGTGTCTCTGCGCGCCACAAACAAAAGGCAAAACTTGGCCTAAAAACAACAGATCACCCCTCGAACCTCGACCGCTCCGCTCGCAGGCGCTCGCCTTCGCTCGCACGCGCGAAGGGGCAGCGCGCGGTGGCGGGGGGTTTGGGCCGCGGCGCCCTCCGCTGATCGAAGTCGCAAAGCACCTCCAGCCAGTCGCCCAGCTCCATGGCCTCGAGTTCAGAGTTCAGACCGAGCCGACCGAGCCGAGCCGCGGGACCCGTCCAGCCGCGGGCCTCCAGAGAAAAGACCCGGCGTGTGCAGTTTCTTGGAAGGAAGCGAGAGGTTTATAAAACCTTGGGCCACATCTCAGGCAAAAACCTCTAGTGGATTGGATTCATGGTCTGGGTCCCCGTTTCCGGAAAGCCTCAGTCAGTAGGATTGCTGGTTTGGATTTGAGCCACCAGAATGCTTCCTTTGAAGTGAAAGGCCGCCTTCGTTCCACAGGGTCTTTGATCATGCGTGCCTCCTCCCCATGATTAACATCAACTCGCCCCCTCTTGTTATACGTGAGTGTTACTATTGGTAGCTTGTTCTTCGTTCAGTTCTGTTTTTACTGCCAAGAAAACTTGCCAGTTGGGGTCTTGGAAACAACAGTTTTCTAGAAGCTCCTGATGCTTCCCAATGTTCACAAAAACATTTCTTGTAAAACAGGCTTCGACTAAGCTTTGTCTAGGCTTCGTCTCTGGACTTGCTCACGACCGGCCAAACCTGTCGTTCGGGTCTTCACCCGTACACTTCTCATGCTGATTTGGACTTGAATTGCCTAGAGGGTAGCTACGGTAGCACCTCCAAACCGCCAGTCCAAATCACAACCGGAGGAAATCTGATTGGGAATAAACCTTAGCCCGTCTTGGGACAGAAAATAATACTTTAGCATTACGCGTTCCCGAAATTTAAACTAGCTTTGGTGCGGACCCCGACAGCACCTAAGAAACCCTGGTTTTTGATAAATACCAACAAACCATAGTTTCAACCATGGCTCATTTCGTGGCCCGAGGGATTTCATCCACAAGGTAAAATACATGGGAAGGACATTTGCTGCCCACTTGGATGTCGGTCAAGTTAGTGGTTAGCCTCCTGATGATTCAAACGTCAAGGAATTCCTAGTTAGTAACTCTCGGCATTGACCCTGTTTTGGGCGCAAACGCCTGCAAATTACGGCAAACGCCTAGAAACAGGAAACGCCCGCAAATTGCCGCAAAACGCGCGCAAAAAGGGGCAAAAAAACGCTCCCCCCCACCAAAAAAAAAGAAGCAAAACACCTAAAACCGCCTAAAGCGCCTCGAACCAGAACGCCTAGGAATTCCTCGGCCTTGGAATCTCCAAGCTCTCGGATTCTGACAGTCTCCTGTTAACTCCAAGGACAGTCTGGCCGAACACCCAACGACGATCGGCTCTGATTTGAACATATCTCTGGGTTGCCAAAGAAAGTCACAGCGAGAATACTGCCTTTTATCCTCTATCCCTAAAAGAAAAAAACACTGCCAAATTTGATTCACGAAAAACATATTCCACCCACCTGCCTTGATGTTCACATGCGATCTCTCCACATCCGCATCGGCACCTCGTTGCGAACCCATGCACCCAGACTCACATATTTCGAGTGGACGTGTATGACGAGAATCCTGCTCGGTCATCGTTCCTTAGGGTTCCTTAGGGTTCCTTAGGGTTCCTTACGGTTCCTTAGCGTTCCTTAGGGTTGTTTAGGGTTCCTTGTAAATTGGGGTTCCTTAGGGTTCCTTAACCTAGGACAAGAGTCAACACCATGACATTGACATCAAACCTGTGTGCGCCTTGGATGGCTGGCATCGGCTGGCTTGCCGTGGTTTTCGCAATTAAATTGATTAGTGCAACATGTGAGAGTCAACACGTTGCATACCCAGGGGTGAAACCTAGTGTGGATGGACGAAATCCTGCACCACTTTGAAAAGCAAAGGCAACAATTGTTTGTTGGTATTCGCAGGGGAATCATCATTCAAGGGGTTCTTAGGTGGTGCAGGATTTCGTCCATCCACAATAGCTTTCACGAAAGGGCTTCCAACACGTCCACAAGAGAAAAACACCTACATCAGTTCCTCTGCAAAAGCATCCGCCAAAATGGGAATCGGTTGAATCAGATGGACGTTGGACGTCGCAAAGCAACAATGATTCATCTTCGTGTCTCCACACACAACTCGTCCCCCGCACTTTCGCGTAGCAGGTATGTATGGGAAAGGGCCCCTGGACGGCAGTAACCATGAGCTCCAGACACTTAGGTTAGGGGTATCTACTTGCAGGTTTTTGTTTCTCTTGTCCAGTTGTTAGAGATCCTCAAATTCGTGCACACGTGTGCTCCAAATGATTTGTCACAAGGGCTGGAAACTCGGTCCATGGAAAAGGAAACCACAAGGACTCAATACCAACGGTCGCCCCTTCTGGTCATTTTGGTATGGGTCAAAATACCACCAGGGACCGCAGGTTTTAGTCTTTGGTTCCATTTACCAGGGTTCCATTTTGACTACGCATTTTTGACCCATAGCCATTTTGAGGTTCGGAGCTACGGCAAGTGCAGGACAAGGGGCGCATGCAAATGCGGCCTGTGCGGTTGGCGAAGACAGAGATGATCTTCCTTGGCTGCACAAGTTACTCAATTCCAGGAGAATTCATGAGACCTACTCCTAGTGTGGATGGACAAAATCCTGCACCACCCAAGAAACAATGGGGAACCATTGTTTGTTGGTACTTACAGGGGAATCATCATTCCCAAGGCTTCTTAGGTGGTGCAGGATTTCGTCCATCCACAGTAGTGTGTTTTTGGTTTCGGGTTCACCACTTTGAGTGGGGAACCCAAACACAAAGGCAAAAAACGTGGCAATGAGCCACTGGGGTCCTTCACAAAGCGTTTGACGTTTACCTGTAGGAATGCATTATCTTTTAACCCTGAACATTCTCAGGATCCCACCAGCATCCTGAGTTGGCGATAGCGCAAATCCGAGTTTCCTGTCATGCCAGAGGTCGTTCTCAAAATTAGGGACCTCCTGTGGTTGCCCAAAAAAATCGGAAACCTAGAGGGGGTGGCCATGTTTTGAGGCTACCGATGTTTTTCCTTGGTGGTTTTAAAGCAAAACCCCTTACATGAAAAACAACACACCACTTTTGGAATCCACCGCGTTGGATCCAAGACCCCACTGGCAGACTTGTCATGCCCCCTGAAACAAAACGCCACCAGTCAAAAAATCAGCTTCCCTCTTGGCGGTTTGGAGCCCGGTGGTTTGATGAAGGAGGGATTTTCCATTTCTACAAAAGCCAGGGGTTCAAATCCCAAACCAATCCAAAGCACCAACTACCTGATATAAGTCGAACCCCCTAAATAACAAGTGGTTTGTTTGAATCAAGGGTCAACGTTACCAACCATTTCGATGAGATCCAACGGATTTTGACACACGTGCCACAAAGGATGGGCCATGCACAAACCTTGTTTTGGACAACATGATGGGAATCTGCCGCATCTCCGAGATTGGGACAGGGCCAACAACATGAACAGCGGCTGATCTGTAACATCTGTAATCGTTCAACCGGCCAAAATCACATTGGCACTGAACTACACTCTGGCATGATGTCAGCCGCAAGTATTGGAGTGCCATCTGTATGCATCTGACTGAACAAAACACATACAACGCATACAAGTCATCCAACCCATATCACAAAGTTGATGCATCGCGTCTAAGTCAAACCGAACGCAAAACTCTGGCGTTCCCCAAATGAACTGCTCACAATTGGAACGTTTTCCCATGGAAACCAGTCGAGAGTAGAAGCTCCCGACGTTTCTCGAAACTCACTCCCAAGTCGTGGCTCTTGATGCGGGGAAAAAAACAAAAACAAACGCAAGCCCGGAAGGCTTGAAAGCACGGACTCGGCTTTGGGAGCCATGAAGTATGAAAAAAACCCTTCTGGTGGCGCAAATCTAAAGGAAAACCAAGCCAGTGGATCCATTTGGCTGTATGGATCGAGGCAACCACCCTTCAAAAACTAGAAGGAACATGGTGAAGGGTTACCTAGTATAGCGGCTTGGATCTGAGAGGAATCCGAGGAAGCCAAACATTTTGGAGGTCCCTCCCTCCGTCGCCTGACTCTTTTTTTTTTGTTTTCTCTGTTTTTTCCGCATGAAAGCTCCCTGGCCGGCCATCACGCTCTGCGATTAGCCAAGTAATTCCCATCCATTTGGCTGAGGCTCAGATACATGTGCCAGAATGGCACCTGGGTAAATGGAACCAAAGACTAAAACATGCGTAACCCCAGCTCTTTAAATTTGAGCCGCGCCCATTTGCACGGAAGCTGACAGCCCCGTTTTCCAAGGGAAATTTGGCCTCAGAAGCCCCAGAGCGCCATGTTTGCGCACACTGCCCTCTACTGCAGTGGGCAAAATCTCTCTCAGAATGCAAGCAAGAGAGCAGCTCGGAGGGCTGGTCGGGAAGTCTGACGCCCCTGATTCGCGACAAGGCCGGCCTTTGTGGGTGCTTTGCACAGTGCTTTGAGAATAACTTGCTACACCCCGCAGGCAAACCACGATGTCACTTGCGAGCCTGACCCGTCGATATAACTGGAAGAAGACCTGATCCTTGATCAGGCATTTGGTTCAGCCTGAAAAGGGCGACGGCGCTATTTCCGGGATTGACCGCTCTTGGGAACCCGCCAACCAAAAATGGATGAAGGCGCAACTGAGCAACCAGGGAATGTGTCAACGGACCATAGAACTGGGTAGCTTCCGAGGAAAAGTATGACACAATCCAAACAAGTCCAACCGTCTTTCAAAGATCGGATACGTCATTTGAGCATTGAAGCCCAGAGAAAGTGACGTGGTAGAGCGAATATTGAGCTGGGGGTCCAGTCGGCCGCGCTCGACAATCTCTGTTGCTCAAAAAAAAACGCAGTTCCATGGGGTCCCACTCATCAGCTGCGCAGTGGACTTGGGGTGGATATTTCTCAACATGTTAAAAAGGGGAATTCCTTTCGACTTGCCTTTCACCAGCCAAAAGCAGGTCCACAATTTTGAGAAAGCCTTTGTCGGGCAACTACTGAATTTGATAGAACCCCCCCCTTTCACACGGCAAAAGCGACACCAATTCCAAATATTCCCTTGCCGACAAATCATGGACCTTAACCCCCCTTGAGAGGGCACTATGCACTCATTGGGGTCCCCTTGATTGTTTTCACATCCCAAGCTGAGAAGCTAAAATATCCAATCAAATCCCCACTGAAAACCTGTCAACCCCCTTCTAAGAACAAGCCCAGCTCCGGTCCAACCCAGAAACAGGGAAAATTGCCCCCACCAGTCAAACTCCCGAAATTGCACCTTTGCTTCTGCCATTCTGTAGCTCTGCCTGGCCCTTGAAGCCATGTGAGAACGCGCGGACATGCGCCCACCCTCTACCTTGGAAACCAGCTCACGCATTTCGGCGCCGACTCACTCACTCCAATAAACACACCACTTCATGGCAAACTAAAGCACAGTATATATCTCAAAGCCAGCCAAAAGCGGACTGGCCGAGGCGGACAACGCGAAGTGTTTACAATTAACGCAACATAAGCACCGTTCAAAATCAAACAACGGACACGCTTTCGTTTCCAGACCAGTGGAATTCCATTGGTAGTTGAAACCCGGTTGGAAACCCCCAGTGGTGGAGGTTGGTATGGTAGGTAGGTGTCTCTTAAAAGGGGTCCCCATCCAAACGAAAGGAACGGCATGAAACTGAAGGGCTGCGCCTGAAGCACTCAGTGTTGCTTGAAGACGTACAAGGTGTCGCAGCTGGTGAAGCCTAAGACGATTCTAAGGAACCCGCCCCCGGTTGAGGTGTGTTTGCTTACTCGCCCTGGCCTTTTGCCAGGCCCGGCTCACAAGGCCTCCCCTGTGCTTCTCAACAGGGTTGGCTGGGAAGCCTTGCTCCACTCTTAGGTTGGGGGCGACGGGCGGCATTCTCTGGGGGCCGCGGGATTTGCTGGCCGCATGCCCAGCATCTCCGGCCTCCCTTGGACCTTTGGCTTTGATTTGGAGAGTTGCTGGGGCCTGGCTTCGTGTGAGTGGCAGGTCTTGGGCTTGTTTGGGATTCATTTCACCCGACCGGGGTTCAGCCACAGACGTGCTACTAAAAAAACAGCGGCCACCCCACCCCCCCCCCCCCCACCCGCCCGCCCCGCAAAAAAAAAGGCAACATGGTCATTGTCCAATCCTGAACCTCGGATTTAACTATAATCATAATCGTCGTCGTCGTCGGCATCTAAATCATCATCATCATCATCGTCGTCGTCGTCGTCGTCGTCGTCGTCGGCATCTAAATCATCATCATCATCATCATCATCGTGGTCGTCGTGGTCGTCGTCGTCGTCGTCGTCATCCTCATCATCAGCATCAGCATCAGCATCAGCATCAGCATCAGCATCAGCATCAGCATCAGCATCAGCATCATCAGCATCATCATCATCATCATCATCATCATCATCATCATCATCAGCATCAGCATCAGCATCAGCATCAGCATCAGCATCAGCATCACCATCACCATCACCATCACCATCACCATCACCATCACCATCACCATCACCATCACCATCACCATCACCATCACCATCACCATCACCATCACCATCACCACCATCATCATCATAATCATCATCATAATCATCATCATTCTCATAATTTCAGTCAAGGGCAAAGAACAAGATGATAGCAGATGCTGACCCAGTTAATAGGAGGATTCCTGGTTTCCCGTCCGGTGACGATGGGGTTGGATCGTTTACCAGTTCAGCTCCTGATAATTGCAAAAAGGAGGCCCTCAGCCTGTATCTTCAGGACATGCACTTAACATGCTCCTCTTTGCCAGCCCAAAGAAAGGATATCAAAAGAAGAAATTGTTCCAACGATACTTCCAACCCAATCCGCATTACCCTATCCCCCGGTTTCAAAAAACGTACCAAGAAGCAACTGGTCGAGCGCCACAAAAGCTTTTGTAACACGCTGAACAGGGGTCCTGTTGAACTTGAGCATGGTGGTGTTGCCTTTGGCTCTGAGGATTGCCCACAGAAAAATAAACACGCACACACGCGCACACACACACACACATGCGTTGCAATTGCAATACGGTCTTGATGAGACCAAACAAATATCCAAACTAAACCCCAAAACAGGGTATGCCTCCAAAACAAAGTATCAGCATCAGCACATGAATGATACATAAATATGGTAGACCTGGGTTCTTTAAGTATATCCCGAACAAAATTGAACGTCCCCCCTCCTCATACCCTTTCGTCCCTACCCCTCGTCAGCCGAAACGGGGGGCTGAAGATGTGCGGGGACACTGCCACCGCGCCGTGCAAGGACGCGTCCTTCATGTCGTCGACCTCTGCCAAGATCCCTGAGTTCACCTCGCGAGCGAGAGCGAGAAAAAGGGCAGGCTATGGTTGAACAACACCCAGACCCCAAGTGGCCATATGCCTGAGTTCCTGTGTGCTCATGAACAGCGCTTCTCCCACAAGCCAAGCGCGAAAACCGGATTTGTAGATCGGGTAAAGGCCTGAAAGATAGAAAAGGAGCAAACAATCCAGACATCACCTGAGGCACAAAACAGCCCATGACAAAGTAGGCATCTTCAAAAGCTCAAAGGCCCCTGCGATCGGCACACTAAGCCTGACAGTGCCCACATGCAAAAGGGCCCAACCCCTCAGCCAGGTGAATGGGTTCTGGGACTACCAAGTACTTAAGTGGCATATAACCTCCGAAACAAGGGGAATCCAATGGACCTCCATCACGGGTACAAGCTCACTCCCCCCCTCCCCCCCAAACTGGGGAGCTCGTTATGTCCAAATGCCTGCAGATGTGGGCTCCATCCTAATTTGCAGGGGAGTGTATGGGTGTGTTGATCTTCTTAAGGTTGCCCAAAGGGTACCCTGAAAAAAACCGAGCCATGCACGTTTATACTACTTCCATACCTGACCATTTCGCAACCACCCAGGCTGGCGCTTGTCCGATGTGCCTCCACATGGTCACTCTTGGCACCGGTGTAGAGCTCTTCGGGTCCAAAGACCTCCGAAGCGTGAGACATGCCCCGTGAGGAAACTTCAAAAAATAGACAATGGTGCTGAAATAATAAAAAAGAAGGGTAATCAACCAGTGCTGGCTTATAATGTGGTATAGTAAGTTTATTGTAAGTTGAAATGTCTCTTGTTTTTTAGCAAGCCTATCAAAACGCGGTCCTAAAACACACACACACACACACAACCGGAGCGTTTGTCAGCGACCTTGCAGGTTGTTGGTTTCCTCTGGATGTTCCTTTCAAATGCCAAGGGGCCAAGTGGATTAAGACCTGAGCGATGCAACTTGGCAAACGCCCAGTCCACAGAAATCCACTTGGGAACGAAGCCGAGGAGATCGGGCGAGCTCCTTTTGTCCTCAGGTTTTACTCCCTGTACATTAACGCTAGGGCCCCCCCGAGCAAAAAACATAATAGGAGGAATCTCATGTTTGGGACAGCTGTTGTGGGGTTCCGTGTTAGTTTGCATGGATCCATAGAGCGAATCTGAAATTTCCCACGGCAGAATCAAGTCTCAGAATGGAAGAAGTTGGGCCTTGGGATTGACACATTCCGCATGATCGATCTCGTCTGGATTCCTGACCATATCCAAGCGTGCGGGCAGAGCTTTCAAAAGTGATTCAAGGGCTGGTGGAACGGCAAAAGCGGAGTGCGCGATACAGAAAGGCACCACGTGGAGTCCTACGAAAACGTCAGTTACGCGGCGCCCTATCCGGCACATCCGGCACTCCGTAGTCAAGATGTTCAGTCACTTCCTTTTTCACCGGGAACCATGATGCTTTGTTGAACCCACTGGGAATCATAATTTGCTCAACTGCTCGAATGTCAACGCAACGGCACCTTGGGCTTCAGTTTTTTCTTCCGCTTTCCCGGTCCCACCACGTTCCCCTCCCCCTCCGACTCCAGGAACCAGGAACCGCCCTCGGCCCCCCCCCCCGCCCGGTAGAAGGCGCCGTTGGAGCGGCCCACCAGAATCGTGCCCGCAGCGTCCAGCACCGGCGCGCTCCAGTGGGCGGGCCCGCAAAAGGGCTGGATCTTCTCTCCCAGGCCTGAGTCATCTTGGCCGGAGCTTCTGGTCCCAATCCCACCTTTGATTGGCCAGTGGCCCGAAAATCCGAATGAGCTATGGTCCGACAATCCCACCTCTGACTCCCATGGTGAAAAAGAAGGATATGGTCCGAAAATCCGACCTTTGATTCCGAGGTGAAGGCCTGATGCATCTTGGCGGGGGGTGGTCCGAACATCTTGCCACGTTTGGGGGGGGCGGTGCGACAATCCGACCCTTTGGTTCCAGGGTGAACAAGAGAGTTGCCACGTTTGGGGGGCGGTTGGCACTTGGTTTTTCAGTAGAGAGGTTAGAATAAGTTGGTGCCCGATTCTTTTTCTATAGTCTATTTTAGTAGGGGAACCCGCCCCCCAAAAGGGTAAAAGGGCACTACTGGGAGACCTAGTGGCCGGAGGTGGTCCGAACATCCGACGATTCCAGGGTGAAACAGAGATTTGCCACGTTTGGCGGGAGGGGGGAACGCCGAAAGTGTTTCTTGTTGTTTTTCTCGGATTTCAAGGACTTTCGGTGTGTTTTTCTCCGATTCCAAGGTGAACCAGGCCGGTCTCGGTTCGGGCGGGGTCCAAACACAGTTGTTGGGAAACAAGCAGCCAAGCACCTTTTCCACGCCCCCACAATTTCTACTAGTACCCCCTTTGTCAATTAGCATGATCCTATTGCGGGGCCTCAGGATGTCAAAGAAGTCTGGGAATACGGACCCATCTGAACAAGGGAAATACAACCCACACAACATTGAACCAGAAAAACTTCCAAAGTTTGGAGGAAGTATGAAAGCTTCCCGAGTCAATGCGCTTGTTGGTCAAAGAGTTACTTTCCTGTCCACGTTGCCATGCAAGCCGCAACAAGAAATGGCCCCTCCAAAAGGAAACTCATTCGCCTTCCGCCCCGAAACATGGACGGGAGGGTACTCCCCTGATTTTGTTGATTGAGCGAAGATTGCACACCCTGTAGCAGAGGTTCACTTTTCCGGGATGCACTTTACTGAGAAACAGCAAGAACCGCCGAATCCGTTTGATTCCTTGTGGATTCCTTGGCCCGCATCTGGGTTAAACAGAAACTCATATGTGCTGATTCCATTTCATAGCTGCCACAAAAAATACATCTGGGTTACACAGAAACTTATATGTGCTGATTCCGTTTCATACTTGCAAAAAAGATGAAGAAGAAGAAGAAGAAGAAGAAGAAGAAGAAGCAATCAAACACATATATAGAGGAGACACCAGATTCCTTGCGAAACTATCCAGCCAGCCAGCCAGCCAGCCAGCCAGCCAGCCAGCCAGCCACCCAAGGCGTCGTTCTGCCGAGCTGCGAGGCAGGAAGCCCTCCAGTTCCCCTGCAGCCTTTTGGAAGCGCGGGAGGTCCGGGACATGGAACTCCCAAATGTCGCCACCTCGCGCTCTCCAAGCCCGGTGCTCCACATATTTCGCTTTAAAACAGCACCCCCGCAAAGGGACACTCACCTTTCATGGGCCAAAAAGGTGATGCTGCTTTTTTTCTGAAGAGGGAATCTTGGGAGCCCTGGATAAACTCTAAACTGTTCCAACGCACGGCCCATTTCGTGCACTTTCACTGCCCGGCCTGTGCCGGCGTTCATGACTTTGACGCTGGCAGGCATAACCTGGCCAGAGTGCGAAGATGAAGAGATTCCCTGACTGACAGTGGACCCATTCCTCCTACCGGAAAGCCAGTCAATTTGAGGATCTCCTCTCGAGAGACCCCTTTTTTGGGTTGCACGTCAAAGCGCAGGAGAGCAATCCAGACATCCAAGTAAAGTCTTACAAAACCCAGCAGCTGTCTGGAGCTTGAGCACTGCAATACATAAAATCAAGGTACAGTCACAAATGAGCCAAACAACGAAAGATCCCTGCTTGTGTGCCGAAGGTTTACAGATTCGCTGCTCACATGTTTCTACGCGCACGCAATAAAGTGCGATCCGCCCGAATTCCAGAAACATCCTAACATTCGCATGGCAAGTCTCATTTCCCAACATTGGGAACTTCTCCAGGTGGCTTCTTGTTGGTTGCCTTCTAACAAGCATCCCAAACGAGGTCCCAAAACCTACTTTGAGACACACCAATCCGGTCCGGCAGCTCTTGTCAGAACGGCAGTGTCACTGCGCCACCCCTTGTTGGGACCGTTGTGTTCCTTGCCCCAAAAACAATCAGCTTCCCTCGTGGCTTGGTGGATTTTCTTAGTGCTCCGGGGATAGCTTCCCATCCCTTGAGGGCGGCGTCAACTCCAACTCCAAAGCAACGAATCCAAACCGCACAGGGTCACCTGAATACAAACCACTAAGGACCTGGAGAGAGAAGCAGAGGTATCAATCTAAGAGTAGCCTGGAAATCTAGCCCAAAGTTACCTGCAACAAAAAGGGAGCTTCCCACTCATTGGTTTGGATTGGATGGCTTCCCATGTATGCTCTACAAGAAGCAGCGATCAAATCACCAACCGAAGGTTGCCTGACACGGCGCGTCATGTTCTAAAAACAACAAGCTTTCTGCCGGGTTTGGGACCCCTCGAAAACTTTGACAAACAAAAAGTGATGCTGAATTCTAAGGGTATCAATAAACACAGGTGCGTACTGTGGTTACCCTGGCTTCCCACCAAGCCCATTGTAAGTCCTGTTTCTTCCCTTGTCTGTGGGTTAGTATCCTGTGCTGCCCTTTTGAGACCTCCTTTTTGCAAACCTGGAAAGTCTTGCATCTAACCTCGGGCTTCAACTCCAAACAACCGATCCACAACCACCGACAAGGGTTGGCAAACTTTGCTTTGTCTCGCACCTCGGTTTATGAAACAACAGGAATCACGAGCCGGACCCAAATGGTGTGTGATTGTTAGACAGGACACAGCGACAACAAGGGTTTGGTGGGAATCATCACTCTTGGAGCGGAACACCTTCGTAATATTGAACCCTGATCAACCCCAGTGTATTAGTGGAACAGCCCTCCACAAGTGGTATGATTCCTCACTAAACCCGCGGACACTCGCCTATTCTAACCAAAACTGATTTGGATGAATATGGGGCCAACATTCGGACGGTGTTCCCCTCCAAAAGTGGTATGATTCCCACTACACCCTTGCTGCCCCTGTTTCCTGTCAAACAAACCGCTTGACTTCTCCCTCAGATGCCCGGCCATGGGAAAAAAAGGCGCGCTCTTTTGGTTGGTTGACTTTAAAGGGGAACCTCTCCCAAAACAAAGATACAAGAAAGAAGGAACCTCTCCCACACAGAAAGTGGCAACGTCTCAAAAAAATCCGATTCGGACCAACAAAACTCGGTTGCGAAATCTGCGAAGCCCTGCCAAAAGTGACTAACTAATTTAGTGGTTTAATACGGAAAAAAACCATAAGTTGGCAACAAGTTAAAGTCCTAACATCCCTTGGCAACATGCATCAAACAAATTCAGGGTGAATTCTAATGTCTCACCAGCCTGAAACTTGCGGTGCTTCGGGGGCTATTCCCCACATAAATACCAATTTGGGGTGAATTCGGTCGTGTGAGGTCGTTAGAATTCACCCAAATGTTTAGAAGGACCCCTGAAAGCATGGATTTGGGCCAGGTACAACAATCCGCTTGAGCTTGTGTAATTACACCATCCCCAAAGAAAACAGGGATCCTTACATTATACACCTGAACATTGCCTTGTAAATTGTAAATTGTGGTTTCCCTTTATGTTGGTGTTGAACAAGCACCATGTTTCAACTGGTGGAAAGACTTGTATCTTTTAAGGAGCCCTGGAAAACTTCGCCATCTACCAAAAGCAGTTGGGGTTGACTTGGTTGTTTCCTGCTACGAATTTGTTTAAGAAGCCCTGGACAGGGCTGTGGGAAATGGAATCCACTTCTGTGATACAACAATAAGGGCTAACACCGACCCCCACATAACGGGGGAGATTCTCTTGTATCACAGAAGTGGCATAGGTGTGCTTCTGGGGGAATAGATGGCCCTGGTAGATGATTAAACCACCAAACAACCAAAAAGGACACCTGTGAGAAATGGGGTAAAACCCCTTCCCACAACCCTGGCCCTGGACAACTCCGCGAAGTCGAAAGTTGAACTCACGGCCTGATTGAAAGCCAGGAAGGCCCCGGGGGTGAAGACCACCGCCAGCTCCTCGCTGCCCCGCACGTGCCCCACGGCCCTGAGGTCGGAGGCTCGCACCAGGGTGGCTTTTGTAAGGTTGGACCCCCCAAAAGGGGGGCGTCTCTTTTTAAGGGGGTGTCTTTTTAAGGTTGGTTCCTTTTGGTTTCCCTTTAAAACCCACAAAAAAAAAGGTCCTGTCAAAAGAAGACGCGACAGAGGGTTAACTGTTTCTTTTTGCCAGCCATTCACATCGGGTTTCCATGCCAACCGCTGCCTGGAATCCACGGATTTTGCCCATGAGTGAGTTCTCTATGGCAATAGCTTCCTTTGGCCTTCATGTTGAGCACAGAAGATCTGAGTGGATGGGATCAGCATTCAGAATCTAGGAACCTCAAAAAGGCCCGTGTTTGTTGAGGTCTAAACCCTTCTGGAGATCCCTTTACCCCTTCAATGGACCAATCAATGGAGGATCCAATGCTTAGGGTAAGTCTAAACTTTGTGCTCCCCTTGACAGGGGGCCACGGTGACTATCCAGTCGTTTTTTTCACCACAAACATGATCTGCTGAAAAATATAAAGTGCAGGAGCCCCTTTTCGACAAACTCACACACAGCTTTCTATGAACAGCGTGCCATGAGCAACATGATGTCACAGGAACTCCTACAAGCAACCTCAACAACAAGGCGACAAAGCATCTACCAAGCATCACTATGTGTTGGGCAATCCTGCGGCTGGATCCGCTGACGGTGATCCGGCCAGGATGAGGTCCCTAATACGTTCATTCGTAACCCTTGGGGAGGCTTGGTAGGGAAGTCTCTGAAAATCACCTTGCTTGGCCAAACCATCCCAAAAAAGATGAATTTTCGGGGACAGGGACTGACTCGCTGGTCCCAACAACAAAACATGGATTCCATGCATAGCGTAGCCTTCCATTTGGTGAAGACTCCTGGAAAACATAATAATAATAAATCAATACAAACATCCAGTAGTGGTAGATTCCCTTTAAAACCAACAGGGGACATAAAAACTATTCTCAAGCAAATGCAAGTAGCTTAAATTCTTTTTTTTAAAACCAACAGGGGCAAATAAAAGAAACAAATAAACAATCATTTCAGCAAATGGAAGGGACTCACCAGCCGGTCCCAACAACCAAAAAAACGGATTCCCATGCATACATAGAGATGGCCCTGGTAGATGATGAAACCAGGTAAACCAGGAATCGCCCTCTATTTTTCGACCAAAACAACCAAAAAGGACACCTAGGCATGCCTAGCGCAGCTCGTCTCTGGGGTCCCCAGCGGGTAGGAGTTGCAGGGCTGGTCCAGCAAGCGCGTCCAGGCGATGGATCCATCGGAGATCTTCCAGGCTCTAGCCACGCCCTTCTCGCCTCCGGTCGGCTTGGGTCGGGTACGGTGAGTAACCCCGTGGGCCGAGATCATGTTGGGGTGGCTTTATTCCACCCACTCAAAAGCTCCTAATGATTTTCATTATCACCTTTGGGGTTGCTGCCTTGCCCCAAACTTGGCTGGAATTAGGACCCCAGCAAAAAAACGTGTTTTTTTGGCCTGGTTAGTGGAAAACAAAAAGGGGACCCCAAAAAGCGAAAAGCAAATCAAAAAGGGGAACTAATTCTGGGGGAGGATCTTTGTTGCTGTTGACCCCCTGCAAAAAGTGATTTTTTGTCTTTCACTTTTTGGGGGTGTAGTGGAAAACCCAACTTGATTTAAACCAAAAAGCGAAAAAGTCTAAAGATCCGTTGCCCAGTGGCAGTCGAGGTCGGGTACGGTAAGTAACCCCCGGTGGGCCGGAAAAAATGCAAAAATTGATGGCCAAGTTCGCGAACCTTCCAGGGACCAAATTGATACTTTCCGGGACAAATCTACCGGGCAACCATGGGTACCATGGCTGAGCCCCAGGTGGGTTTCAGGGGGAAGATCTCAACCATCCCGCGGTTTCGGGTCGCAACCCGCTGGGTAAATGAACAGGTTGCTTAAAAGTGATGGATGGCCCTTGATGTCCCTACAAACCTCGAAAGGGGTTCCCTCAACAAAAACAATGTAGGGGTGTTTTTTTTTCAGGGGACCCCCCAAAACAAACCACAAAAACAATCGAGATGCTCCTTTGGGCTCCCTTCAAACAACAAACAAAGAGTAGCCCAATAAAAGACGCACATGTGTCCACGTCATGTGATCGAGCTTCTCATGATTTGCCCACAAACGATAGACTCGACTCATGTCTTGGAAGTCTGCTATTTGCCATGTCGGTAACGAATCAGCTGGCTTGGGTTAGTTTCCGATTTATCCGAACTGAATCCTGTCCATTCCGGATGAAAACACAATAAGTGAAGTCTCAGAAACGCGGTGTATACCTGGAAAAGCCCAGCCATGCATAAGCCCTTAAAAAGCTGGCACTTGAGAGTTCATCATGAGACAGATCCCCCCTCCCTGTCCAAGCGAAGCCCTGGAATTCCATCACCAAGAAAAAAGCTCGGCGAGCCGGGCGATCCTCCTGACTAGGGTCTGGATGACATTCAAGTTAAGGGCGCTCCCTTTAGGATTTGACGCGCACCCTTCAGGCAGTTAAAAACGCAAGGCTTCAGAAATCAAGGGACATGTGCTTTGCTCTGAACCCAGTGATTGCAAAAAAAACGTGGAGCTCCACATGAAACAACTCACTGGATGCACATTTTGCAAACGCTGGGCTTGCGACAGGGCAGACTCCACTTTTGCCAACATTTGTCATCAAGGCCTTCAGTCCAGAAGGCTCCAGAATGTTTGTTTGATTACCCTCGAGCGACAGACAGATTCAAAGGCGAATTGCCATGCGGAAGCCCTTGATGCACCTGCCCAAACCAACGTTAGCGGGAAACAACTTTGCAGTCGAGAGCGCAATCTTCCAACATGTAAGTGAGTCATAGCTTTCTGCCGCTGAAGCGAGTGGCGTCTTCACGCTACCGACCAATCAAGGAGTTTGTAGATGGCAGAAGTCCCAGAGATGGGTTTTAGGGGCTTCCTCAACCATGGGTTGGAATTATGCCATTGATTTCACCATGTAAAATCCTCGAAGACTTGAGTTCCCACCACCGACTTGGAAAATCCAGACCCGTGCCACTGCCAAGGCCTTGTGGTTGCTTCAAGGGAAACCAACAATTCATCCGTCGCCTCTGCGCAAATTGCAAAAAGCTCGGTTGCCCGGTTTGGGCTCCACGAAAAACCGGTGATCGCCAAACAGGGCCACTAAGCATGGGAACCCGAAAAGGGGAAAGCAAGCCCAAAGGGCAAGCCATCAGTATATACTGTGGATGGACGAAATCCATTTCGCACCGTTGAAGCCATGGGAAACCATTGTTTGTTGAAATTTACAGGGGAATCAAATCATTCCAGGGTTTCTTAGGTGGTGCGAAATGGTTTTCGTAACCATCCACAGTATGACCCAAGCAAAACGTCACGAGCGCCGGTGAAACGGCCTGGACCACCGCGGCTGTTCTCATAATTGCTGCAGCTGTAGACCAGCCTGGGCAAATTTCTAGCTGAGCCTGGAGGCCAACGGTGGCCCCGACAGGTACCCCTATATATATATATATGGACTATACATATACATATATATATATATTAGATATGTGTGTATTTCCTCTACAAATAGGTAATGTGCGACATATCAGGGTAAGGGGAAGCGGCTGGTGCGAGCAATAATCCTTTACACTTTACGGGGCTCGCCCCGTTCCCGCGATTTTGTGAAATCCATCGTGGCAACCATCGTTTTACGGACCAAGGGTCGCACTCGCAGCCTGGAAAAAAAAACATGGCTCAGGTGATCCTTTGGACAGATCTTTGCTTACGCGACTGCTCAACTTCTTTGAGGCAAGCCCTGATAACCTAATCGATTGATACAGTGCCTTAGACACCCAGAAAACGGTGTCACACAAGTATGCACGGGTCTTCACATTGCTACACTGTCCGGAACATCCTTTCACACACTTCCAGCAACAAACCATTCCATTCTTGAATGCCGCATGCACAAGTGCACTTCCATGTGTGGCAATGACACCTATCTTCGGCAGCCAGCTGCTAGGGATCAAACCAACTGCCACCAGCAAAACAAAATTGCAAGAGGCCTGCGCAGTGGCACAGTGACATTACCCATCCGAACATATCCGAACCCAGGCTTCAGATCGGGTCCGTGGTAGCGTTTCGGGTTAACCTCACGCACAGGATCCTGGCCCTCTGACCCCTGGCTTCCCCAAAGACAGTCATGAACCAGGGGCCGCGGAAGAAAGCGATTCTCGGCAATTTGAGGGCCTGCCGCGAAACGAAGAAGTATATCTATATATTTAATTCTCAGCAAGAAAAGGTGAACAGTGCTTGCTGGATATAAGTTGCCACCTAAAAGATGTCCACCAAAGGATTCCCCTTCTCAATTTCTTGCCCGGGTAGAAATGTGATGGAATAAACAAGCCCCTAAGTGCTAGGCTAATTAAGGAAAAACATCCAAATCATTCTCAAGCAACAACTTGCCAGTTCCTTAGAATCCCCGCCCCCACGGTTTCTGACTTTAACCCCCGAGCCGCCAAAACGGCGGCTAGCCAGCGCAGAGATGCCGAAGGAAACCGAACTCCGAGCGGCCCATTCTGCCCCAACACGGCGCCCCCGTCGCTGAAGCTCATTCGGCTCTCCGGAGTCAGGCTCCGCCAGACCTGCGAGACGCGAAAGGAAAACCGCGCCGCTTCCGCTTCGTTCGACAAACGCCCGGCCGTTTTTTTTGTACCCAAAGGGTCCAAGTACCTCATAAGGATGACTTTTGGGATTAAAACGGGGTCTAAGTACCTCCTTAGAAGGTACTTGTACTTTCTGGGGTATGTGGGATGTTGATCAAAAGGTGCTGTATACATGGGATGACCATTTGGGGGAAACACACCAAAAAGATGATATACTTCCCACGAAGTGGGAAATGGTGACCCATGGTCATTTGGGGGCCAGGAATATTGATCAACCCCTATGTGTCAAACTGCGCTCTTCGTGTTGGCCAATGAGAATCTTCAAATTCCTGGTGGAAACCCCTTTCGCAACCCCATGTTAGGGAGTAAGGATTGCCTTTGACCAGCCCAAACTTGTCACACTTTGGGTGGTTTCCGTTTGGTTTCCCTTAGCAACCCCGAATGGGTAGCATAATAGAACACAACCTCAAATATCCAGCTACTTACAGTTCGGTGAAAGCAAATCAGTGTGACTTTTGTGATTGGGCACCCTCTGGTGGAATCACTTGTGGGACTCATGTCCGCCAAACAGCTGGGAGGAATGATATTCCCCATAAACAGTCATCTGATGGCAGAATCCTCCTTCGGGCTTAGTCATCGCCGTGACTTTAACTCATAAGGAGACCTGAGCCATCTACGTACTTTCAACCTAGTATATTCGTGTGCAAACATGGGACAATGTGTAGCCCAAAGTGGGTCGCTATTGCCATGTGGCAGTAAGGACGGACTTCGAGCCACGCCTGCAACGTTTGCTCACCAAACCCAGCCAGCTAAGGAGGCAAGAGGCCGGCCCCGAATTCGCCACCTTGTCGGCTTTCTCAAATTGACGCCCTGTTGGTTGGTATCTGAAGGGAAACACACAAATAGAAAAGTGTTCGCATTTTCACACTGCCTTCGCCCGCCCTTTGCCCGCCTCTTTGCCATCATGGAGGCCCAAGCGATACATGCTGCCAGCAAAGTCCATGAAGAGGACAGTTCCTTTGAACCGGGGCTGACGGTTGTGTTTCTTCAATCACGGGTTTTGGTTGCATGTAGAATCTAGATGGGTTGCGCACCAGCGAAGAACACAACTGGGTCCTCCAGTAGAGAGGTTATTTCAAGGGTACCCTTTTTTCTGCAGTCTATTTTAGTAGGGGAACCCTCCCCCAAAAAAGTTGGTAAAAAGGGTACTACTGGGACCATGGGGGACCTAGGCAAGGAATACATGTCCTCTTCATGGCAGGCGATGGGCACGGCAACTCCCTGGGCCAGACACGCCTCGACCCGGGCGCTGGCCGAAAGGCATCCACCAGGCATGGCTCTAAAGCCTGAAATAAGGATCCAAGGAATGAACCTTCAACCGTACGCATGCCCTACCCACAGCTTATATCCTTAATGCAGAACCATATATATATATATACATATATATATATATATATATCATATGCAGAATCTTTTGATCGTGAATGGCGTGCACGGAATACCCAATATTTGATGACTCCCGGGTGGATTCTAGTGGCCAACTTACCCCCGCTCGGACAAACTGCCGAAGCTTCTCCGTCCTTCCAATTGGGCATGATCATCTCTTTAACTTCTGGCGGTGCCCTATGGCAATGCCCAACCGCAATGCGATTGCTTGCATACTTCTATCACGCAAAGAACGGCCAACTTGCATTGGACAGAGGTGCAGGGGAATCACTTCTTTAAGTGATTCCCAAAGAATCTGCAGTAGGCAGATTACAGTTCATTGGAAAGGACTCCCCAAAAATAGTTTGTCAAGAGGGCTGAGAACCCATTAAGGACGGAGACCCCGTGGCTCTGGCTACACTGTTGACCCATTCGTAAATCCCTGTTGGACTATAGGGGGGGATGATAAATTTCGAGGAACACCTTGCCTTTCACCCCTCGTGAATTCACAGGGGTCTGCCTAAATCTGGGGTCAACATCACTGGCATGATCTGATACGGCGGGTCGGGCTTCTCTGACAGAAAATGGGGTTGTCAGTCAAAGTGCACTGCCCAATTTTAGGCCACTTTTACATAGTATGCGTCTTTATTGGAGTTCTCGTTGTGGGTATGAGCTTTAAGTGGGAATTCACGAAACCATGGAAGGTATTCCAGGCAACAAATCATAGCCTTACGGGGGTTTACCTCACCTCCCAAGTGAATGGCCTAAAAAAGTCCAAACTCATTGTTTATCACTAAAATGGATTTCCCACTAAGTGACCAAAGTCCAAGAACTCGGGGAGTGAGTTACCTTAACCTAGGTCCTCCAGTAGAGAGGTTAGAACAAGACGAATAAGGGTGCCCTTGTTCTGTAGTTTATTTTAGTAGGGAAGCCCTCCCCCAGAAAACGGTAAAAAGGCACTACTGGGCGACCTAGGACTTAACAAATCATAGCCCGGGGTTTACACCCCGAATCGAATCCCAAGCCAAAACCGAGGTGCCGTCGCCGTTGAAGAGAGGCGTCAAGTTCCATACCGGGCGGTCCACGTCGTATTCCCAGAGCTGGTCGCCAGTCCGCGCATTCACACCCAGCACCTAAGCGCCAATGAAAAAGCTGGTTTGCCGCTTCGGTGACTTTGACATGCTGCATTTATGCAATCCATAATCCGTATATATATATATATATGTATATATACATATATGTATATATTATATACATTTTGACATTCTGCACATGATATCAATGATATTGACCATATGGACTCAAATGCTGCCGAAGTTTGTCGGTAGTGTATGATCTGACAAACACATCAGCACAGCATTGAAAGCTTCAGACTGGGCTGTTCAAAAGCAATTGAGCACCGCCCGCAACACATTGACGTGTGGTTCTACCAATACGGGTTAGTAAAGATTTCTACGCAAACTATTATAGCCCCCATTAGACCCGGTAGAACCAGCATGGCCTATGGCAGCATGGCAACTGGCGCAGGCTTTCGCCTCCCAACTTCGTTCCGGTCTCCGGTTTCTTGGTTGCTGTTAACCCCCCTGCAAAAAGTTCAACTTTTTGGGGGGTATAGTGGATAACCCAACTTGATTTTAACCAAAAAGTTTAAGTCTAAAGATCCAACCCACTAGCCTGGCAGTCAAGTTCCTAAACCAACCTTTTGAAGGGTACCCTCAATACAAAGACTCACTCTCGTAGGGACCCCTTGGACCGGTTGCTTTCCTTTTAGTTTCCCTGCAAACACATCTGCCTTCATGTTGCCGCCGTCCGGTGGAGGACTGCCGTCATCCGTGTGGACGCCTGCGCCTGACACCATGCCCAGCACGAAGACCCCGTCGAAGGCCGCGGGGTAGCCGCAGTCAGGGCCGGCGCTGGCGGCCAGCTGACGCTCCCAGACCGCCTGCAACACGCGAAGCTCCAAGACTCGAAACACGGAGGGGAGAAATGGACCAAAGTAGTCCTATAGGGTTGCGAGGCAACAACTTTGAAGCTATAATTTATCTTTTTTGGGGGTAGTTTGAGGATTCAGGCTCTTCAAAACCAAACTTTGATCCATTGAAAAGGTGTTTGGTAAACACCACAAGAACGGGTGCTGCGAATTTTTGAGTCGTGGCTGCAGCGTCTCTCTGCAAGTTCCTTAGACGCAAAATCTCCGTGCAAGTTTCTCTGGGCAGGTTCGAGGTCGCTTTGCAAGGTTCTCCGCACCAGATCTCCAATTAGGTCTCTCTGCGCAAGCTCTGTGTTTGCATAAGTTTTTTCTACGCAGGTTTTCGTTGCAAGCTTCTCTTCGCAAGCTGTCTGTGCAAATTTATCTTTGCACATTTCTCAATGTAGGGGTGGTCCTGCGTGCAAGTGCCGCCACAAGCTGCACGTCGACCACGCCGATCCCCGCAAAGGGTCGGGTGTGCAAATCAAGCAGTTGCAAAAGCTCCAGCTTATGCGCATCGACCACGCCGATCCCCGCAGCAGAAGGTCGTTTTGCAGTCTGAAGTAGCAGAAGTCCTCAGTGCTTCTGCAGCTGCACATTGACCACGCCGATCCCGGCAGAGTCGCGCGCTCAAATCAAACAGTGGAAAAACGCGCCAATGTTTGCGCCTCGACTATGCTGATCCCAGCAGAGGGTGTCATTTTCGGAGCGTTGCCTGAAAAGATTCACTCGGGCAAGATGTCTCGCGCGAGCTTCCTGCGAGATTTCTCGCGCAGGCTTTGTCACGCAGGTATCGTGCAATTGGCGGGAGATTTGCTGGCCATGCTCGCTTGTGCTACTTGCTCTGCGCCGCTAAGGCTGCGCGATCCATTCGGCTGGCGAGGCTGGCGATGTTTCCCGGAAGATTCCTTCCCAATGCCTTGAGAAAATCGAGACCTGTGCGTGGGAGATGTCAAGACTCCCTCTAAACTCAAATCAAGAGTCTAAGACTGGGATGCCCAAGGAACGCGACAAAACCAGAAAGGGGAAATCAAAGGAGCCCTCATCCTGTGAGATCTCTCCCCAGACCACTGGCCAGGGCTCAATCAACCAGCTCAGTTTGTCCCTGGTCTTTGAGACACATGAAAATTCTTATTCACAAAAGTCTTGAAAGCCCCATCTTTAAGTACCGTTAAAGGGGTGAATGTGGTTTCCTATATAGTAGTAGTCTAACAATAAACAGGGATAACCCCCCAAACCACAAATCCAACCACTTAAGGCAGACCTGAAATTATGCACAGCCGCCCAAAATCCCCAAAAGAACGCGGTTTCCGCTGTGAAAGGAATTCGCAAGTGCAAACTGTCCGTTTGCTACTTCAGTTGTCCCAAAGTTCCAAGAATAATAAATAAAGAAATCTCCAGGGACCCAAGACTTTCCAAGGACGAGGGGTGGCCAATGGGGTGAGGTGGCACCCGGAAATTCGAACTTGTCAACCAAGGAAATGAACCACCGGAAGCTGACTGAAGCCTTACAGAACAAGACTGTCAAAACTAGAGACTCCCTGCAACCCATTTTGAGCAGCGCTAAAAGCCCGACCTTTCGGCGCTACCCTGGCTAAGGTGGATGACTATGGGTTTTAAAAGTAGGGTAACGCCGAAATGGCTTGCCCTGGTAAATGGAACCAAGGACCAAAACCTTGCATATTAAACCGAATAACATAGTAGTTAACCACCTAACAGTGTGCCTGGCACCTCTAAATTGTAGGAAACCAACAAGAAATTCTATTAGGAAACCCCTGATCTTGGGTGGGTCTTTGGCTAACTTCCTAGAATTTCCAAATCTGAGTTTGGTTTCTATGACAAATTGAAGAACATTTCTTGAGGTTTCTATGGCTTTCAAGAAGACACGACAAGCAGACGCGCTCGAGCGAGTCGCGGGCCGTGGGGCCTTGCCGCTGGTTCGGTCCACTGCAAAGGCGTAGCCCGCTTTGGTGGTGCCCAGCACCAGGTCCTCCGAAAAGAAAGGCGTTTCGCGCCAGGTCTCCGTCGAAGGTTTTTTTCTTCTTTTTTTGGGGGTGGCCACCCAGAAGTTGGTGGTTTATCTGGGATGCCAGTGTTTTTTTTTGTTTTTGTGGGGGGTGGCCCCCCAGAATTTGGTGGTTTATCTGGGATGTCCCGTTTTCCGATCCGCTAACAGTGAAAAACTTTAAGTGGGCTAAATGGAAACTACCACTAAACACTGAAAGGCGGAAAGGCGAAAAGGCTAAGGGGATGGCTGGGAGCCACCAAGTTACTTGTTGGTTTCCCTTGACAACCAACCAACAAGGGGAACCTTCAAACAAAGACGAGCCACACATATGCTTGCAGATTGGCTCACTTGAGATGAAGCGAGCGGATGCAACTTGTTGCTGGGAACTCAGGGCCAGACTCTCACCTTCCAGTATGTAGAGGAGAACAGTCTTATGGAACTGTCCACATCCGTTGGTGGGAGGATAGATCTGCAAACTGTTCACTTCTGCAGGGTAAAAAGGCGCACAAAGGACCCGGGGAAAAGGGCAAAAATTCAAGCAGAAACCTGTTGGGCCTCTCTTTGGTCCATTGAGTAAAAAAAAATCTGCCAGAAAACTGCCAATCTGGCAGAACTGCAGAAGAAGCCAAAGTGGACGTTTGAATGGACAATAACGTGATACCTGCTAAGAGGCTAAATAATTCAATCTCCCACAGCCCCATTCTAACTGTTTAGACTCTTTCATTCATGATCACGTTAGTTGTTAGTTGACTGCAGGTGACTCTGGCAACTCAATTGATCTGTGGAAATTGCAAAGTGGCTGAAACTACTTCGATTTTTCAGGGACCTTCATGGGTCGCTCGTTCGTCTGTGGAACCGATCGCCAGAAAGAATAATATTTATCAACACAGGGCTCATGTTCCAAGCCATAGCTCACTTCCAATTGGCTTCGAGAAGGTCCGATTGCACTTGTTTGCCACTTCGAACTGGAGTACCTATACACCCATGAAAAGTAGGTAAGACGGCGGCCGTAGTCTCACTTCCTCTGGCCACAAGCAGTTCAAACGGTTTGTTTGCCACTAAAACCATCTTCCCAAAATCTAAAGTCCAGGAACTCGGAGAGTGAGTAGCCGATTCGAACGCCCGAGGGCGCGACGCAAGTCCTCGAACAAGGTCGGCTCATTGTTGCTCACTCCAGGAGTGCTGTACCTAGATCAGATGCGAAAACGGGTTCCCTCAGTTGGTGGAGTTGGGGCTTCTCAAGGCTTGAGGTCAAAGGCCAAAGGCCCAACAAGACCCTGCGGGCCATTGGCAAGGAGTTGCCAATGGACCCCCGATCTAATCTGGGAAGGAGTGGAACCCCTTGAGGGAGGGCAGTATGGGCACGAGCGAAAGGCTATGCTCACTTCGACACCAATGCAACATGGCCAACCAAGTCTTCCGTCAGAACGCCAAAAGAAGCAACCAAGGGGCCTCTGTAGGATCAGTCATGCTCAGTGTGTGTGTGTGTGTTTGTCTGTTGGTGTCTGTGTCAGTGTTTGCGTCTGTGTCTGTGCAACTAGATCCACCCGATCCTTCCATTCTTGTCGTTGCTTCTTCAACAGGTGGCAAGACTGTGTTCATTGAAAATGTGATCTTAAATGTCTGTAGAAACTAATTTACAAGGAAAAAAGGGGCACCCCTTTTTCTGGATGCGAATTTTCGCCAGACACGCACAAGCAGAAGGGGAAGCGCTGTTTTACCAGTGAAGATATAACAGCCACGGCTATGTCCCGAAATTCGGAGCCCCAAGGGCCCCGTTCCGAATTGGTCTGTGAGCCTATTTCATCTGGGAAGCTAGAATGGAACCCTGATAAATGGAAATAAGGCCTACAACCTGTGGTGCCCTGGTGGTTTAGTGTTGACCCATACCCAGTAGATGCACCAAATGGGCTTATCATCCTGCTTCGTGGGGTGGGAGGTTGCCTCCAAATGCAAAAACAGTTGCTTCGCTTCCCTTCCTATTGCGAAAAGCGTACCCTCAAAATAACATACTCAAGTGAGACACATGCAAAACCCTGTATTAAAGAAATCAACTTCAATTGAATCCATGCCAAAAGGGCACCTTTCTGCACCGGGACTGGGACTGTCCTGAATCTTCAGGCTTGCTTGCGGCCGGCTCGGGTTCTCGAAATGGACTCGTGCAGCTTGAAGTCGCAAGGAAACTACCACTCACTTGCTGAGTGGATGGCCCAAAAAAAGTCCAAACTTTAGATTTACCACTAAAATGGTCTTCCCAAAAAGTCTGAAGTTCATGAACTCAGGATCTGAGACCAAGAAAAACTGGGGGGGGGGGAGCCTTCTGCGAGACACCGAGCGCCACTGCCCTCTACGACAAAACCCAAACCGCGCCGAGCCGCTTCCAGAGCTCCTCGCCCGTGGGGGAGATTGCGAACAAGCCCTTGGCGGACATGACGTAGAGGTTCTCGTCCTGAAACGCGCTGCTGGTGACCCCGGAAGGAAAGGCAGGGAAGAGGAAAAAAACCGAAAACGCTCCTTTGCTCTGACGATCTGTAGTGGGGAAGAAAGGAAACAAGGGTGCCACTGAAAGCGGGAACATGTCCTCCGCTTCGCATCTGAGTGAAACAGGGTTCAGGACAGACATCCGTGAATCCAAACAAATACTAACATCCGGTGAAAAGCGAACCACGCACTATGGACTTGATTCCCGTTTGTCCTTCTCATGTATTTTCAGCACACATACAAACAGACGATATCGAGGAAAAACAACAAAAACTAACCTGAATTTGTGCACTAATCAAGGTTCTCCGACCCCTGAACACAGTGGCTCTTCCCCGGGTTTGTGTCTTAGCATGCCTCGATCGTGATTCTTTGTGGCTCTGGATCTATCGGGAAGAACCTTGCCCCCCCCCCATCCGTATCTCCAAATTCAGAGGAATTCAAACCCAAAAGCCTTCTTGATACTGCACGAATCAGATTTGAAGCTCGGCTCATTTGTTTCCTTCCCCAGGACCATCCATCGGTTCATGGTGAAGATTTATGTGTAACGCTCCGCAAAAGCAATACTCTTTGTGGGTCCAATTCGGAAAATCCGAGCTGTTTCGTGAAAAGTTAAAGTCCAAAGATCCAAGCCAGTAGCCACCAGGCGTCCTTTACCGCTAGCCCCAGGGTAGCCCCAAATTCGCCCTGAGGCAGGGTAACACCCTCCCCCCCCCGCTTCACGCTTGGCGCTTGCCGCTCGAGGCGCGCGGTCGATGACAGCGCCCCCGGCCAGCAGGTTTTTGTAGCGCTGGTCCGGGTGTGGCCAGGACCAGCTCAACGTTTGGTTGGCCCAGACTTGTGGCGTGGTGCTATGCCTGAGCGGCACAGAATGAAATGTAAGAACTCTGAACAAATAAATTGGAGAGGTTTTGAAACCATGGTTGAAACCATAATGTTTGTTCAGTATTTACAAGAGAAACATATTTCTGAAAGGTGCGGAGTGGACATTCCACAGGATTTACTAATCAAGGGTTTTCTATGGTCCTCGAATCTGAGGTCCCCATACTGAAGCTGCGAGTGCCAAAAGGAACCGATCACCCGGGTTCGTACCTTAACGGGGATATCCTTTGAAGGCTGGCCCTTCAAACACTCACTCACCCTCGGCTTTTGTCCCAAACCAAACAAGACATGTTTCATCCTGGCCCGTGAACCTCAAATGAAAAACCAGTTGAAAGGAGATCCCGGCCGTTTTGCCAACAAACTTGGAGTTCCTCGAATTATTTTTGAGACACAAGCTCTAAGAACCAAACCAGCAATTTGCCGGTTTCCCCAATTTTCCTGGAGCAGGGCTGTGTGAAATGCTCACTTGATACAACAAAAGGGGCTTCCCAAAGACTAGCCCCCCGTTTTGAAGGCGGAGATTGAATCCCAAAAATACAGAAGTGGTGGGAGAAACCCCGAGTGATCAACCACAACCCAGACCTGGAGCCTCCCATGACTCTAGGGGGTACCTACCCCATTCTTTCCAGCTGTGGCTCCGAATCTTTCTAGAAAACCTCCGGAAACCCAGGGAAACGGCCGGTTTTTGGAACGAACGATGGTTGAAAAGAATGGAAACGGAATCAACCCCTAAAATGACGCGCTCCGCGCTCCGCGCGGACCGCGCTCCGAATCCGGGAGCCCGGGAGTCCGGGCTGTGGCACGGAGCCCCGCGCATGAGGCCAGGGGTGCTGCGCGCGGTTGGCCTCCAGGCTGACCTGCAAGAAGTTGGCGGACAGCTCTTCGCAGCCTGCCAGGCCACCCGGAGAAGAAAAAAAAACAACAACGGAGCCCGCAAAGTTCGGCCCCCCTAAACTGGGTCATTGACCAGCTAGCTTTCAATTTGAAGCCCACGGAGGAAAAAAAAACGGATTCCGAAAATTTGGGTACCCTCGCTCCAACAAGCATAGCTGTGGGAGGGTATCTGGAAGAGGGTTTTCTTGGGGATACCCTGTGTCAGTTGCCATGTTAGCGGGAGGGAGGGTGCCGCCGTAAACTAAGTCATTGACCCGTGGTTTCCAATTGAGCCCACCCCAAATAGGGGGCACCCGTGAAAGACATTGACACCGCCATAGGTCCGGCATCTACATTTTTTTGACCCCAAGTTGCTCGAAATTGGCGAGCAGCCCAACCATCCAATTGGGGCAAAGGAGCACCGGGGCACAACATGGTGGTTTTTTTTTGGCTTAACCAACAATCGAAAGGATCGGAGGGACCCAAATTGACCGTGTCTGTGTTTGAGGAGCTTCAACTGTGACGTGTTTGAGGGAATCTTCACAGGAACCGACGCTTTCCCTAAAAAGGACACCCATCTAGCCCCACGAAACAGGATCCCAGGTCGAGCAGAGACTGGTCAAATTGACAGCCGTGATGCTTCCGTTGCCTGCCTTTTTTGAATGTGTTCAACTCGCGTATGTTCATATTTGTCCTACCTGGATTCCGAGTTAGCGCCAAATGGGTAAACCAGAAGTAGTTGTGACTCAAGTATGATGCAGTTTTAGGGGGAATCATGGCAAGTGTCCAGTTGTTTTTAGGTTGCAGGACACCCGGGGCTGGTCTTGCTCTTGCCCTTGGCTGCCAGTACCCGTGGTCGTTGCTCAAAATGGTTTGGACGCACTGGTAGCTAACATATGGTGTTGGGGCCCTGCCTATCCTCGCCTTGTCAGAGCACCTGGAAATTAATTCTTTGGAAAGCCAGGAGGTCTATTTGATCCTGTGCATTCTCTTTGGACGTCTCAGGTATAACTCATCTTGCCCATTCCGATTAGATATTCCAACTCTTCCACAAAATGAAGAGTTGAATGACATGCTTTTGCCAAGAGGGCACGGGGCCTCACCAGCACCAACATACACGGGCCGCCCACGGGCTTTCACGCCACATTCCCCAAAGTGGAAGAGCGCCAGCACCCAGAAGGATACTTGCAAAGAGAACGATGGAAACAGGATGGGCAGTTGGGCCCGGGCCCTTCATCCCCATTCACTTCCCAAACTTCACTTTTCCCAAACAGGGTTAAACAAGTGGAGAAACAGGGACCCCCCCAAGGGGACACCGAACTTCGAGAAAAAAGGAAGAACGACGCTATGGAGCAGAACGAGTGTGGAACAGAACGAGTGTTCATCGTCTCCAACAGCTGAGGGAAGAGAACAATGCCTCTAATGAGTGCGCGATTGCGCATGCTGAGAAAGTCTTTCCTGGTAGCCGAAATTGCCAGAAGATCCAAGAGTCAATCAATTTGCCTCAAGAGGACACAGGAATTCTCGTGAGCTCCATTACTGTTGTGAATAACTTAGGGAGCTGTGTCCTGCACCTCCAAAACGAGCCATGCGCCGCTGGCTTTGAGTTTTGACCGCAACAAAAGCTACCAGTCCTGCAGAGACTTCTGTGTGTTCAGCCACAAACCTGAAAAAAATGAGCCTTCGCGCACGCGATCAAAGCACATCATGTTGACTATATTAGCCAACTGTAGCTTCTCCATAGGGGTGTATCTCTGGGTGTAGTCTTGGTTGAAGTTGGAAGGGGAGCAACAATTTAATTTTTGCCAGTTAAGTGGGGGTTTCCCACTAAACCACAATAAGCAAAAATGTGGAATGTTTCCCAACAACAACCATGTAGTGGGGAATCAAACCACTTTTGGAGGGGCCCCCACACTCCGAATTTAATAAACTAAATCGATGAAAATCTGGGGTCAACATTGCCAAGAGCTTCTGCACGGTCCGTCAGGCACTTTTCGAAACCACGCCTGCATCCTCACACGCGGATGCGCCCAGCAGGAACAGGACAAGTGTAGAACGTAGCATGGCCAAGTAGAAGGTTTTTCCCGGCCAAAAGAAGCTGCGGAGCATTGGAGAACACAAACAACCTCCTCACTTACTGAGTGGTTTGCTCAAGAATGGTCTATATAAACTGTTGGTTTGCTACTAACGTGTGTTTTGTCAAGCCGCAGCAAGTCCAGAAACCCACAGATTGAGATTCAGTACCAGCCGACTGCCAAGCACTTGATTTCTGGCTTCATGTGACCAATTTGTTTGTGAAGAAGGCATTTAAGTGAATATATCGGTCACCGACCTCTCAAGCAGAAGGGGAACTGTCCATTGCCTTGGGTCCGCCTTTTCGCAAGAACCCAAGCAGCCACTTGTGCCCAACTTTGGCTTTTGGTCAGCTCTCGGGCCGAGTGTCTGGATGTTCTGCGGGCACGGCAGCTGCGAGGAGAAGACGATACCAACGCCATCCGCGTTACTCAACTCCCCAGCTGTGAACTGGACACAGTAACGAACTGTGCCGCTGCTATGAAGGCCTCAGAGCTTTCCATTCGATCGCCGAGCGGTCGATCGAGCGCGCCAAGCAGAACCAAGCGCCCATGGCATGCAGAGGGAGTTTGCCTTTTTGACCCCTGGACAAAAATGGCACCTCCCGGAGGGTTTCTATACATGTTTCATATTTAGTTTAAACGGAAGAAGGCACACATCCTTGAGATGGCAGTATTGGCGGGGTCCAGGAAGGGCTCGAAGAAAGAGCGTCGCGGACTTGATGTCCCTGTCAAAGCGCCAGATCCGAATGCGATGGGTTTAGATGGGCCCCTTTTTGGTAGGGTACCCTGCTAGACCAAAAGGAACACCGCCATTTTGGGGGTCCACTTACAAAAAGACACGCTGGCATAGATTCAAAAAACCACAAAGCGGGGGGGCACGGGCATGGGGCATGTGAGATGGGTGCTGCCGAAGGCCTTCGGTACATGGGGAAAGAGACCTTGGAGCTTGCGCCGATTGGTAGAACATCTGCTGTCTCCTTCTGATGGCTCGGTATCCATTTGTTGGGTGGCCTTCAAGAGAGCTCAGAAAAAATGCTTGTCCCACTTCAGATGTATTCCCCAGAAGACGTAGCCATACCGAAGGGACTCTGCAGTTGGCGGAAATGGCGAGAAGGTGCATTCTCAATCTCATCTGCAAAAATTAGAATAATTCCAAGGCCTGAAATAAGAATTGGATCCCCCGAGTAAAGGATCTTTGGTGAGCTCTTTGTACCCCAACATCGGTGAGCTCGGCATAAAATAACATGGGCAGATTCTCATATTATTTTCGCATTTGCGCAGCTTTGAGCTCGTTTTACCCCAAAATCGGTATGCTCAGTATAAAATAACAAAGGATTCTCAGCAGTTGCCAATAATTCTGCTTTGCCCGAAAATTGGTGAGCTCGGTGTAAAATAAGATAGGCAGATTCTCAGCAGTTGCCACTAACTTTGTTGTATATAACAGAATAACATAGGATTCTCATGTTCCCTCCGCATTTGTCGCGCAGCTTCCGGCTAAATTCCGTTCAGTCGCGGTCCGTAGAAGCGATGCAGAGCCGTCCCTTGCTCTTGGTCTTCGTGAAGGTCCGGCAGTCCTGGGATGCCATGTGACTGTCGTCAAAAATGAGTTGCCTGGCTTCCCTGCTTTGCCTGGTGGTTTCCCAGGATTCTCCAGGATTCTCCAGGTTTCTCCAGGTTTCTCCAGGTTTCCAAGTCTGTGGTGGTCAAAAATAGGGTAACCCCAAAATGGCTTGCCTGGTAAATGGAACCAGAGACTTGGCTGGAATTAGGACCCCAGCAAAAAATGAGATCTTTTTTTGCCTGGTTAGCGGAAAACAAAGGGAACACCAAAAAAGCCAAAAAAAAAGAAAAGAAGAGGGAACTAATTCTGGGGAAGAATACTAAAACACGCAGTCCCCCGGTGGTTTTATTTTGACTCATACTCATGCCCCCATGACGGATGTCCCTTACACGACGAATTTAGTCTTTGGCTGGTCGTAGAAGCGGAAAGCCAAGTCGATTTGGATCTGAGAGAGTTAGAATCATGGAACTGTGAAGCCCAGTCTGACATCATGTAGCCATCATAATTCCTGGAAATCGACCTTTATGGAGCGGGGGACGTTTTCACAAATAGAACCTTCAGGGCCCGAACAGCAATAAAGTGCTCGTTCGTGGTCACGGAAAACACATGTTCCTTTTTGGATGGTCTTCAAAGAAAGTCACACTCTGCTGAAAGTCACATGGAACGTGTCATGTTGGGATTAAACTTAGGGTTTGGATCCCATGTCAACTTCCTCGCGAACAGCCGAGCGTGGCTGTCCCTACAGGAGATATTCAGATTCGGTGATTCAACTAGCTCAACTTAAGTTGGGCGAATAGATGCCCCCTGTTCCCGGCGAGTCAGCGATTCGCCCTCTGGCCCCTCGTGCTCCCAGTGAAAACAGCCCTCGCGTTGAGGCCTGGACGAAATCACTTGTTTCCCCAAAAGGACATGGGGTGATTGCGGGCGCTCTTGTTCTGGTGAATATCTTGAGTGCGTGTCCCCATGTCTTCCCGAAGAAAACAAATGAAAAACAAGACAGAACAACAAAACTCTCTTTCCGAGTGAACCGGCCAAAACAAACAAACATAGTGCTTGCCAAACAGAAACGATCTTCCCAAAAAGGTTTACAGTTCTACAACTGGCTGGTGGTTGGAAACCTCCACTTTGCTTGCTTGCTCATTGGTAACTGCGCAAATGCTCATCCCCTGCTCATTTGCTCGTCCAAACAACCAGCCAATCATTCTGTTTGGGCAGAATTGAACCAAGACTTCGAGGAAAGCTCTTGAATTGACACTCCCTCCAAGACATGCCGCGAGTGTCTTCCTCATTCAGCAATGCTTGCGGGTGCTCAGTAGGGAATGACCCAGGGTGTTGGGAATGAACTTGGGGATTCCCTTAAAGAGAACCATAGGTGATGGTTTATAGGGGTCATTCCCTCATTCCCTGGTGAGAACCAGCAAGAACAGGAGCTTGGCCTGGCTTCACCCAGTTGTGAAGGCTGTAAGTAAGTCGTTGTTTTTTGTTTCGTTGGGATACTCCTTTCACCTTCCTTTACAGTGAGGACAACAGAAAAAGCACCATTTTGTGGAGTTCCGCATTCCCCGAATATGAGCCATACCCGAATAGAAGCAACAACCCCTACCACAACTAAGGCCCAAGAACCGCCTGAAGCGATGCATGCTGTGGTGTCAAGTACAAAATCGAATGCAAACATCTCTTTTCACATCGTATCGGGACTAGAGGCCCTCAAACTGGCGGAGGCCAGTTTTCGGTGTTGCACTGGGACTGGACAAAAAGGCTTTAAGTTCGCGGCGACTAAATTTAAGGCCGTTTGAGACTGAATTTCAATTCGGGACCCTTTGGTGGATATCAAAATTTGGAGGGGATCCATGTTGGTTGGAGGGGGTTCCCTATTGAAATTCATAGTCATTCGAGTACCCCCCAGAAACGGAACGGTAAAGGATGTCAAGAATGAAACAGGTTCGGATTGGGGCCATCCTCAATACACCTGCACCAAGTCTTGGGGAGGTCTGATAGACCTCAAAGAAGCGAACACTTCGGAAAGTTTGAGACACCCTGCCATGCTGCCGAAGGCCGAACGCTTCACGGAACTATTTTGCTGAAAGCGTCCCTTTTGCTGAGTCAAACAGAGATTTGGACCCCAAATGGGAGGTTCCGCTTGGGTCTCCCTTCAAACTAAAAAACATGGTACTGGTCCAAAAACACACCCACACACACAGCCGGTTGGGTATGAATTTTCAGGAGGGGTGTTTTGGTGGACATCATGTTGGGGTGGCTTTATTGCTCCCACTCAGAAGCTCCTAATTATTTTCATTATGGGTATGGGTCAAATTAAACCAACAGGGGACCACAGGTTTTAGTCCATGTTTCCATTTGCAAGGTTTCCAGCTTGGGGTTGCCCTATTTTTGACCCCACAGCCTCATCACCTGTGGGGTTGCCTTGCCCCAAACTGGGGGGGGTTCAAGGATGGAAAGGGCTCCAGGTTGGGCCACGTGGAGGCTTCACTCAGTCGTTTGGGGACCCAGACATAAAAGGTGGTGACCTTTGCGATGACAAGAGGGAAGCCAAAAATGGGAAAAAGATAAACAACAGGTCAACAAAGCTTGGCTTCAGTGAAACCACCACAAAAACCGCATGTTGTTGTCCTCGAACACCATTTTCGACCCGTGGCCCGGGTAGCAGATTCCCGGATTTTTCCGGTGGCGAGCGGCAGCCGAGAGGTGTCCCAGCTGGCCAGTCTTGGGGTGAAAGCAGGGCGTTGCCGCAGCCTACAAGCAAACAGAACCCGAATGGCGTGGAAGGAACCGCGGAGGGACGGCGATTCTGGGGATTCTGTGCAATTTCGGAAATCAATTGGACGCGCTTGTCAAAAAGCTGGGTAACCCCATAATGGAAGGTGCCCCTGTGGGAAACATGGACGATTTCACCGGTCCACTTCCTGGCGGCTTGACTTGGAGCCATACCCGCTTCCGGGATTTTTGCTTCAACTGTGCTCCTGATTACCCTGATGTTTGCAGCTTGCCCAATCCCCCAGCCACATCTCCGAACGCTCAGCGACCCCTCAACTCGATTCCATCAGATGGCCATGGTTAAAAACCCACGGTACCATTTTGGGTTTTTCGGTGCACCACCCATTTTAGGCTTCCTATTTTAGTGGTTGGATTGAATCGGATGTTCACTGGGGGCTAACCGATTTGAGTTTTGAAAAGCCCATGGCCAGATGGCCTGCGGAGCGAAGTTCGAGGGCACGTACATGATCATCGGCTGCATGGGCACCAAGGCGACCTGCGGTCCTTGGTGCAGGGACCGGGCCTCCGGACCTCTGTAAGGCGTTGGACCCAAACAAGAGGCCGTCCGAGGATCCAACATGCTGAAGCGGTAATTGGTAAAATTAGTGGGGGTACTTCAAACCTGTTGAAACAAGATATAGTGGGGTTCTTCAAAACCAGGGTTAGTCACAGGAGAACACTGTGTGTAGGCATTTAGCTGCTCGCCCCCCAAATGAAACTTGGTTGTTCGGACAAGTGGCTGGGTCACAACCCGCTAGGTATAGTGCCAGGGAGTTGCAAGTGCAATGCAACCCGAACAACTTGCCGGCCGAACACCCAAGCTACTGAGAAAACTAGGTGGTTCTTTGTTTTTCCGACCAGTTCGGCACAGTGGGTCCCTTAAACAAAGACACACCCAGATCTATTCGCCACACGCTCTGGAGGTTCGAACCACGGCGACTGATAGACCTGCGACCGCAGCGAGGACCTCTGCTGAACTCCAAGCAAGCGCCAGGGGAAGCAACGGATAATCCCATGCGTTTCCCCAGGGCGAAGGCGGAGGGTGAACAACCAGTACGCAACAACAACCCGCAGCACCACCAAGTTGGTGCTTCTGATGTTCTTGCAACGTCCATGTCTGTGGGGAAACAAGGGAAGGCTGGCAGACTGGGGGAAAAATACAGTAAGACTACAAGACTATAAGCAGACTACAAGAATTCCAAACATGCAGGTGCGGATTCCTGTTGAGGATATCCACTGGGGCTTCAAAGGGAAACCCAAGGAAAACTGTCCATTCCGGGGAGGGGACAAAGGGCCATTCAAAAAAACCGTCCATATTTTGTCTAGCCCTCCGGAAAACGAGAACCAACAAAGGGCCATCCAAACGGATCCTCGCGTCGTTTCCCAAGTGAAGGGAACCCTCGCAGGGCTCCAAAGCTCCAGAGCTCTGAGCACAGATTCATCCCCCCCACCCCAATCCGCCCGCGGATGAAGGGTCGGAGCGCTTTAGGGTCAGCACCGTGTTGGGCAAAACGAGTCGACCAATTTAGAGCCGGGAGCACAACTTGGCTCCGTTTGCATATTGGCTTTTAGTTCCATGGGCATAAACTGGTGCGATAGGGGAATGACCCTCGTCCGGGTGAACCGGCTTTGGGCTTTACCTGATAGGAAACCAGGGATGTTTTTTGGTTGTTTTCCGGCGTCATTCCAATTCATTCCCTGAAAACCAGCAAGCAAAGAACAAGTCGGTCCTCGGCCATCAAACCGAGGAACCAAACCACCCAAAATGGCCAATAGGAACAAGATTTATGCAATTAACCCATCGTGAATCCAAAGTGGGTCTGTCTTGTTTTGAGGGTACCCCTTATTTGTGGCTTTCAAGCGAATCCCATTGAAACATCCGTCAGTTTGGAGTCCCCTGAAATCCCACAAACGACTTGAGGTTCGTCACTTTGAACAGGTTTTCTGTGGTATCGCAGAAAGTGGTTCCCACAACCAAGGAGCTGATCATGGTCACGGCAGGTCCTGACGCGCTCGCCGTTTGGGATAGCCAGCGGCGAAAGCTCTGCGACTCGAAAGTTCAACAACTTACCATGCTAGGTCCTCCAGTAGAGAGGCTGGAACGAGGGTACCCGATTGTTTTGTTGTTCCGTAGTCTAGTTTAGTAGGGGAACCCTCCCAACCAAAAAAGGGGTGAGAAAGGGCACTACCCCCATGGGGGGACCTAGTATGTAGCATGGCCGGACATGGGCCAAAGCGGCCTCTAAGAATACCCAGTTTCCCCTCCTTTGAGACAAGCCGATTCCAGAACACGGCACCATGTTTCCTTCAAAACGTGGCAACTCGACGAGGGAATCTAAACGCTTCTGAACAATAGGGGAAAAGGTATCAATTAGGAACGATTCAGCGGTAAAGAACCCCCCGCCCCAACCCCCGTCTCCCTGCAAAATACCTTCAAGCAGTATCTCAGTATCTCTGATGGGCGCACACGCACGCACACACAAACACTCACAAACACAAACACAGACAAACGAACACACGCACACAAACACCCACATGCGCACACACACGCACAGACACAGACACACACAGACACACACAGACACACACAGACACACACAGACACACACAGACACACACAGACACACACAAACACACACAGACACACACAGACACACACAGACACACACAGACACACACAGACACACACAGACACACACAGACACACACAGACACACACAGACACACACAGACACACACAGACACACACAGACACACACAGACACACACAGACACACACAGACACACAGACACACACAGACACACACAGACACACACAGACACACACAGACACACACACACACACAGACACACACACAGACACACACACAGACACACACAGACACACACACAGACACACACACAGACACACACACAGACACACACACAGACACACAGACACACACAGACACACACAGACACACACAGACACACACAGACACACACACACAGACACACACACACACACACACACACACACACACACACACACACACACACACACACACACACACACACACACGCACACACACACACACACGCACACGCACACGCACACGCACACGCACACGCACACGCACACGCACACGCACACGCACACGCACACGCACACGCACACGCACACGCACACGCACACGCACACGCACACGCACACGCACACGCACACGCACACGCACACGCGCACGCGCACGCACGCGCACGCGCACGCGCACGCACGCGCACGCGCACGCACACGCACACGCACACGCACACGCACACGCACACGCACACGCACACGCACAAGCCCACGCGCACGCGCACGCGCACGCGCACGCGCACGCGCACGCGCACGCGCACGCGCACGCGCACGCGCACGCGCACGCACGCACGCACGCACGCACGCACACTCGCAAACAGCGTTGTTAAAAAGGTTCATAAAGGCGTTCACTACTATAAAACCCTTGAAGCAAAGTGGACGCACCTATGCAAATGGTCAGTTGTGGTTTCTATTGGTTGCATGCTCCAGTGGCAGCCAGGGACGCTCAAACAGCCCCCCCTCCAGTTGCACAACAAGGGCATTCCGAGCAAATTGTCTGAAAGGAAGATGTCAGAACTGGCAAAATGGAACCATTCCGATTTGAATGAGTCCTGTATGTTCCTACTTCTCAAACAAAATCATCACAAAGAATCGCCTTTTTGCTTGCTCGAACCATGCTTGCCCACCAACCTTGCCCAGGTTTCTGTTCAACCCTCTGATTGTTAAAGCCCTCTTTGCGAAAATCGACTATCCATACACAATTGCCCGCTAACGAACAAGGCGGAATGTATGGTTGATTCCCTTTTTGAGCAGGTCTGCAACAAACCATGGTACACGGTGTTCATCTTTTGCCCTTGCTGCATACTTCAAAAATCAGCCGTACAAAATTATTATCTCTTTCCAACTGCGCAGAAGTGGTTTGAAACACCGCCGTCATGTGAAGGCCTCTGTCAACTTCCATGATCGTTGGGAAAAGGTAATTACTATGCGTACTTAAGTCATTCAACGAGGCTCTGGGACTGACAAAAGACAACAAAAACACACAAACAAAACAACAACGCCGTGATCATGATGATTTGGCTGTGGGTCAAAAATAGGTGCCCAAAATGGAACCCTGGTAAATGGAAACATGGACTAAAATCTGCGGTCTCCTGGTGGGTTAATTTTGACCCATACCCATTTAGCCCTATCTCTCCGTTGTTCCATGCCCAGCGGCGTTGATCTGCTTGGGGAGTCACCCCTTGCTCTGCTCGGCCCTGGCGGAGGCTAGAAACTGAAGCCGATCGTTCGCCCCCCCTACCAAAGCAGACTCCTCCAACTTGCTCTGCTCTTACTCTTCCATTTGGTTAAGACCCCTGGGAAAAATATGTCCAGTAGTGATAGATTCCCTTTAAAACCAACAGGGGAAATCAAAAAATACTCTTAAGCAAATGGAAGTACTGATACATATGGAAGAATACGCTCGCAAGCGACTGTGGGGCTCACTATGTTCTCGCTTTTGGGGGGAACGCCCTAGCTTCCCTTTTAGCTTTCCTTCAAAGCCAGCAAAAAAGGGATAACCTCCAAAAGACGCACCTATGCCTGTTTCGGCGTGTGCAAACCAATCTCCAATGCACTGAAGCAGTCCAAGAAGCTCGATGCAAGACGATTCCAAATTCCAAAGTGCCCCTGGTGGGAAAAAAACCGTCTGCATCGAGTAATCTCAGTCGGTTTGTCCAGATCCCACCAGAGAGAACGGATGCCATGATCCGAGCGCGATAGAATGTGCCGGGTGTGCTCGTCAACCCTGGCTGTAAGTCATGGGTGATTTTTTTTTTTTCGGGGCTCCACACAACTTGTGGCTTTCTTTTTGGTTTCCCTTTTAAACTACCCAAAAGGGAGTATCCTCAGCAAAAGACACCCCCGCATGCATGTTTGATCATGCTTCGCTCATTGGCCCAGGGCCGTTGGGACCTTCGTGTTCAGCAATGCAGAGAAACCAAATGGTCGCAGAAAAAGACAATCCATCCATCCATCCATCCATCCATCCATCCATCCAACCATCCATCCATCCATCCATCTATCCATCCATCCATCCATCCATCCATCCATCCATCCATCCATCCATCCATCCATCCATCCATCCATCCATCCATCCACCAACCCATACCCAACCCAACCCAACCCAACCCAACCTAGCCCAATCCAATCCATCATTTTACTATGGGTTGTATATCCCCGTTTTATTCATCATACCAACCCCGCGATTCGTCCCATGAAAAAAAAAGAAACGCCGGAGGCAAAGGCCCAGGAATGCTTTCACCACTGGAACTAAGCTGTGCCCCAAAAGAAGACTCCTCTGACTGGTTGGTTGGAATCCATGAAAACCAGAAAACCTTTCTTTTGTGGAAACTCTCAGGAAGCGAGGCCAGAGGCAACCAAACACACACCAATCTTCCAAAAAGTGGGATTCTAGAGTGTGGTTCAGAAAGGAAGCTCTGATGGAGAGAGCAGCTTTGTCTTGAGATGACACTGGCATTTCCCGTTTAATATTGAATCTAAACCACCGTGCCAGAAACAATCCGTAAACATCATAACCTGTCTCTGCCACAATATCACCAAGACTCGCATCAATGGCTTCAGAGCTTCATAAAGTAGCCAAATCAAACAAGCACATCCATTGGCGGCAAAATACTCTTTCTACACGGGGGGTTTCTCATCTGCTAAGATGGGGAGTGGACACTTGCGGGTAGTTACTCCTTATGTGCTCACGATGGACGCTCGCAGCACAAAAATCGATGCATAGAAACTAAAAAAAACCAAAAACGTATTCTCAATTTCCATCATACAGAGATCAACCTCCAATACCCTCCCACCAATTAGCTTGGAACCTAACAGGGGGTCGATTGAAAAGGACAATGGTCTAAACCAGGACCCCCTCTGTCAGGTTCCATGTTAATTGGTGAGGGCAAATTTCAATCAATATGAGAACGTCCTGCGATCGTCTAGTGCCTCGGCCACCTTCTCCGCCACCAATTCCTCCACGGTCTTTCCGGTCATCTGATTCCAAACCTGCCAGCCACTGCCACAGCGGGCGTGGCCAACGTGCCACTCGGTGAATGCTCGGTGAGTCAACATCGGGATCGCGGCGATCGCGAAGAAACTGCAGAAGTTGTGCTTGAAAGGTAGCTTGCACTCTATGTCTATGTCTGTTTCGCCTATACCCGACGCTCCTTCAACCCATGAGAACCTGCCATTCAAAGGATGCAGCACAAGGCTTTCTTCGGTTAAAGAAATGGAACCCTTGAAAGTGGTTCAGCCAGGGGTCGCTCTTCGGAATACCGATTTCCCTCATCGAGCTCAGTCCTTTGGCCATGGAAACGATTGGTCACCTTTCGTTGTTGCTTTTTGCTAAAAGGAGAACCCCCCCTCAAAGAAACATGGGAGGGCGGGGAGGGCGGGGAGGGCAGGGGGGCCACAAATCAGGCTATCATGCTGTGGATGGACAAAATCCTGCACCAGTTGTTCGGTGTTTTTTTCCCATTATCTACGGGGCTTCATCCATCCAAACTGGTGAAGCATTTTGTCCATCCACAGTCTTAAGGCTTAGTAAGCCCAGAATAGGGCCCCAGTGGGCTCCCTCGCCGCTCCCCTCCCTCCCCCCAAGCCCCAAAGAAGGGCCTGGGTATTCGAAGGATTTTGTTCCAAACATTGTGTTCTCAAAGCGGCAAATGGAAATCACGCTTCAACTACTGTGGATGGTTGCGAAATCCATTTCGCACCACCTAAGAAATCCTGGAATGATTCGATTCCCCTGTAAATACCAACAAACTATGGCTTCCCACGCTTTCGACGTGGGGCAGCTTCTCGTCCATCCACAGGACCCCGAAGGCTGATTTCTTTCACGCGAGAAGACGGTCCAATCCGGAGACCGGGGACCGTGGGGCTTTTCTTCAAACCACTCCAAACAGAACAAACCAATCTGTTTAGCGCAATCCTCACTTCGTGAGTGGATTGGCCAAAATAAGCTCAGGTGCTATCCCCAACAGCATGCGGTGCTCTTTTTAGTGCTCGCACCACCCCGCAGCCCTCGTGGAACCCTGGTCGAACCCTGGTGGAACCCTGGTGGAACCCTCGTGGAGCCTTGCCTCAGGGCTGCTGTGGCTGAGACCCCAAAGCTTTCAGCTGTTGGGGAAAAAAGGGGCCAAACCTTTGTTCAACATTAGAATGGTCTTCCAAAAAAGTGCTTGAAGTCAGAAAGTGAGTCTTTGTCCGTTGGTTTCCCTTCAAACAACTCCAAACCAAAGATTCCTTTTTGGTGCAAGCTGATCGCGGAAGGCCTTGCCCCACAGATTCTCGTCCTGCGAGCTGCCTGAGATTTCGATGGATCAACTTGTCGGACCCCAAAGGCTGAAGCAAGGGAAGCCAAAAGGCTTAGCACCAAGCATTTGTCTAGGGGACACTTCCAACCATTCTTTCCAAGGATCCGAACCCTGGGGGAAACAGCGATCGGTTTTTGAAAAGAACGATGGGCGAAAGAATGGGGAATCAACCCCTAGAATTTAAACATAACACCCCAAATATGCGCACAAAACCGGCTGACTTTTGGTATCAAGATGGTTCAGAGAGGCCGCGCCGTGATTCTCTCAGACAAATGAGGGGCATTCGTTGCCTTCTTCGGGAAAGCACACACAGGCCAAAACATGGTATTTCTCACGACAGGCCAGCAGCTAATTTGAAGAAGAAGGCAAACCTCGGAAAGGAAGGCGTGGCCTTTTTGACAAAAACCAGCTCAAATTCCCAAACCACCAAGTAACAGCTACCATGGCTACCTCACAAGACTTTTGAAAAAAAACGAAAACAACAACTTCCGAGACCAGGGACCCCCTCCAAAACTCATCCGCCAAACAAACACATCATGGAAACTGGGAAACGGAGGAAGTGGTGCGCCTAGATCTGCAGATCACCTTCTGCCCAGATCCAAATTAACTTTCCTCAGACCACCAAATCCAAATTAAATTATAAATCTTCTGCCTAAGGCCCTTTGTCCCGGAGTCCCGCAACCTGTCTTTCCGTAAGACCCGTAAGACCCGGGCTGAGGAGGGAGTCATGGGCCCCGACACCGGCGTCCTGACGGGATCAGATCGTCCAGGTTCCCAACATGGAACCCTTGCTAGCATAGCGAAAAACATGCTTTTCGCAGGGCCGCTAACAGTAGAAGACCTGCAAAAACAAAGAAATGGCAACATGCCAACAACCTTTCCCTTCAGCTCTCCCTTGCAACATATCAACCCAGGTTCCACTCTAAGCAAACACTGTGATCGATAGAAGAAAAAAAACGGAAACAAAAGCAACGCCGGGTAAATGGCCGAGTCTCCGAATAGGGAAAACTCATATTGGTGGTGTCCCCTCAGTTTCCTTGAAAGGGCAGTCTGCTGGATCTCTGGACAGTTTCACGTGTCACCATCCTCTCAAAAATCACGCGCAAGCTTAACAAAGGCTTCTACCAGATGGCAAAGATGCCAATCCGCACCTACGGCTAGAACCCTCAAAGAAGCCCTGCATGGTCAACGTGCGTGGCAACAAAGATGCACCATTTCAATACAACCACCAATGGAAACGGTCGGAACCAACACAACATAAAGGAAACCAAAGCAAACGACCGCAAAGCACAGCCAACAGTCCACACCCAACTTCAAACTCGACCAACCAAACAATAATACTTCGACAAGACTTCAACCAATGATGATCTATATATCCTCAGATTTCAGCAGCCTTGTCAAGATAGGCCTTGAGAATAGGCCTTGACAAGTGTCATGCTGCAAAGCGTGAGGATTGCATATATGGTTCAGTGTATATGTGTATATATATATATATACAATACAAGCACATGTATCTATATGCGTGCCGTGTATAGACAACTATATATGTCATGCATACATGCATACATACGTACGTACATTACCTTACTTTACAGAACATTACAGAGCATTACATAACATTACACAACATTACATAACATATTAAAACATACATGCATTGCATCGCATTGCATCGCATTGCATTGCATTGCGCTTTGTTGCATTGCATTGCATTGCATTTCATTACACTACATACGTAAATGACACAATTACGTAATTACATAATTACGTACATACATACATACATACGTTACACTACATTGCAATACATTACAGTACATTACGTTCATACATACAGTACATTGCATTGCGTTACGTTACATTACATTGCAGTACATTACAATACATTTCAGTACATTCACACATACACACATACAATACATACATACATCCATACATACATGCATGCATACATACATACATGCATACATACACGCGTACATACATGCATACATGGATACAGTACATACATAAATACATACATTCCATACATTCCATTCACACATACATACATACGTACATTACATTGCATTACATTGCATTACATTACATTGCATTACATTACAATAATACAATCAAATACATTACATTCACACATAGACACATACACACATACACACATACATACATACATACATACATACATACATACATACATACATACACACATGCATGCATGCATGCATGCATGCATGCATGCATGCAGGCATACATACATGCATACATACATAAAGGGGGGTTGCACCAAATTACTTCGCCTGGGGGACCCCCCCGTTGCCGGCCAATCGCGATCCAATCGCGATCCCACAACTTCCAGTCGCGGAGTAACGTTGGTCATCGCTGCTGCTTCTGTTTCGCTTTTCGCTGTCTTATCTCATGCGCTGGCCCTCCTCCATCCATACCTGAAGGAAGCAATACAGCTCGGATCGGCAGGGGCTCACTCATCCAATCGCCGTCTAATCGCCGTCCAACCGTCCAATCGCGGAATTCGGCGGAAGCAGACTTAAAAACCAGAGCCTGGGCCTGCGCAAACGACATCAACATTCAGCTTTCCAGGAGGAGCTCTGGTGCGAGCCCGTGCAGTCAACATGAGCAAGACGTGCGTCGGCACCACTATGCAGCGTCTAAATTCACACAAAAAATCGTTGCCCTTGCGCGGTCCAATCGCCGGCCTTTCGCGGCTCGAGCTTTCCCAACCGCGCGGCTCAACAAGTTGCAGCATAAGTTTTAGACAGGTAATTGCGGACGGCCCCCATGTATAGTTCTTTCGCCACATCTACCCATCAAATGTCCGGTCACAGTTCCAATGCCTTCAGCGAGTCGGGACATCACCCAGGACGCCCATCTCGGTCCTTCATGTCGCCCAGGGGGTCCCATGCCATCTCGCCGGAAGCAACTGAGCGAAACGGAGCAATTGGGTTTGGAGAAACCTGGAGCAACCTGGAAAAACCTGGAAACCAGGAAAAATTAGGAGAAAATGGACAAACCAGAAAAACCTGGAGAAATGTGAGAAACCTGAAAAAGGAGAAATCTGGAGAAACCTGCAACCTGGAGGGAACCTGGAAGAACCTGAAAAACCTGCACAAAGAAACAACCTGAAAAAACCTGGAGGAACCTGGAGGAACCTGGAGAAACCTGAAAAAAGCAAAACTCTGCAAAAACCTGCACTGGAGGGAAATTGGAGGAACTTGGGAAACCTGCACCAAGGAGAAACCCTGGACCATGGAGGAACTTGGACAAACCAGGAAGCTGCATAAAACCTAACCTGAAAAAAGGTGGAGAAACCTCTCCTGGAGAAACCTGGAGAAAACTTGGTTTTTATTGACTGGGTCCCCTGGTTATACATGTAGCGGGATTTATTGGGGTGAGTAGATCTCAGTGAAATCCAGAAACCGCACCACCGAAATCAGAAACCCTGAAATTTCTAGTTTTCTGTGCCCTGATGTCATGGTTTCAACCATGGTGCCGAGATGGTGCAGGATGTCATCGATCCACAATCTCTGGCATCCTTGTAGTAGGTGACCAGCCATTCTCCTTTGGGTCTTTCAAGGCTGTTTCCGTTGGATGGACACCACCTGGATAGTAGACCACAACCTGGGAAACCTGGTGAACCCTCACCATTGCACGGCTGTTGCAAAACTCAAGATTCATGATTCATCGCCTTATCTGGCCATGGGTCAAAATCCAAATCGAACCCGCAGTGAACATCCCAATCCCCACTAAAATAACCTAAAATGGGTGATGCACCGAACACCCCAAAATGGGATACCAATTGTTTTTGGCCCGCCATCTGTCTGCGCCCACAATGCAAAGAGCCGCCTTTCGGGGATGGATCAGCGTCCAGACATGGGGAAGCCAGAAAGACGATTTCTGAATTCCGAGGGTTGAAGCAAACAGGAATTGCCAACAAGTCCAAACTGTTTGGCCCTAACGTTCCCGTAGACAGTCCGGGAAGTCCGGAAGTTGGCTTTCAAAAGCAAGCCCACAGCGACCGACTCACGTACCCGCCTGGCTGAGATGACCAGCTCTCAGAGTACGCGAAGCTCTGGGGTCCTTCATCCTCGCCCTCGCTCTCTGTAGACCTCGCACATCCTTTTTCTGCAAAACGCTCGGGCAGCAAATATGATTCTTCCGGGCCATGGACTGCTCACCCTCACACAAAAGGTAACAAAACCATAAACCCCTCGCCTGAGCTGGAACCAATTCGGGCCTTGGGACATCTGGCGGGATAGGAGTCAATGAGATGTGCGGCTTTCCTTGAGATCCTTTCTAAAGGCCACGGGCTTGATCTTTGAATGTCCTCTAGCCCGGCCTCGAGCAGCTTGACCCAGCGCGGGCTTTTCTTTTATTAACCTTCCCCAACCGAACAGGGGACCAACTCAAGAAACACACCACGTGAACTAGCGTTGGGTGTCTGTGCAGCTTAAAGAATTGGTTGGCATAGTGCCATCTACTTCCAACTCTAGACACCACGTGCCATGGGGAAAATAAAACGGCACCCTTTGGGGTGATCATTTTTACTGGGTTGTTTTTCCAACCCTCCTCCCCACAAAGAAAAACAAAAAACAAAAAACAGAGGCTGCTTCGCTTGCCTAACTCGGTTGCTTTCTGCTCCCCTGCTAAAAGTGACTAGCTTTGAGTGGTTCAATGGAAACCCGATTAGTTGGCAAAAAGTAAAAGTCCTAACATCCCTTGGCAAAATGCGACAAAGAACCCCTGTTGGATAATCGGGGGGTCCAAATTTCGAGGGAAACCTTCCCTGTCACCCCTTGTGATTCATAGGGGTCTGCCTAAATCTGGGGTCAAACTGCACCAAAGCTAAGGCTCCGGGCATGTCCGCCCAGCTCTGTCGCTCCGGCTTCGAGGACGCCGGGGACTCGTCCGATGGGCGCGGCGACGTCGCCGGCGACGCCGGGCGCGGCGCTGTTGGCGCCGCGGGCACCGGCGACGTGGCGCGCGGGGAGGAAGGGGGGGCCATCGGCGTGGGGGGCTTGTAGCCTGGCGAGCAAGTGACTTGGTCGCCTTTGAGGTCTTTGGGTTGTCAGTTGTTCAATGACCCTGGAAAAAAGGGAACCCTTGTTTGTGGCTTGGACCATTTTTAGTGGGGCAGCCACCAAAACAAGCGGGAAAAAGGTCCCACTCAACAACTGAGGGTTGGTTTTGTATGGACAACCTGAGGGCATTTTGGGGCTCCCCTGGCTTTTGAGGTCAATCTACTGGTTATCAGTGTGGAAAGTAGCTCTTGTGATACCAAAGCGGTTTGTTTGGCTGGTGAAAACTAACGAAGCACGACCAAAACGGTGTAGCAACAGAGCGAAACAGGGTTCATAGTCGAGGCTGAATGTGATCTGAGATCGTATTGAAACATACCTTTAGCCGGGGCTTACAGATCGAGAATGACTTGTGTACCCTGAAACTTATGAAGCGGCAAGAGCACCAAAAAGGGTTCTCAGCCACAGTCATAGGGTTGAGTGAGTTGTGACCTCCTCCGAAGCGCAACTCTCCAAAGTCTTATCATGTCTTGTCCACCTTGAGGGGGCTATCCCGCAGGCGATTCATCAGGTGCTAGGAGGCTTGTCCTCACTTTAGGGAGCTTCCAAAAAAGTTGAAACAAAGGAAACCCTGGATTGAGAAGACCCCCTGGTCGAAACCTTGCTGAGGGCTCCATGTTGCGCTGACGTCGTGAGCCGATCCATTCGCCCCGCCTTTGTTCCCGTAGCGGCGCTTCAGGATGGCCGCGATGCGGGGGCAGTCATCTGCCGAAAAAAAAGAAAGAAAAAAGAAAGCCGCCAGGCCCGTTGTTTCAGGAGAATGCTGGTTTTGAAAGGGAATCTATCACCACATGACACATTTTTATTTTTCCAGGGGACGAGCACGCAAATGGAGGCTAATTTGTCGGACTGTGTTTGTCCTGCTATCAAAGTCAATTGGGAAAGGAAATCTATTCCTCTGCCGTATCTAGGAGTAACTGGCTGGCGTCTGTTGGTGTTTTCAACAAAGCCCACCACTAGGGGGTGATTTTCCTGACGCATTGTTGATCTACCTTGATTCAGAACCATTCCACGACCATTCAAAGATCTCACGGACGAGGAACTTGGAAGCGCCATGGGCAAAAGCAAAAAAACAAAAACAACATGGCGGCTGAACATTTGTGTGTCTTTGTTTTGCTAGGGGTGGTTTTAAAGGACAGCCAAAGGGAAAACCACGATTTGGGGGGGGGGGTCCCCAAAAAAAGTCACACCCAATTGAATGATGGATGTTTAGGGCAATGGCTGGCCAAGGGAACCGGGGTGTGGGGTGTATTTTTGAGGGTCAGTCAGGAACAGCCCTCGATAATCGGCAAGTCAGAAGGGTTCCTGTTACATTTGTTTTCTCTTCACACATACATGTTCACATAGAACACGTTCATTTGCTTCAGCCCCCTGGACAAAAAATCAAATGTATGCCCAGTAGTCATAAGCTCGAAAAAAGAAAAGAAAAAGAAAACACATAACAACATATCCATTTCAGCAAATGGAAGAACATGATGAAGGTTTTTTAGATAAAGCTCACCTGGGCTTGTCAGGGTGGCTTGGGTTGGTTTGGGGGGAGGTCACCCTCCACAAGTGCCACAGGTTCAAATCCCCAAAATGCGAGGGGCGGTATAAGAGCTACGCTCGTGGTACGTACCTGCAGATAATGGACAGTTCCTTTCGGTGTTCTCAGGAAGTTGCCCCAAGGAGCCGCTTTGACGCCCTCCAATTCAGTCGCCGCAATTACTCAGCTTCCTGCTTTCGGATTCGTGGTAACCCTTGGTTGGTGTAGAGGGCAAATGGGCCACCCCTTCACCACCAAACCACCAATCCAAACCAACCATTAGACAGAACCTGAATTGAACCCCCCCCAAAGAAAAGAATCACCCTGAGTCTTTGAAATTCAAATAGTGAGTGAATTGAGGCTGCCTTTTCTAGAGGGTACCCTTTGTTGGTGTTCTTCTTAAGGGAAACCAAAAGGAACACCACCATGCTTTTTTGGGGGGCGGCCGGCCTAAAGTTCTAAAGAAGACACGCCCACCAGAAACATCGGCATGCCTGTGGCCAATAACTTGCCAAAGTGCTCAGTCAGGAATGACCGAGACCGGGTGTTGGGAATGAACCGTTTCGGGGTTCCCTAGGAACCCATGCTGTGGGTGGACGAAATATATTTCGCACCACTTCGAAACCATGGGAAATCATAGTTTGTTGGTATTTACAGGGGGAATCGAATCATTCCCAGGTTTCTTAGGCGGTGCAGGATTTTCGTCCATTCACAGTAGGGGATCAGTTGTTCTCGGGGTCCTTCCAACGCATTGCCTATCGAACCTCGGTTGGTTTCTGCTCCCCGGCTAAAAGTTTAAATTTTAGTACACTGGAAAACCGGCAACAAGTCAGCAAGACTCAATCGAATTGAATCAAACGAATCGGAGCCCGCCTTCCAACCAATCAAAAACTCCAGTATCCAGAGGCAGGGGCTCCAGCTCATCCACCCCGTCGTCGTGGCCGATGCGCCATTCCCTGCGCCGCTTTTACACGCAAACTATCGAAAAACTCGAAGCCCGGTTTTGGGCGTGTCTTTTGTGTAGACGACCCCCAATATGAGTGGCTTTCCGCTTGGCTTCTCTTTAAGAACGACAAAAAGGGTAGACCCCCCCACAAAAGTCCAGACCTCCGGACCGAATTCCTACATGTCTTTTCCCATCTGGTCCTACCCTCAACTCACCCAGAAGAACAGGAACGTTTCAGTTGGTTCTTTGTCACTCAAACGCGTTTCCCCAAGAAGTTGCTCAAGTTCAAGTCAAGTGAGTCGAGCGCTCCACATGGCCTCCCCAGGGCTCCTGGGCTGAGAAAAAAGGATCCAATAAGCAAGGCCTTGTGATGCTAAATGGAGAAACTACACCATCAGCAACCTCTACTACAATTCCGAAAGCTGAACTTTCAGAACAAACAACCAAGTAAAGAATCTTATTCTCACGGTGCGCTCCTTTTTTTTTAACCCCCGAAATCGGTGAGCTCGCCAGACAAGACAGAAACCATAGTGAATCATAATCACCCCCCGGACCTGGAGACTGTGACAAGTTATTCAAAGTTGGCCACAGCCAATTTGAAAGCCACTTCAATCGCCCGCCAATAAACACCCGAACCATCCCCCAGTTCCCAGGACCTCAGGAGGCCCATGGGACGCGACGCGGGGAATGTGGTCTCAAGCCCCTTGGGCTTCAAAAGGGAAACCTAATTGGGGACCCTTTCGACGGGTTCTAACAAATATGGGCTCTAGGATGCCACATGATTGCTTTGGTCCAAACAATCAGAACCTGCTTCTTTGAGCCCGTCCTAAACGGGTGCCGTGATGTCATATCCCCTGGAGTGTATCCAAGAAAGGACCGCATGCACTTCCAACCTGTGGAAAATCAGTGTGATTTCTTCCGGCCGATCTCAGAACCCGACAAAAACTCCCCCCTAAACATGATGCAGCAGAAAGGACAATCACTGGAAGTTGACACCCAAATGTTTAACAACTGTGGGAGAAGGGGGGACCTGTCCGAGAACATGGTTCTTTCTGATGGTCACAGAGTTCAAATGTGCAGTTGCTCGGAGAAACAACTGTGAAATGTCGCCACCATCTTAGATCCCACGCTGGTTTGCATGAACTGATATCATTCCGCTGCCCCCTCCCCCGTCAAAAAAAAACAAGTGTGTTCCGTTTGGTTTGCATCTATATCAAGGTGAAAAGGGAATCCCCCCAAAAAAAAAACTGAACTGTGCACCGACCGGAAAATTGCGATCGTTCGCTCCGAAAGGCTCCCTCTCTTTCAAGGCGAAATTTTGGATACCCAGCTCCTTGGCTCCCTTCCAACCGGCTGAGAAGCCTTAATGCCAGGAAAGGCTAGGCCCTGAAATGGCAAGAGGCCCAGGAGCTCATGTCGCAAGCCACCGCCCGGGCCAAAGCCCGCTCGATGTTCCGTTTCACAGGGAGGGGCGCCTATGCGTGCCTCTTTGTCTTGACAATACCCTTTTGCGGTTGTTTCAAGGAGAAAAAAAAGAGACGAACCACCCTGCCTATTTGGAAACTGACCTGTACCTCTGGGAAAACTGTGATGATTCACAAACAGAACATAAGGGGCACGCGATGAAAGGCAGACTCTGTGTAACTAGGTCCTCCAGTAGAGAGGTTAGAATAAGGGTACCCTTTTTTCCGTAGTGAATTTGGTAGGGAAACCCTCTCCCAAAAAAGAAAACGGTAAAAGCTGGCACCTAGCTGGGGGGGACCTCGGTAATTAGGAGCCTTCTAAGGTCAGGACACATCAAATCTCCAGCCTGTCACTGTCGGTCACTGCCGGCATGGAGTTGAAGACCATCGCGAAACTGAAGAGCCTCGCTATGGCCGAAAAGGGTGGCGGCAGTTGTGGGGCCCCGGTTCCGAGGCAGCGTCAAAAACAGGATGCGTCAGATCTACCTGCAAGCGGCTTGCCCTGGTGTCCTGATAATCCTTTGTTTAGGAGTCGTTGTCTTTTTTTGTTTTCTCGGCCCACAGCCAGATTGATATGAGAGCGGAGATCATGGCGGCATGTCGAACCATTCCAAGCTTGGTCATACTTCCAAAAAAACAAAGGAGCTTGTTGTACAGCGAAGGAAACAAGCATTTAAGGGGGACCCGTCGAGTGGGTACACATGGATTCCTTTTGGAGGCCACATGTGTCGGGCCGGTCTGACGAAGCCCGTGCTGATTTCGCCTCCAAATTCGAGTGTCCTGCTTCACAAAGTGAGGATTGGGGGATTATTCATAGCCAGCACGGGAGCCGAACGGGCTGTCCAAAGAGAAGACAAACCTTTGGAATCAGAATAAATTCGAGGTAAACCCAAGTCCTTTGGGGATGTCCCAACTTCTTGACATGTTGGTAGTATCAAAACCAGTGTGTATATACATGTATTTTCAGGGACCCCTTCGGGTAAATGTTGCAGGGTGGTCAAACATGCAAACAGCCCCTTGAAGAGGTTTCTGCGCACTTGGTCCATTTGCCCCGCGGGAAAACTTCAGAACCGCCAACGTAGGACATCTCTTACTTCCCTCACTGACACTTGGGGGTCCGCAGGCCCTGGTTCCAATGTTGCAGTTTCCAAAATCCTTTTCGGAAAATATTGTTGGACGGGGCAGGGTTGCTTCCGAAAAAGAACGGGTGAACCCATCCACCCTACCATAAGAGGGAGGGGGGGTCCCCAATTCCAGTTATCTAGTCTTCCCCTTACAAAGGAAATGGAACCATACATGGAATTCCAGGGGTCACCCCCCCCCCCCAATTCTATATTTAAGGGGGTAGTGCTGTTGAACGCAAGGGGGCATCAACATGGAGCAGCAGAAATACGCTGACGGGCTGGCTGCCGGCCAGTCAGTGCCGAGAGGCAAGGTCGAGTGGCTGATGCGTTTTCCAAAGCGGACGAAAGCCGCTGAGCCGAAATCGAGCAAAGGCCGCTCCGGGGTCTCACAGGGTCTCACAGGGTCTCACAGGGTCTCACAGGGTCTTACAAGGGTCTGCAGGGTTTCACAGGGTGTCACAGACAGGGTCTCACAACCATCTTGAGCCCAGGAAGTGATCGCCTTGTCGTGTCACATTGGGGTCACTTCGAACTGAAACCAGAAATCCAAGAAAGCCGCACGCCACGGGACCAAAACAAACTGTCCAATTCCCAAAGGAGCCTCCTCTAAAATGGCTCGGGTCTTTGGGTTCCATGTTGAAGTGGTGGCGAGTAACTCTTGGGGTCACTGGCATGTAGCTTTGACTTGTTGAAGCCTTTTGCCTAGTTAAGGTGCAAAAGGAAATTGAGCCAAGGGCACGCCTGCGCCTGTTTGAACAGATGGATTTGTAAATGTGTCGCGACATGCAAAAAACATAGAGGTATGAGTATGAACTAGACTGCATCACACAGGGATATGACAAAAGCAACAACAGCACCCCTCTTCTAAATGGTGTTTGAAGGGAAACGCACAGGAAGCCTACCACTTCTCCAACTGCGAAGACTGAAACTCCTTCATCGATGGTACCTCCACCCCGACCAGTCACGTGAAATCCAGTGGTTCTCAAAACTCGAAAAGCTTTCAGCCAGGCACCTAGGCCACATCCACAATACCTTCCACCAATTACTCGCGCTACCCGGACTTATTGGGAATCCATGGACTTCGGGTGTGTATGTATTTGTATGTATGTATGCATATATATATATATATGTATGCATATAGATTTGCATTCCTTTTTACAGCGCATGCCAATTTTCGTGGCTTCCCATCCCAACGCGGAGTAGTGCTGTGGGGATGGGCCTAGCGGAAACCATCTTAGACTAAAGATGTTCTACGCTTCGGGGTCCCTTTGCGTGCTTCCTTTCTCCCCAACAGCTGCAAGCTTTGTCAACAGCGGCAAGCTTTGGGGTCTCCGCGCACATGAGCTCTGGGGTGATTCAGGGCACTTTCAACTTGTAAACCGCTAGCGCCTCCACAGTCAGTATCAACATCTGCAGCACATCACGTGCATGGCGCAAAGCCATTCGGAGGAAGATCAATACTAAGCAGGCGCGGTGAAATGCAGCATTAAAACCGGGAAACATGAATAGAACCAAGTATATGGGGCTGTCTTTTTGGAGGACCCCAAAGAAGGGTGGTTTTCCTTTTGGGGTCCCTTTAAAACCACCAAAAAAGGGGTACCCTCAACAAAAACACACACACACACACACTAAAACCCATAGAGTTGGGAGAGTCAGTGAAACAAGGGATCATGGTTGGGTCAAACAGTCCGATCGAGCGAGCTCAACAAGTTTGTTCAGCTCCTCAAACGGGACCCTCTCAAATGGAGACTGGGGGACTGTGGTAGTGCACTTTTTTGTGATTTTGGGGTTTGATATCTTGAGCAAGTTGTACGATTGCTTTTGCTGAAGAGTGTTTGTAACTGCGATTTCTGAATCACTCAAGGTCCTCTACCTTCTTCGTTTTTGTAACATGCTGCTAATTGTTGCTGCTCATTCAAGCCAGAGTAGCTGCAATTATCTTAGCATCTTTCTTTCATTCCTGTTTGGCATTAGAGTTGAATTTGAATGCAAATAGATTCCAGTATGGAAAGACAAGTTTGTTGTTTCTGCTAATTTGCCTGCCCTTAAAAGGAGTGAAACAACAATAGAACCGCAAGGAACATGCAATTTCAGTTCTAATGGTTTACAAGCTTTAATTTGCCACGCTTTAAGTTTCAATCATATTTCAATTAGAATTCAATGTAAAATATTGTTTTAATTAGAATTAACATAGGGGTTCATTTCCAAGTAGGATTTTAATTGGGATTTAAATAGAATATAACAAGCTTGTTGTTTCTTCTAATTTGCAAGCCCCTCAGGAGGAGTGAAAAACCGGTGAAAACCCATGGAAAACACACATGTTTCCACTTGGTTTGCAAGTTTTAAATTGCAAGGCTTTGAGTTTAAACGGGATTTCGAATAGAATTCACTTCAAAGGTTCATTTGATTTAGACTTTAAATAGTACTTCCCTTCCAAGTAGGATTTCAAATAGACTTTAATTAGAACTCTTATTATAATTCAGATGTTAAATAGGAATTTACATTTGCACATATGAATTCAATTAGAGTTGAACTAGAATTCATATTTTGAATTATAATTCAAACAGAAATTCCTTCCAGGTCTAAATAGGAACTCCTGTCCGAAACTTAATTGGAATTTAAACATACTTTAACTACAATCTAGTAAGGAAAGACAAGCTGGTTGTTTCTTCTGAGTAATTCAATTACCTGTTTTTGAATCATGCTTGAAATAGGAATTAACTTCCAAGTATCTAGGCTATTGATTAGACTTTAATTATACTTTTAGTAGAATCTGGTAAGGATAGACAAGCTGGTTGTTTCTTCTAGTTGGTTTAAATAGACTTCTTACACTTATTTGGACGTTCAAGAGGAATTAATTAGAGTTCTTATGGTGAAGTTGAATTGAAATAGGACTCATGACATGAGAAATCGCCTGCGCTGCTCACGAGAGAAGTGTAACTGAATAAACCATACACAACAGCCAAGAACACAGGAGGGCCCATCATATACATAGAATACTCCAAAAACGCTCAAGAAAAACAAAAAACAAGAACAAATGACAAAACTCGAGGAAAACCAAAAAACAAAAAAAAACTCGAGAAAGCCAAAAAACCTAAAAAACCTCGAGAAAACCAAAACAACTCGAGGAAAACCAAGAAACAAAAGAAGACCGCGAAAACCCCCCCAAAAAAAAAAAAAAACAACAACAACAACAACAACAACTCGAGAAAACAAAAAAAAAACAAAAAAAAAAAAAACATGGTTTAGAAACTCGTTCAACATGGGTTGTGTTCCAAAGAGTTTCTAAACCATGTGTTTTTTGTGTGTGTGCGCTTTTTGGTTTTCTCGAGGTTGTTTTTTGGTTTTTGTTGGTTTTCTCGAGGTTTTTTTGTGTTATTTTTGTTCCTCGAGTTGTTTTTGTGTTTTCTTGTTTTCTCAAGATGTTTCCTCTGCACGTGTTAGATCAAGTGCAACTGACATTGCTGACCCATGAGAAGACTGCGAGCCTCAAAACGCGCCAAAAGCGCACTACCAGGGTCCCCTGTTCTGCTCAAATGGGGGTGAAGAGAATCCGCTTTGGTTTACTTTGAAAGTAAGACTATCGTTTATTTGAAACTAGGGGGACCCCCAAAATGGCTTGCGTTCGCCCAAAACGGGTTCATGAAAGAAGCATACACATCCATAGCGACCACGGATTGTTGCACAAGACCTAGCAAAGGCAAAGAGAATCTAGGACATTCCTTTTAAACAGCGGTCTGTTGTCGGCCTGCCGTCCTCCAAAGAGCTTGCGCAGTCTCCCCTTAGAGGCGGGCAAGCGAGCAAGCGCGCGGTGTCAGCAGGTTGCAACGTTGGAGTTTGCACGCAAGGCGACTACACGAAAAGGCGAACAAACTGCAGAGATACTATATACTATATGGCCATGGGTCAAAATCCAAATCGTACCCCCAGTGAACATCCGATTCAATCCAACCACTAAAATAGGTTCTAAAATGGGTGGTGAATTCACCTACCAACCAAAAATGGGATCCCATTGGATTTGACAACCACAGCCATATATCTTCCCAACCAGAATCAAGCAAAACACGTGGAGGTCGCTATGCTTTGCCGGGAGCTGTTGCCTTGAGCTTGCTTTTCTTGGTTGACGTTGGGTTAGAGGAGCACAAATTGAACAACATAGCAGCTAAGTGGTTGGATTTCAACCACTAAACCACAATAAGCAAACATGTAAAATGTTTCCCAACAACAACCATGTTAACAAGCAACTGCCTGACAAGGTTTCCACACCCAAAATAAAACATTCCATTTGAGGCGGATTGGCGCCATGTGTAACAACCAACGCAGCAATCAACGACTTTGCTAGATTCTAAGTGTCATAAACAACCCCGTCAAAAGGAGGCACAGCGACTGGCATCGACAAGTCAAGAGCAAATTATGCTGACAGCTTGAGTCCGGCAAAACAAATCGATCGAAACTGTTCGGCCACGGAAGCTTGGGCGAGCCCAAGAAGGGATTTCATCCTGCCACAACCCAGTCTGAGGATGAGCAAACCTATGCGCCCAGGGGAAGCGTGCATTCCATTCTGCATTCCACTGCGACAGGGTTATTCTGCGCTGCTGGTGAATTGCTAACCTTGAATGTGTTGCTGCTTTCTTGGCCAGTTCCTACTTTCCATGAGCAGCAAAGCGTTGAGCTCCAAACCTTCTTGGCGGGCGAGCCCAAAACAGCAAGTCTGGGATCGCAGAGATGTGAAACCCTGAAACGCCTACGCTGAGCCCACCACCAGCTCGGCCATTCTCCGGATACCAGGGGCGCATCGAGTGGCTGGTAGGCGCGCAACGCCTCGAGTTCGGCGTTGCAAATGGAAACAACTCCCCACCCCAACTCCCCACCATCCCCACCCCCAGCTGGAAAAACCAGGGAAGGCCCCTTCCAGAAATTGCCTGGGACACAGGAGGGTACCTTCCTTACATGGCTCCCAGGTTCGCGAGCTGTGTCTAGGCTACGCCGACTGTGGATGGTGGCGAAATCCATTTCGCACCACTTGGAACTCAGGGGAAACCCATTGCAAGTTTGGTATGTAGAGGGCAATCTTCATTCCAGGGCTTCTTGGGTGGTGCGACATGGATGTCGTCCATGAAGTGCCTCGTGGTTTTACCTCCCTGCTTCCAGGGATGCCTAAGGAATTTTGTTAGGTCCTCCAGTAGAGAGGTGAGAATAAGGGTACCCTTTTTCTGTAGTCTATTTTAGTAGGGGAACCCTTCCCCAAAAAAGGGGTTAAAACGGGCACCTAGTTGGGGGACCTACAAGTAGTTTGTGTAGCTCTCCCAAAGCGTTTGGGTCGCAGTTCTCATCGGGTCGCCGGTGCCTCTTCCATGACCATCTTCTCTTGAAGGCACCTCTCCTCGTCCTGACCGATGGCATAGCCAGAACCGCTGCACTTATATAGGTTCAGATATCCGACCTACATCAAAGAAAACTCCAAGTACATCGGAAACCACCAGGTGCTGTTCAAAACCAGCAAACTGAAGACATGGGCCAATGGGGTCTGACACTTTGAGAGGCGTCTACCCAAAACCTATAAGCCGCCCATCGGCGGCAACCCCCTACGCACAGAAACCTGGATAAAGAATGGGAATGCGCCAAAACTAGAGACTCCCTACAGAAATCCAAGCAGCTGCCCCATACACGTCACATCAACCCAGAGCAACATCACTCCAAAGAGAAACTCGATCAAACCTGGCGTGATGCTTAAACCGCACGACCGAGCAACTATGTCAAACACCAAATGCACTAAAATCTCGCAAGCCATCAAACGGAAACCTACTCTGGATGGACACAATCCACCACTTGGTAGGTTCCTAGTCCCAGTATTCATAGGATTTCATCCACATGTTTTTATCCAAACGAAGATCCCGGCAGTTTCCTTCAGCCGTTTGGGCGTCCTTTTCTTAGACCCTCAAAAATGGCGTTCCCTTTGGGCTTACTGTCAACAAACCAAACCCGGGCACCCTCCCTCCACTAACATGGAAACTTTGGGAGTGAAAGATCAATCTTCTCTTGCAAGGGTGTCAGGTGCCATGTTAGCGAAAGGGAGGATACCCATTTTTTGTCTATTTGATGAAGACCCCTGGAAAAATACAAATCTGTCCAGAAGTGAAATCGATTCCCTTGAAAACCAACAGGGGAAAATGAAAAAATATTCCTTTCAGCCAATGGAAGCCAACTCGGGGGAAGCTGATTCTCGCTATGCAAAATGCACCAAGGCACCAAGCAAAATGCACCAAAGCCATGCTAGCGAAAGGGAGGGTACCCAAATTTGTCTATTTGATTAAGACCCCTTGGGAAAAAAAATATACATATACATATATATATATATATATGCCCAGTAGTGAAATTGATTCCCTTCAACACCAACAGGGGAAAATGAAAAAAATATTCCTTTCAGCCAATGGAATTCTCGCTATGCAAAATGCACCAAAGCACCAAGCACAATGCACCAAAGCCATGTTAGCGAAAGGGAGGGTACCCAAATTTGTCTATTTGATGAAGACCCCTGGAAAAATACAAATCTGTCCAGAAGTGAAATCGATTCTCTTGAAAACCAACAGGGGAAAATGAAAAAATATTCCTTTCAGCCAATGGAAGCCAACTCGGGGGAAGCTGATTCTCGCTATGCAAAATGCACCAAAGCACCAAGCACAATGCACCAAAGCCATGTTAGCGAAAGGGGGGGTACCTATTCTTCCATTTGATGAAGACCCCTGGAAAAATACAAATCTGTCCAGAAGTGAAATCGATTCTCTTGAAAACCAACAGGGGAAAATGAAAAAATATTCCTTTCAGCCAATGGAAGCCAACTCGGGGGAAGCTGATTCTCGCTATGCAAAATGCACCAAAGCACCAAGCACAATGCACCAAAGCCATGTTAGCGAAAGGGAGAGTACCCAAATTTGTCCATTTGATGAAGACCCCTGGAAAAATACAAATCTGTCCAGAAGTGAAATCGATTCTCTTGAAAACCAACAGGGGAAAATGAAAAAATATTCCTTTCAGCCAATGGAAGCCAACTCGGGGGAAGCTGATTCTCGCTATGCAAAATGCACCAAAGCACCAAGCACAATGCACCAAAGCCATGTTAGCGAAAGGGAGGGTACCCAAATTTGTCCATTTGATGAAGACCCCTGGAAAAATACAAATCTGTCCAGAAGTGAAATCGATTCTCTTGAAAACCAACAGGGGAAAATGAAAAATATTCCTTTCAGCCAATGGAAGCCAACTCGGGGGAAGCTGATTCTCGCTATGCAAAATGCACCAAAGCACCAAGCACAATGCACCAAAGCCATGTTAGCGAAAGGGAGGGTACCCAAATTTGTCTATTTGATGAAGACCCCTGGAAAAATACAAATCTGTCCAGAAGTGAAATCGATTCTCTTGAAAACCAACAGGGGAAAATGAAAAATATTCCTTTCAGCCAATGGAAGCCAACTCGGGGGAAGCTGATTCTCGCTATGCAAAATGCACCAAAGCACCAAGCACAATGCACCAAAGCCATGTTAGCGAAAGGGGGTGTACCTATTCTTCCATTTGATGAAGACCCCTGGATCTGTCCAGAAGTGAAATCGATTCTCTTGAAAACCAACAGGGGAAAATGAAAAAATATTCCTTTCAGCCAATGGAAGCCAACTCGGGGGAAGCTGATTCTCGCTATGCAAAATGCACCAAAGCACCAAGCACAATGCACCAAAGCCATGTTAGCGAAAGGGAGGGTACCCAAATTTGTCTATTTGATGAAGACTTCTGGAAAAATACAAATCTGTCCAGAAGTGAAATCGATTCTCTTGAAAACCAACAGGGGAAAATGAAAAAATATTCCTTTCAGCCAATGGAAGCCAACTCGGGGGAAGCTGATTCTCGCTATGCAAAATGCACCAAAGCACCAAAGCACCAAGCACAATGCACCAAAGCCATGTTAGCGAAAGGGGGGTACCTACTCTTCCATTTGATGAAGACCCCTGGAAAAATACAAATCTGTCCAGAAGTGAAATCGATTCCCTTGAAAAACAACACAAAACAAAAGAACAAAAAGCAAAAACATTATATTCATTTCAGCCAATGGAAGCATTTGGGTTCCTTTGCCGGGCTCCCCTTCCGCCCCATTTTGCCCGCGCCTGGCACGCCACCCGGCGCCGGAGCTCGTGCTCCCGCGCCTTTCGGCGCGCTCGCGCCTGAGCTTCCGGCTTCCGGGGCTCTCATGGCCGGTGAGTTCTGTGCGTTAAGCCTTCTATCTGGTGGGTTACAACTAAGGCCCCCCAAAAATAAGGGCCCTTTCAATGGAAACATAGAACGAACAAAAAAATGCGGTCCACTTGCTGGTGGTTTCATTTTGACCCATACTCATCTCAGAGTCGCATCTGAGAAGCGAAAGCAACATGAAGAATCCTCAAGAAGAATCAAGAATCCTCTAAAGAAAAAAACTGCAAGAAGACTCCTCTCATGAAGAAAAACAAATCAAATCTCTTGCTCCCTTTCCTGCTTCCGCCTGAAGAATCATGCCATTTGGATTCCGTGGCGCCTCACATTGACCATTTTATGTTCACACTGATGTTTGAATTCTGATAGTTTTTGTATTACACCCTGGAATTACTCCCTTGGGAAGTGAACCAGAATGGCTCAAAATGACACGGTGTTCTCCTAAATGGGGTCAATACGTGGCCCTTTAAATGGAAACATAGAACGAACAAAAAAATGCGGTCCACTTCCTGGTGGTTTCATTTTGACCCATACTCATCTCAGAGTCGCATCTGAGAAGCGAAAGCAACATGAAGAATCCTCAAGAAGAATCAAGAATCCTCTAAAGAAAAAAACAGCAAGAAGACTCCTCTCATGAAGAAAAACAAATCAAATCTCTTGCTCCCTTTCCTGCTTCCGCCTGAAGAATCATGCCATTTGGATTCCGTGGCGCCTCACATTGACCATTTTATGTTCACACTGATGTTTGAATTCTGATAGTTTTTGTATTACACCCTGGAATTACTCCCTTGGGAAGTGAACCAGAATGGCTCAAAATGACACGGTGTTCTCCTAAATGGGGTCAATACGTAGTGCGTGTATTCTCAGGGTGTAATACAAAACCTGACTAGATGAAAACAAGCCAAGTGGACAGGTTTTTTTCCACGTCATGAAAGCTCAAAAGGAAGGATGCGGCAATGAACCATTTACCTTTTGGGGCTTGGTCTAAGTGCTTGGACGGCGTGAACGGTGACCGTTCTTCACTACTGTTGCGCGTGGTCGCCTTATGGGGAACCAACTACCTTGCTGGACCCCAAAAGGCCTCGGCCCAAAAAGCGGTCCATCAGCCTTTAAAATCGAAGTATGGTATGCCTCGACTGCTCTCAAGGTGCGGGGTCCTTGCCGATGTGTGTGCAAGAGAGCGGGTGTTGGAGGAAGAGCGCTCGGGTGTGAGAGGGACAGGGTGCTTGAGGTGGGAAACCAACCACATTGGTGGCTGGTGGCAAGCACTGAGCTTTGGGGTTTTCTACGAGGGGTACATGTTTTTAGGCTTTAAGGGGAAAGGGATTGGACATAGGTTTCCTATGATGGATTTTGTTGCTGATTGAAAAAGGGAAACCTGACTGATGGTTTTGACCATATGGGCCAGGGGAGCCATAGCAACTAGTGACAAGAAGTGGTTGGTTGGCATTCTCGTACATCGAGATGGTGAGCAGGGCAAGGCATTGCTTGATTTTGTGGAGCAAGCAAGTTGCTGATTGACCAAGCCAGGGTTCATACCAAGTAGGCCTTACTGGCATAGCGCGTCATGCGGGTTTGTCTCAAGGACGGAAACCCCCGAATACTTGGTTTCGTTTTGGTGCCGCTTGAAATCAACCGAACAAAGGTACCCTAAAATTTACACGCCCATACCAACGAAGTCCTGATCCCGTCGAAGCAAAGATGCACCCGTGACCGAGCGGGCCTCTGCTGCGGTCAGAGAAGTGGAGGACCCTGGCGAAGCGCGGCGAGCCCGAAACAAATTTACGGTGGCACCCAAAACCCAAAGTTCCCGCGAGGGCCAAACAAGTCCAAACTGTTTACCACTCAAAGGTGTTGCTTCCCCCCCAAAAAAAAAGAGAGTACAAAGTCCAGAAAAACTTGGGAAGTGAGCCATAGGCTTCCATTTGCTTCAGCCCGCCTGGAAGAAAGTGAGAAAAATGTCAAATAGAGACAGATTCTCTTTGAAACAAGAAGGGGACGAGTAAACAAAAAACATTTCAGCAAATGCAAGTGCGCTGCTGATTCTGTCCAGGGTTGCCAGTTGAATACTGGAGCCCCGCCAAGCGCTCAATCGGCCTGGGAGGACTTTTGTACGAGCCCTACGGCACAAAGGCACAAAACACCTGCGAAGGGAACCTGTCCGAAAGTCAGCGTAACCCTTCCTCATTATAAATATATATGGTCACCCCTCCCCAAAACCTACCTTTCTACTTTTTGCATGAAAGAGACATATTTACAGATGTTCAGTGTCCACTTGGTTTCCAGATGCCTTGCAGACAACACTGCGTTTTACGGTGTGTTTGTGCGATTTTTTGATATTGTGACAGATGTTCTTTCTGTACTTGATGCAAATCAAGACTCAAGAAGCAAAAAACACGAAAACGGAAAGCGTTTTCAGATGCAACTTTGTCAGTGTTGAAAACAGTGTTATTTGCAGTGTGTTTGAAAGGAAACTGCAAACAAAGCCCATGTTTTTACGTTTTGCTAATGGCTTCAGCCTCAAAACGTGCACAGGCTCAAACAATGCCAAACAAATGCAAAACCCAGATGCAATGTCGAAGGTCAGGGCTTGATTGGTCTGGATTTATAAATTTTCTTGCATTTTTTGGAGCCTGTGCAGGTTTTTTGGAGCTTTCAAGTTTGATTTTGTTGTTTTTTTGAGCCTGTGCAGGTCTTGGAGCCTTGGGCGCTTAAAACCTGCACAGGCTCAAACAAAACAAATCCTTTACTTGTTTCTGAAGAATGGAAGACAGATTGCTGAGCTTTTTCACAGAAGCAGCGTGCTGCAAAACTTTCAAGAAGTCTCCATGAGCGTCTCGAGCCTACTGCTGCAAAGTCTGCAGCATGTTGCCTGTGGCGTCCCACAGGTTGACACCCTTGTGCCTGCAAGCCCATTGGGAAGAGGAAGGACAACAAGTTGAAGATTATATGACATACCAGGAGAAGTCTTCAAGCGAAAAGGCGCTGGCATGCCCGCAAAGCGGCCATCCTTAGCCGCGCTGCTGACTTGAGATTGCAAAGAAGCATCGAAGGCTATAAGGCCAACAAAGTCGAAGAAGTGCTTTGCCTTGCTCTTGTTCTGGGGATGAACAAGAGGAAGGTCAGTAGGCAAGACAGGGCATTCAGGGCCTTCACTGGCTTCCGACATCATAGCTACAAGAAAAACAGAGATACTTTGAAGGACTTTGTTTGGGCTTCTAGCAACAGACTAGTATGTATATATATATATATATGCTCACCGCATAGTCTTGAAATTATCAGTTTTTTCTAAACTGTACAAGTGTAAAGGTAGGCCCTGCGGGGGGGGGGGGTGAGCACATATATATATATATATCTATCTATAAAGTATCTTTGTATGAGTATATATATATATATATACAAATTTGATTCTATTCATGATATATAATATACATACATACATACATACATACATACATACATACATACATACATACATACATACATACATACATACATACATACATACATACATACATACATACATACATACATACATACATACATACATACATACATATATATATATATATATTTGTGCATTGCCAGTATACACCCTTGGTACACTTGCGCGAAGTATTCAAGGAAGAAATTCGAACACGCAACCTACGGACATGTCAAAGCGATTGTCGTTTCAGCGCATGGTTCTTTGTTCAGAAATCTTCCGAGATGATCGGAGCGTCCTTTCAGAATCCAAAAGACACCCCAGTTTTGACACATTCTCACTTCCTGAGTGGATTAGGCAGAAAAAGTTTGAACTGTTTGTTTACCACTGAAATGGTCTTCACAAAAAGTTCGAAGTCCAAGAATTCAGGAAGCGAGCGTTCCAAGTCGGTGGAATGTTAGTCTCAACATGTCTGACGCCGAAGTGAAGAATCAAAGAATGCACTGACCTAGTTCTGACTATAGGCTTTGGCGCCACCTTTACTGCCCTGGTCTGAGCGAGGTAGAAACGCTGCCTTCTTCGTGGATGTACTCTCAGTTCGCTTTGTCCTCCACATATGCTCCACGGTCAAAATGGACCGTTCCCCCAAAAGAACATGCGACCTTTTGCGAAGCCCCCTGCGCGACATTCTGCGAGTCCCCTGCCTTTTTCATCGCTTTTTACGAGACATTCTGCGTTTCCCCTGCCTTTTTTCCATGTTTTGTTGGGTTTGGCGAGCTCGTTCCTTCGGGGGCCCCGCGGCCGGGCCTCCAAAGAGCTCGAAGACCCTTTCATGGCCCTTCCCCGGCTCCAGCATCATCTGCTCCTCTGCTCCGATTTCTTGACCATCTCTACGTCCTCCAGTTGAGTCAATGAAAGGGAGCGCCTCGTGGTTCTACCTCCCTGCTTTCAGGGATGTCTAAGGAATTTCGCTAGGTTTTGCAGAGCCAACCTTTTTCTGGTCTATTTGACCCCTCCCAACCCAAAAAAAGCGAGAAAGGGCACCACTGAAGTACCCGATTTTTTCCTGTAGTCTGCTATTGTAGACCCCCAAGAAAGGAGAGAGAAGGGCACTACTGGGGGACCTAGATCTTACCCCAAAAAGGGGGCCATGTCCCAAAAGTGTCCTCTACACAGTGTGGGTGAAAGATCAAGGTTACAGACGCATAACAATGTGCGAACTTTGCCAAGGAGCTTGCATCAGCTCATCAAAGTTGGACAGGCATGCAGAGTGCTGAGCTTCGCGAAGAGAAAAGCCATATTTGCGAACAGCTCCTTTGACTCGCCAGATCTTCACTTTGCCCGTGCGAGCAGCATTGGCATTTGCGACGAGCTGCGCGAACACCATCGGCTCTTGAACCAAGCTGTCAGCAGCCCGCAGCTCATCTGTCGACTACAGTGCCAGCAGCGCTTGATTGCGCTGGACAGCTTTTTGGATTTTCCGTGTTAATCTGTAGCGAAGTGACCAGGAAATTATCCAAGTCAGCCAAACAGCCAGGTTTTGGCGAACTTCCTGCGGAATTGCAGAAGCTGCTCCAATCACGTTTGGTGTATGTAGTTTTGGTCTATCTGTTCAAAATGGAGGGCTGGCCAATCCCAATCCTTAATCCCTGGAAACCACTACAAAGGGCACCCATTCCGAAACCCAAGGTAAGGATTAAGGATACAGCGTAAAGGAAGATATTGCGGAACAATCCGAAGTTGGTACCCGAAAGTGTAAAATAAGGAGTGACCAAACAGCTGACTGCATGCCCCACTCTTGGTTGACGTTGGAAGGAGAGCAAACAAATATGGCAGTTCCGTGGGATTTCCCACGCAACAACCACAATAAGCAAAAATGAAACACGTTTCCCAACAACAACCCTGTGCCCCCTTCAAAACCGATTTCCAGTAGTGATAGACTCCCTTCAAAACCAACAGGGGGAAACTTAAACCATATTCGTTTCAGCCAATGGAAGCTACGTGCCCCACGAATGACCTGGGCAAATGGATTCTGCCGCCGCTCCTCCGCCAGGTCGCGCGGCCGGTTGCCGAAGCTGTCCAGCGCGTCGAGGGCACCAGGGCCTGGTGGACCCGGGGCTCGCTGTATTTTTTTTTGGTGGCGTCTACATTCATAGATTGATATGTACATGTACATGTCTAGTGTCTTTTTTGCACATGCGTGACAATATATCTATATAGTTGAAATTCAACGTCATAGCCTTAAAACAGGCATGTTTGAAGAAGCATCCATGTCTGAACCCCAGTGTTGGGTCCCGACCAAACACACATACCGAGAACAGAGAAGACAGTCAGGCAATTCACAACCAAGCCCCAAACCTGCAGTGGGGAAAAAGGAGACATCACCCTATTTGGTCGTCGATTTATCAGGAAGACCAACTCAAAATGAACTTGAACAACAAGCACCGAAGGACGGGACGACGCTGCGCTATCGCAAGAAGTCGCGCCTGACTTCAGCAAGAGCTGGACAATCTCTGCGTCGCCCGTGGTGGCGGCCACGTGGAAGGCTGTCCGCCCACCCTGGCCAAAGAACTTCTTTTTGGGGATCTCCTTTTTGCGTGCCAGTTGATTTGCAGATACTGAAGGCTGTTGACTGCAATGCTACTGCACCGGGTTGTGTATTCTGTCAAGAGTATTCGAAGATCGTGTTCAGTAGTCCACTGAAAACAAAAGGTTAGCTGGTTGGAAGGGAGGTGCATGGCATACACAAGCAACTGCTTCTTAAAGTACCATCACAGCTGGAAAATGTAAGTATATGTAACCCTTCGGTAGCTGAGGCTGAAGCATTGCATGCCATCCCAGGGTTACCAGCTTCTGCTTTCCAAAAACAAGAGCCCTGGGACACATCTGCGAGGTTGCAAATCCAGTCAGACGTGCGCGCAAACGCATATGCATGATTCTGCAGTGGCGCGGACGGCTGCAATGATATCCCCGATCTTGAGCAACAAGTTTCCACGTTCCCACCGGGGGAACGTAACATGTGCAGGATATCATGTTTGCTTGGTAAACATGGGAGGCTTTTCCAGTCTTGGTTGTAACCTCACGTCTGAGTGGAGTGTCCAACAGAAAGTACACACTGTTTGCTTACAATTGAAGTGGTCTTCCCAAAAAACGTATAACATCCAGAAACTCTGAAAAACCCATGTGTTTCAATCCAGTTGAACTCCGCTGCGCTTTGCAATCGGGCCTCGTTGTAGATGGTTGACCTGGGCCAGCTGAGCCATATGACTCGCAGACTTTGCTCAACAGGATATTGGTAGATCAGGTTGTCCCCTGGTTCTTGTGCGACATTTGTCGTTCAGTACACTAGCATCTGCTCAGGTGTTGGGCCAGGCCCAAACAGGCGCACTGCTCAGAATAGGAACTGGTGCAGATGATATCCACGATGGCGCAACGCAGCTAGAAAGCGCCGGCAGCGCATCCCAAAGACAGCGCCCTTTTGAGCTGATTGCGCTGACGCGCGATGAACATCATGGTGCAACAAGGGGTCGTGCACTGCTGCAGTGGGTCGGTGAGCGTGCCGGCTCCATTGAACATCTGCATTGTGGCAGACTGGTGCCATCTTGCTAAACTCTTGCTGACATAAAGTCTCGCTCTAAGTTGTTCGACAGATTCGCCGGACAACTCTAGGAGAGTTTTGGGTGCATGCTTCAGACACGAAGGATAAACAACACTTCATCATGGGTAAGGCGTGCGTTTGGCCAAACTCGTGCCGGCCGCCGCCGACTCCCACTCATGTCGCCACCCCTCGCCCCGTGATGTCCCGCCAGAAGCCTCACAATGCGGGCGTACAAGTAGCACGGTACGGTCGTTCAACCTGTAAGCAAGTCAGGGTAGGAAACTGGGCTTGGCAGGCCCCCTCGATCCAAGCACAATTTCATCATGCAAAAGGTGAAGAGTACAGTTCCTGGAAGCCAATATAATACCTGGATCTTCCTAAGTCCGATGTTTTCTGCCTTTTCGTGGGAAACTGCTTTTTCAAGGAAGGTCATCATAGTTTTGCCTGGAGGCAAATTTCCTGAGTTTTTTTGGGATGTGTGCAACAAACTGGCGGAGGCGTTTTCTCCCCGATACCAAAGCGTTTTTTGGCAATACAAAGGCGTTTTTTGCCGAACCCTGTTCTAGGCAGGTGTCCCAAAGGCGCTTTTTGAAGGAAAAGGTGTTTCTTGATGGAAACGAATAAAATTCATGTAGTTACGGCAAAAGGCGGAAATTATCTTGTGTTTGGGAGTTGAGCCTTGCAGCTGAGCATGTGTTTTGAGCATGTGGGAACTTGAGCATGCTTGGATGTTGAGCTTTGGCTTGGAAGTTGAGCTTGACAGGTGGGCATGTTCAGGTTGTTGTGCTGCATGTTTGCCAGAGCTTTTGAAGACTTCAAGCTTCAGATTCTGCTTCAGTTGTGAGCCATTCTGAGCTGCTCAACTCAACTGGACTGCAACCTGTTCTTTTTTAATCTAGTTGTTGTTTTTAGTATTTTTTAAAGGTTGCTTTTGTAACCAAACAGTGGCAGCCAGCCCCCTGCTAAGGATGGCTCTTAAGATCATCTTCATTGTGGCATTGATAATCACTTCAGAAATGGCTTCAGGTGCTTTTGCTTAAGCTGTGTTGGCTTTTTGCTTTCTGTTTGGCTGATTAAGTAAGCCCTGAGCAGGCATCAACCCCATGAGCCTCCTCTGGTCATTCAGCTGGAGGAGATCTTGGGGGCGAGCCTGTTTCAGATTGACTCTTGGATTCCATGATTGGTATTAGTTGTTTTTTGTATATTATGGCATTAAAGGTTTTTTTGGAACAGCCACATTTTGTTTCATGTCCAGCACAGGCTTTGAGCATCCTGGTGGTGGTCACCATGGTTGCAGTGAAGAAGCTGGTCAGCCTGGTGGATGCTGCATCCAGCGCACGAAGCTACAGCAAGTATAAGAGGGATGCGGACTCTGCTAGGGCAGAGAAGAGAAGGGGGAAGCGCTCTTCAATCAAAGCAACGCCTTGAACAAACTGAACCCAAGGGTCAGCAGGGGAGAGGCAAGCTATGCGACGAAGATACTACAGATACGCCACCGAAATGAGAAAAAGCCTGCCAGCCGCAGATCAACGTTAGGAAGCGAACGCAAGCCACCGAGCCGGAGAAGCAGAAGGAAGGAAAGCATCCTGTGGTGCTTAACGTTGCGCGAGCGACAACACACTTGCCGTGCTTAAATGCTCTAACACCATCATGTGGGTTAAACCGGTTCGAAACCAAGCTGCGTCGAAAGTGAGCGCGCACACAACATGGGCCGAAAGCTGCGAGAATTCGAGGACGTTATTACTAGCACGCACCCCCCCCACACCCCGCCGCTTCCCCCCGAAATCACTCGAAAGACGCAAAGTGAGGACAGTTCCACGGCGGCAATCCACAAACAAGGGACGGGGGCAAATTCCTGTTACGGCTGGTAGCTCCCCCATGTCTTCTCCACTGCTGCCAACACTTTCCCATCCTGCACTTTGTCAGACAAACACGTGCTACAAAATGGCCAAATTCTTCAGCGTTTGACGCCACTCACATGGCCAAGCGAGGGTCCACAGCCCTGGTCAACCGAACTGGCTGGTGATTGAAAGCCACCATTTTGCTCGTGATCCGTGGGTCAATGGTTTTGTGCCCGTTTGCGTACCCGTCCCTTAGACCCAGCCAGTTAAGCACCGGACCCATCGGAGCCCAATCCAGGCGCCCGGCGTTTGGCCCAGGCGGTACCGCCCGTCAGCGGTGAGCTGTTCTGGCAGCGCCTGCTCGGTCCCAAATGCGTCCGGGGGCAAAGGGAAACCGAAGGAGGCGCTCGGAGGTCCCGTTTTCCCTTTTGCCCAGTGAGCATGGACACCTCTTGCACGCTTGCTCGTCTTGTGGTCAAATAGATAAAAACCCTGCTCATTTGCTCGCCCCCAAAAGCCAGCCATCTATTGAGAGGTTTGGGTATGTGTAAAATTGTGGGCCCGGGACCCAACACGGTGGCTTGCCTTGCTGCTTCCCTTTAATGTAGCCCGAAAAGAGAACCCAACCAAACAATACACACACACACATACATTTGAAATTGCAAGCCTTCTTCTTTTCAAATAGCAATCTGTTCGATGCTTGTAAACATTTCAGAGAGTACTACAAAGAACAAGGCGACATCCGCCAGCCTGTTCGGGTGTGCTGTTGCTCACGTGTTGAGACCAGCGTGTCATACCTATCTGAGAAGCTGCCATACTCATTGCATTTGGCCCACGTACCGATCCAAAAAGAAGTTGCTTCTCAAGTGGAGCCAACAAAAAGTACATTGTGTTTGCCACTAAAGTGGTCCACAAACAGACTAGAGTCCACGAACTGAAGGAGTATATAGCTGAAGGCTAAATTGGAGGTCTGAGAAATTCAACCAATCACCCGGCCCATCCATCCCTATTCGGCTTCCTTTCGGGAAAACATCCAACAAAACATGGCCACTCAGTTCACTGTGTGCTTCATTTCCGGGGTTCCTGGACTCCACACTTATTGGGAAGCCTACTTTTCGTGGTAAACAAAAAGTTCAGACATTTTCTGGCCAATCCACTCAGGAAGTGAGACTGAGGACACGCGAAAAGGACCCTTCGGCCCGTTTCGCCTTCGCCTCCAGCAGCCGGCTTAAGAGTCCGACGCCTTCCCGGCGCTCGCAGGCGCCGTGGAGCACCGGAAAGCCCAGGCTGTCCACTGCATTCAGCTGCTGCGGTCTGAGACGAGACGCGCAAAGCTGTCTCAAACGGGAGGGGTTCCTATCGGCCAAGTGGCTGTGGGTCATGGGTGCCCAAAATGGAACCCTGCAAAATGGAACCCATGACTATAAGAGGCGGTCCCCTGGTAGATTAATTTTGACCAACGCCCAACTTAGTAAAAGGCTGAGTGCATACTTCCGTATAACCCACGGGAATCCATTTTGGACCCCTTGGTGGGCTGCTTTTGAGTTAAGCCATGGGGTTCATACCAGGGGTTCATCTATGGACGTTTTCATTCAGCCTTTGACGTACAGCAAGCGGTAAGCAACCCGGCTATGTCACGAGGGTGAACTCCACTTAGGGGGTCCATCCACAGTACAGTTCCCTTGCCAGCCCGTTTCAAACATCACCGTTTGGGCCACGTTAAGAAGAGATTCCTCTAAGTTGATCATGTGGATGGGAGAAATCCTGCACCACTTTGAAATGAAGGGAAACTATGGTTTGTTGGTATTTACAGGGGAATCATCCTTCCACGTCTCTTAGGTGGTGCGAAATGGATTTCGTCCATCCACAGTATCAAAATCAAATACTATGTCACGTCCGAAGCTCCAAATCAAAAAACAATGCCAACTAGGAGGTAGCCCTAAGTCGGGTTGCAGGCCGAAATATGTTGTTTGAGGAAACGCTGGGTTTGCAGGTAAAAACATGGACCTTTACGCCTTTAGCTGTTCTGGCCCAGATTTCCAAAAGCTACAATGATACATGGGCTGACACATGGGGCTGAAGAATGGGTTTGCTTGCTAAAACATGGATCCCAAGTCCCAACACATCTGTCTGAAGGTCAAAAACACGTTCAGGGTTGGACAACTGCTGGGCTTGAGTTCCAACTCCAGTTGTCTGGGAGTATAGATGGACTTCCCGGGGTGCAAAAACCGGCACACGTTTGCTGGTTGCTGAAGGGAACCGCCCCTGCAGAAGAAAGAACAACGAGCGCCACTGGGCGACCTGGATGGGTTTTTGAACAGGGTTGCTCCAAAAATCCCGTCACACACTCTGCCGAAGCGTGGCTCCTCAAAAACAGATTGGCAACGACCCCATAACCGTAATAGGGGAAATGTTCTACCAACACATTGCACGACCTAAGGGAACACTCTTTTGGGAATCGCCTGTTGGTTTCAACGGGAAACCGAAGGACACCAACCACGTGTTTTCATTGAAATGGAGGCTTGGCCAATCCTAGTCAGTCCGCAATATCAACTGTGAAATGGGTGTGTTGCCTTTTGAGGGTACCCTTTTTGGTCGGTTTTAAAGGGAAGCAAAAAGGACACCAACTAAAACAACACAGCCAATCACTACAGGGGCCCGCTGTGAAACTCATCAAGGATTGCCATTGAAAAGGCCGGCTTTACGCACAGCAAGTTAGCCACTTGATTGCATCGCCGGAACAGGCTCTGGCGAATTCCACTTGTGAGACACCCCCCCACAACTGATCAACTTGGGGTTTAGCAATGCTGGGGCAAACCAAACCTCGGGCACGAGGGTAGCCACGAGAAACCGAATGAAACCCTTCGTCAATCTGGGCTGCCCTCAGATCCCCCGCTGAAAGCTTAACTTTTAGTGGGTCAAATTGGAAGCTACCACTAAACACTACAAGGCTACAAAGCTAAGGAACCGGATGGCTGGGAGCCACCAAGCAATGTTCAAGCAACTTGCGGCTTGAAGAGCTTCTTGGCCGAGAAAATTTGTTGGACCGGTGTCATCCGAATCCGAGGCTCCAGCAACGAGGCCACCGCAAGCTCCAGCGCGTGCTCACTGCCCAGGGCGCAACAGGCGGACACCAAAGTTGCACCGGAGATCCTGGCGTCTGGGCTTGGTTGACGTTGGGTTTGGGGAGCAAAAAAAATAAACTTTAGCAGTTCAGTGGATTTGGATTTCAACCACTAAACCACAATATGGCTGGAATTAGGACCTTGTTGCAAAAAAAATAAAAATGCCCGGTAGTGGAAAACAAGGGGAACCCCAAAAAAGCAAAAACAAATAAAGACAGGGGAGGTACTTCTGGGGAAGGGGGCGGTGGGTTTTGCAGGTTGCCGCCTCCAAGCTGGTCCCGCGTTGAAACCGATTCAAGAGAACTTGTCCCATGGGAAGAATTGTCCAGTGCTTGGGGGTGTGCTTCCTTTCTCAAGCACCCAGAAGTCTCTGCCTTTAGCATGGGGAGCGGTCACTCAAACCTCTTTGAATTCATGGGGGTGTGCATCTTATACAATGAACCCTTTGGAAAAGGTATAGGAATATGAACCCATTTTAGACAATGAACCCCTTGGGGGTGTGCATCCTATCTTGGACACATCTTATACAATGAACCCTTTGGTGGACATAATTCAGGAAAAGGTTTTTACCCGAACAGCCACATGGGAGGTTCCTGATTGACCTCATAGCAATTTCCTAAGGAGTTATCGAAACTCCAGGTGAATGTTGCGGGATTGCTTCGGTGGAACATCCCTGCTATGGACCGGGAGCTAGCGAAGTTGGCGAGATGGCTACTAACCCTTGCTACCCACTGAAGTGGCTTACAACCATGCTAGACGGCTTCTAAGATTGGTTACCACTTAGCTAAGTCTCGGCCCGTCTAAGTGGCATTGCCCGACAGGGGTGAAGTGGCAACCAAGTCTGGAGCGCATTCAAAGACGCACTTTAAATGACCTTCTAGTGGTGGTTTGAAGGAAAACCACACCCAAAAGTAATTGTTCACATCATAATTAGGAGTCAATCAATATGAGGGAAGCGCGAGGTCATGTTTACACCACATAAATTTGTCCTTTCAGTTTCAATAAAAAAAGCAAAAGAGGGGTAGCCAAAAGAAAACTTGTTTGGCCCCTAGTCGCGGTTGGCAACCACAAGGTTCTCCTGTTTTCATGCAAATAACATGAAAAGGGTCTGTGCGACAGGCTTTTTTGCCTGGATTTTTTTTTCAACGGAGATCCCAAAGGCCAACCACTTGAAACTAGCTTGACCTTTGCGGTGGGCTTGCATCAACCATTTGAACTTTTAGACCGCTGTAAGACTCTAAGAACCCGCATTCACCAACTGGACATGTCAAGAAGGAAACAAAACCTGGGAGGGGGGTCCTCTGAACTCACCGTTTTTGGACCCTGGTCCATGCTGCAAATTGACCAAATCCGCTTTGCACTAGCTGCTGATTTATCAACCAGATTTCATAAGGCTTCATCCATCCTGTCCATGTGCAGTCTAACATAATTTTGAAGGACCCAGGATACCCCCAATGAGGGTTTTCCGCAAAGTATCCCCTGACAATTCCTCGGTTGCTTTCTGCTCCCCTGCTAAAAGTTTAACTTTTGGTTTGATGGAACACCCATTAGTTGGCAAACAGTTGAAGTCGTAACATCCAAGCAAAACGCAACAACAACACTTCGCGTCTTCCCCTTTTGCACCCCCGAAACAGGGGCCAACCCTCCGCTTTTTGATCGAGCCTCAGGCTCGCAGCGTCCGGGCGCGCCAGAAGTTGCCGGAGACGCTCCAGGCGCCCTCCGCGGCAATCAACATGGGCTGGGCCCATGAAAACGGAGAAACCCATGAGCACAGGTGGCCTGTTAGAAATCCTGGCAAATGGAACAAGCCCTATTTGTTTAAATGGTACCGTACATGTTTATATATATATATATATATGGCCCTGGTAAATAAACCCTATCCCTTCAATAAACGGTGAATGGCCCATCTAAACCAGGGCCCTCTATTGCCAAAGCAAACCAAACAGGACACCAAAAAGCCCATGGCTTCCCGAGGCTTCCCGAGGCTTGCACCAAAGTGATCCGAACTTCTTTCAACACAAATGGTCCAAGAAGCGACTCAAGTCTGAGCTCAGGAAGTGAGCAGAGGCCTTGATTCCTCATTAATTTCCTTTGATCGATTTGTGCAGTGATAGATTCCCTTTAAAACCAACAGGGGAATATTCCCTTGATGGGAACCCTTATCATTCTAGGGGGTGATTCCTTTTCCATTCTTTTCAACCATCGCTCTTTTCAAAAACCGGATCTGTTTCCCCCGGTTGATGGTCTCCTGAAAAGAAACGAGGATCCCTGGAAAGAATGGAAATGGAAGATACCCCTAGTAGGGGAGACACCCCCTTTTCGCGAGGAGTCATTTGAGGGGTTGTTCCCCCAGAAAAAATAAAAGAAACGGGATTGCCGTGCTTGGGGGTAAACAAATGTCATCAACCACCACAAGAAATGGGGGGTTCCTTTTTTGGCCTGAAAAGTGGTCGCATGTTGTCCCTGAAATTGGTCAAAGGGTCAACGGGTCGCATGTTGTCAGTGATTCGCATAATTTATTTGTTCATCATTCCAGCCAAAGGCAAAGATGTAAGATGGTCCCAAACGTTGACACAGTTCACGTGCACAATTTCAGGGTTCATTGCCATTCAGAAACAGGGACATGTTCAGTGACTTTGCGAGGCAACCTTATATACAAAACTTGTTACACAACCCAAAGAGTGCGGTGGACCCATGGAGAGATCCAAAGCTAATTTGGCCAAGGTGGTATCCCCGACAGAACCGCGTGTGCACCCGTCCGGAACCCTTGAACCCTAGGCCAAACCCGCTCCGAACCTCTCCAGAACCTATGTCAATGTGGGCAAGGACCCCAAAGCTTATAGCTGCTGGGGCAAAGACACGTCGCATGCCTTCTTCTGCTTCAGCGCAAATCTCCATGAATTCCGCGGGCCTCAGGGATGCCCCTTCACTTGGGGAACCATAAGGATTAATAAGCCCGTCCCCTTATTAGGGGGGTGTTCCCTCCAAGAGTGGTCTGAATCCAACCACTAACAGCGGACACCCCACAAACAAAAACAAAACAATCCACCAGGGGTTTCTTCATCCGGGTGAGCATTCTGAGGGTCTATGGCCATCTTTCGCCGACTTTGTCTCAGGCGCCCGGCTCCATCGTCTCCAGCGCGTCTCCGCTTATCTAAGCTGCGGTCTGAGCTTCCGGAACCCGCTGAGCTTCCGGCTCAGGCGCGGGAAAAACAAGAGAAACACACAGACACATGGAATGCCAGCAGCCTGAAGATCATTAGACATGAGCTGGACAAATGAACCCGTATTCATGTTTCTTGTCCCAAGTTGCTTTCACTGCAAATCCAAGCGGCGGTCTTCATAAGCATCCCCAATAGCATGCCCCATGGAATCCTATCAGCCTGAGGATGGAATCAATGCAATGGATGTCATCGGCCCCAAAGGCAAACGGAACCCCGAGCCGAAGAGCCTCAGGGGGCCCAATAGCACCGAATAAGACCTCATCATCACCTTTCCCTTCTTTGAGGAACTCCACCATTGAAAAACCCTTCAAAAACATAGAAAATTGCCGAGTGCTACGTCAATGGTCCAAGGATAGACCTGCTTGGAACTAATCTGCGGAATTCTGCGCCACCTGTAAAAGCGCTCACAGTTTGCGAACCCCAAGCCTACAATATGTGTTTACTGTGTTTCTCTGTAGATATGTATGTATACTCTATAAATATAGATAGAATGTATATTACCTGGAAACTCCCTTCCCTGCTTTCTTTCCCGGGTGCTTCACTATTTCAGGCATCTTGGGCGAACTCGATACTTTGTGTGGATGCGCACTTTGAGGTTGTTTACCCGAAGCTGCCGGCCCAATGATTGTACCACTCTCAAAGTCACCCCGGTTCAGTGGCTCAGCGGCAAGGAAACCACCCGAACGGTTTGCGTAAACTCACGCAATACCGGAAACTACGAGCATTTAGTCGTTGGAACTTCCTTAGGTTTTGGTTCCTATGTGCGCGAATGATACGCCACTTGAGGACCCTACCCTTGGCCACCCCACAGGGAAAAATCCGAGGCTTCCCGGCCATTTTCTCCCGCAACAACTCACAACTAGAAATTAATAGCCAAAGTCCATGTGTTTTACTTATGTTTATTGTTATATAATAATAAACAAGACACAAGACAAGTGACGAGCACAACAAAATGTCAGTAAACCTCAGGAAACGCTCGTGTTTCAGGCCAACACACACAGCTCAAAGTCGCGACTCCCGACTCCCAAATGAAGGCATCTTCCCGCTCTCGCCACGTGAAATCGTATCGACTGCAATGGAAGGCGCAGGAGCCCGGAAGCCCTTGGACGACGTCACTCTTTCACAAGCAAAGCGCAAACACATCCATTTCTCATCTTTGTTCGGCGTCGCAATTCGTCACGGTCAGGAGAAATCGCCGCGGCTCCTGCGAAGAAAAGAACTCGCTCGCCGGAACCTTCGGTGGCTATCCGGCATTCCCAGCGGGTGGCTTGTCTGTCCGACAAAACGAGCAAACGAAAACTGAGTTGGACCGACGGGGTTTCGCAAACAAAACCCACCTCAGAACAGGGTACCCTCAAAACTTGGTTGACGTTGGAAGGGGAGCAAAAAAATAAAGCAGCTAAGTGGGGATTTCCCACTAAACCACAACAAGCAAAAATGTAAAATGCTTCCCAATAACAACCATGAAATACACACCCAAACGTACTTAACTCAGGTTTTGTGGGCCCGATCCCAAGCACATCACTAGGGACACACGGGGAGAACTCGACAAAAAGAAAGCCTGCCCGCAGCTAGTGTTGGTGCTAGCTCAGTGAAACGCCCACGGCTGAATGCCCACGTAGGCAACGGAGCCGACCGCAAATTTGCAATGCCCATTGACCCAAACATCCCCTTTGAGGTGCTACAAGCAAGATGCATGTCAAGAGGCTTAGGAATCACTATGTACATTCAGGTTCACCATAAATGCTCCGAAAGAGTACTCCAACTTCCGCAAACCCCGCCAAACCTGTGGTCTTCAAAGCACAACATGAAAAGCCTTGAAGATGCGTAACCATAACAAGCCCGTTGGTGTTTGTGTGTTGGGGCCGTTTGTTGCGTCCAACGGGCCTTGCTCCGCGCTGGCTCCGTGTGTTCTATGTTCCGCCCTATCTGATTGCATTCAATTCTTCGTAACTGGAGCGAGCGGATGGATCGCAGCTGCGACTACAATTCGTCAACCGAATGTCGTTTGTCTCTAGGTTCACCTCCCCTCAAGACCCAGAAAATAAAGCATACCCTCTTGGAAGGCATGCACCAAAACTGGGCGGCCAAAAGGTCAAAAGGGTTGTTTAACGAGCACGTCGTGAAGTGGTAAGGAGGGGCTTGAGAAAGTCAATAAATAAACAATACCTTGCGCTTTCCTTTGGAGTCGCACCAGTGAGGATATTCAGGTCCTATGTGTGATGCCTTGCACAAGACGGCTTGTCATCTGCCCGTACTAACACAGCGTGAGACGCTCCTTTTGACTGCTGTCGCGCTCATGGTCCCTTTGAGGCAACTCGGGTTGGTACATTGTCAATCTGCCAAGCTGATTCGATTGTAGAAAATCGCATTAGCGTCACGTCAACAGCTTCACCCAGCATCTCCCCATCACTTTTACCCATGGCAAGCACCCCGAGTGCTGTCCAAGCATCCCTTAAAGGGTTTCAAAGTAAACCAGTTGATGTTCCGAGAGCAAACACGGGTTTCATGCAATAAAACCAGCCAGGTCCATACGTTGTAAAACGGACAGTTTCAAAGCATACCTCTGGCTGGCACCTCAAAGGTCATTGATGCCTCACTGTTTGATCAACCCCATGGAAGCGTTTGGTCTACGCGGATCCACTCGCATGACTAGAAAGCGCCAAGAGAAGGAATTCCGTGGACTCAGTTCAGTTCGATGCGTCCTGACAGCACCGGCAACGAACATTTAATGACAGATAAAAGGATAAAAGCTGACATACACTGTGGATGGGGCACCAGTTTGAAGCCGTGGTTGAAACCATACCGCTTGTTGGTATTTACAAGAGAATCATCTTTCCAGGGCTTCCTAAGTTGTGCGAAATGGATTTCGTCCATCCACAGTACCTCCCAAACGTAATTCTCAACGAAGCCTGCGCAAACACATGCAAGCATGGCAGTTATGAGCACAAGACCCTGACGGTTCTTGACAATAATTGCACGATGGCCGACTCGGCTTGTTGTTGTGAACAGTGGGCAACGATCAATGTGTTCCGCTGAATATTACGGATGCATTTTGCCTTTTTGGCCTTATCGCCTATGCAACAATTGTTTGCTCTGGCTATGCAAACGGCTAAGCGCAGCTTCTTTTGCAAGTCATGCGGCGCTGCCAGGTTGCGATTTAAGCTGTAGAGATTGGCCGATTTTTGCTGCAGAGATTGGCAGTGGCAGCAAAGTGACGCTTTGAACAGAGAGTGTGCCAATGAGTGCCAATACTTTTCCTTGATTCACTTGCTTTCGGAGGGGCCTAACAGACGCGTTCCTAGTCTTGGGTCTGCCTAGTTGGGGATGGCTTTCCAAGGGATCTTGGTCTTTCAATTGTTCCTGTCTTCAGCATAACACTGGGGGATGGCAGAGGCACAACACAACAGGAAGTGAGACTTGAGTGAGCTCTGTGTCATTCTGGCACATGTCCACCCCAACAACAAACAAACAAACAAACAAACAAACAAACAAAACCAACCAACCAACCAACCAACCAACCAACCAACCAAGCAACCAAGCAACCAAACAACCAAACAAACAAACAAACAAACAAACAAACAAACAAACAAGCACACACACACACACATGAAGTTTCATGGCATCAACATCGTAGCAACAACTACAACCAACAAGAGTGGAGATACAGTCATGCTCAATCACTCCACTTTAATTTGCAACCCGTGGATTAGTAAACTGGCCTAGGCCATGAGAGCACCCCCATAAAGTGAAGATCATGCAAAGAAAGTATTTCGAAGTTCTTTATCACCGATTCCGCATGTTGGGTGAGTTGCTCATGTTTTCTCGCGGCAGATACGGTCAAAATTACGAATGTCTTCCCAAGACATGCCTTGAGCATCTTTTGGACCCTGAAACAGGCAGTTGAAATCAAACACCTTCTGGGGGTCCTAACCCCCTCGAATGGACGGCTTAGCGATGCTTCTTGGAACGCGAGATCCCATCACCGTCTCCCCGCTCTACCTCCGGAGAGCGGACCTTCAGCTTAAAACCGCAGGGCCTGAGAAGTCCGGGGCCCTCGCGGATCGCGCAGGAGACGTTGAAAGTCTTCATTTGGTGGGTCAAAATCCAAATCGGTTAGCCCCCAGTGAACATCCCAAGCCCCACTAAAATAGACTAAATGGGTGGTGTGCCTACCCCAAGATGGTACCATTGGTTTTGACCCACAGCCACTTGTCCAGGAAGCCCCAGTGGTTCAACAATGTACTGAAGTGAGATACCACCACGCAGAAGACCGCATTCTGCCTGCCAACCCAAAGTGCAACGTGCACCAAACCTCACATCCTATTCATGATGACCTGAATCGGTCCGACAACGCCTGATGTGAATCAAAGTGTGACCTGCCCACCTTAAGGGCGAGGGGGGATGGGGGGTGGGGGGTCCGCAACTACATGCGTTAGCCTTCCCTATTAAAAAAAAAAAAAAAAAAAAATGTTGACGAGTTTCCAGGGCCCTCCTTCAACAATTCCATTTTAAGGGGTGGGATTCATTGAGAACTCTGTCCAAGGGTCAGGAAGGGCCTCTGACATGATGCCGCAGCCCGTATGGTGGCAAGTCATCTTCAACAGCACAGCAAATGGGTGTGTCTTGTCGGAGGTTACCCCCTTTTGGGTTGTTTTAAGGGAAACCAAAAGGACACGGGGTCCAACCAGCAAAATAATATCCCCATACGGCCTTCGCAGAAATGCCCAACCGTGCCCTTTGAATGCCAAAAACTGGCGCAACATCCAACAAAGGTGACCCGCTCTCGTAGGCCATCATTTGCCAGGTGGATATGGAATTTTGAAGCTCTGGTACAAGAAAACGAGATCTTGAAGCCTCTTTGTCCAGTGGCCCTAAGAAGCTTCGACCCCAAAGCATCACGGGTCTATTGCCCCACGCGAATGCTTGGCCAAAAGTTTGGATTGAAGCCACTTCCTGTTGAAACCTGACATTGGCTGGCGGTTTAATGCCAGTTGGAGACGCTTGGAGGCGCGAAGAAAGTTTAACGTGTTGGTGGTTTCATATGGTGCAAAGACATGGAAAGACTCTCACACTCACCCACACGCACACTCACCCAGGATTCCCAAAAAGTGGAGTGAAACTTTCGAACCCGACACCAGTTGAGCCTTCCTGGATGATGATTTACCAACTTCACCCCAAAGCCACATAAATGGCAGTCAACGCATATAAGACAGTCAACTTTGGTTTGTTCTTGGCTGGAGCAACCCAGCAATATCGAGAGTTCGTACACTGCTTCAGATCCATCGCAAGGCGAGCCATTGCAGCCTGATAGTGGCTATTGACGAATAGTGACTGGGGGGCATTCGGGACCATGTCGGGAAGCACCCCTGGTTGGCAATACTGTGTGTGTGTGTGTGTGTCGGTGTGTGTGTGTGTGTGTCCCGTTTAGTGGTTAATCGTATGTTTAGAGGGGGAACACCTTTCTAACAGGATGTGAAACTTCATCCGTTCCCATGCCTACCGTGTCCTGCTGATCGTTAGGTCCTCCAGCAGAGAGGTTAGAATAAGAATGCCAACTTTTGCGTTTTTGTCTAAGTAGAGGAACCCTCCCTTTCCCAAAAAAGAAACGGTAAAGGCACTACTGAGGGGACCTAGGAAACCTGCCCCTCACCTCCTCTGATCTGATCCCTTCAGGCCCCGACCGGCGCGGGCATCCGGTAGACGGCCCGCTGGGGCGTGGGGGCACGGCCTTGGGGCGGAGGTTTCTGCAACGTGCAGAAACTGTCAAAACACCCCACCCATAAAAAGGAGGATTTCGCCATAAATTTTGAGGCAACCACTCATGTTGAAGGGTAGTTTGAGGTTCTAGGTAGGTAAAACGTGATACAATAGGGGGTAAAGGAAAACCACAAACTTGGAGGGTCACCAAGAAAAAAGACAACCCCAAATATGAAACCAGCTGCTGTCCGAGTGGACAACCGCTGTCTTACTCCTTAACGAAGAACTGCCCATGTTGCAGAACTCCTTCCGAGGGGCATTGCCATGGTGCTCAAAGTCGGCTCAAAACCCCCTCAAAGAGTTGCTGGTATCCGCGGTGGATACAATGGGCATGCTGTGGTGGGTGGGAGCGCATTTTTATGTGTAGAAAAAAAACATATATATATATATATATATATGTTATGTGTATGTTGCGTGTCTGTATGTTTCTTGCAGAAGTATCCTTCAAGTAGAGGAACACCGCTTTTGAGATCCCCGGTTTTGACACGTACCCCGATGTATTACGTATTTCGTGAAACACGGCGCCGCTGCGCAACCAGTTGAAGTGAATCTTGCTGGCTCTCGGGAATCCTGGCCCCCAAAACCCCGCCATCCCTGTGGCGTCCGAGATATTCAAAAACAGATCCCGGCTTCGGAAGCTGCAACCAACACCGGTCTCGGTGGCTGCCAGTCCCTATATGGCTGCGGTGGTCAAAAATAGTTGGTAACCCCAAAAAGGGTCAAGCCCTGGACGGACACATGGACCAACACCTGCGGCCCCGGGTGCCGTAATCTTGACCCATACCCAGATGGCCACGGGTCAAAAGAACAAAAATCTTCCCCCCCATATCCCCCAATCCAAGCACTAACCTAGGCTCTCCAAAATGGGTGAATTCACCGATCCCAACCAAACTGGGATCCACCACCACGGTTTTGACCACAGCCCATCGCCCATCGCACTTCGAGCACCGCGCCGGCGGAGTGCACCTGGAGAACTCGCGTGGCGTTCAGGGAAGAAACCCGAAATGCGGCGGTGGATTGTTGGAGACTTCCCCTTGGACGTGTTTGTTGTTTGAAGGTGCCACAAGTTTTGGATGTGCATCTGAAGGTATCTGTCTTTTGAGGCCCCCCAGTATCTTGCCACAAAGCCACTGCCAAAGGCTATCCTCCAGTCCACTAACATGGAACCCTCACAAGGGAGTTCCTTTCAAAGGAAAATGGTCTTCCAGAACCTTTCCTCTGAGGTTCGTGTCTTTGGATGGGAGGCTACCCGTTCTGGGGTTGGTTTGCAGGTAAACCAAGCTTCCATTTGCTCAAGTCCCCTAGAATCCACATAAAGTAGGACATAAAAACATCCAGTAGTGCTATCGATTCTCTTAAAAGCCAACAGGCAAGCATCAAAACAACATTCATTTCAGCCAATGAACGCCACAGGAACACCACTTGAGTCAGAATCAAAACCCGGTATTAGAATGGTCTACCAAGAACCATGCAAAGAAGTAAGAGGCGGAATGCCGCAGCTATTTCTGTTTGGGAGTATCCCTTCCTATCCTTCATCTACCCGAATCGGTTTCGAGGACGTGGCTCACTTCACCTCCGTCGCTTGCGGCACGGCTCGCTCCAAGCCCGACGCCCCAACTCGCCTCCGCGAGCCCCCGCGCGGGAGGCGGGCTTTGGCCACGGGGGGTGGCCAGCACTGAGAGCAGCTGCGGCGAGCTGCCTCCCGTCGAGCCGAAGTTTCGAGTTTTCACGTCGTTCTCGCCGTCCGAATTCCCCGACCAGTGGCTTGCTGGTGCTTTTTGTTTGGGCCGAGGCAAAGGCGACCAAAAGAAAGAAGGAAAACTGTAAGTTTGTTGGTTTTCTGGCGACCAGTGGTTTGTCGGGTTTTGTTGGCGGAGGTAAAGCCAAGGCGACCAACAGGTAGAAGAAAGGAAATTCAAGTAGGCAAAGAAAGAGACAGGGTTCAAATAACCGCTGGTTTCGGGCGGAGGCAAAGCCAAGGCGAAAGCAACCAAGTAGGCATAACATCAAGAGACAGGGGTCAAACAACCCTGGCAATGGTTTGTGTTCATGGTGGTCCCTACCCACGGGATCAATTCTTCACGGGGATTCCTTACAAGCATTGCACCTCGCCAACTTGTTCGTGTCTTTGTCTGGTGTCCGATCGCCTGCTCTGTCCGACTGGGATCTGATGTAAACAAAGAAGAGAGAGGAAATTTGAAAGAACCCACTTCGGAATGTATTCGAGTTCAATTCGAACTCACATGGACAGCCTGAGGGACCAATTCGAAGCTGGACAGATTCGAGTTTAGGGACCTTGGGGGTTCAGCTTTTGCGGGTTTGCCTCTAGTGCTTTGCATTGGTGGTTTGGTGGGTAAGGAGGGGTCTTCCATGACCCCGCCTACAAAAGCAAGAGCCGCGAATCCGATTCTAAACGCCAGTCCAAACTACAAACCTGACGGGTTACTTGAGGCAGTGTCGACCCCGGATGACACCGGAATAAGTGCAGAAGGGGTGAAAAATCCGGAACACCAAAAGGCTTTCCTCCATCTGCTTAAGTCCCTAGGCTCCCCTTAAACCAACAGGTGGAACAATTCCAGTAAATGGAAGTAACCCAGTAAATGGTAGTTGACTGAAAAATGGAAGTTTACCCCCAAAATTCTAGGTTCCTGTTTATCTCAGTAAATGGAAGTTTACCCAAACACCTTCCAAGTTAGCAGCTCTTGCCCGGGCTCTCAACTTTGTCTCGAGTTGTTGAGCCTTCGATGTCCGGAACCTCGGATGCGACTCCGCGAGTCCATTCAGAAGGCTCCAGACTTGAGTACCAACTTCTGACATGGCGCGCGTTATACGCACTATATATGCTATATAGTGTATATTTGGCACATGTAGTGTGCTATATGCACAGTATACAGCTCTGAAACGGCACAATTTCCCCCTTCTGGTCGGCAATCCCCGCTTGCGCGCGGCTCGCTATCGCCCCCGCGGGAGGGATGGACCGTCCGCTTCCCCTTCAGAGGGGGTCGCTTTGCTCACCCCGTGACTTGCTCGATAGGCAGGGAGAGTCAGCCATGGAATGAAGACGAAATACGAATCAAGACAAGTCAAGTAAAGAGTATGCCCAAAAGTGCTATGGCGGCACCGGAAGCTTCACTCGCACAACCTGTTTTGCCTTGAGCCAAAATGTACAAGTCATCCAAGGCGAACTGAATGTTTCTTTTCAGTGTCAACCCTGGAAACCTGATTCAAAGGAAAGTTCAAGCAAACATAAATTCCGGGGCAAGGTTGAATTAGACATGCATGCACCACCTACCATCAGGAAAATGTGGATTCCAGCAGGGGGCATTCTTCTCCCCCTTCTCACACTCGGAAAGTGTCCTACGCAGACTCCAGTTTAGTTATTTAACTATCTGGTCTACGCCTACGGGTCTCGGAGCGTTTCCGCTTCACGAGATGGCACTTTGCAAGTTGAGCTTAAGGATGCCATGTTAAGTAGGTCTAGTGCATGGTCCCACTTGCACACCGGCAATGGTTTTGTAAACACATCTGCTCTCTGCTTGTCCGTTGCTATGTACAGGAGTTTGCAACTTGGATCTTCGAAGACCTCATAAGCTGAACCTAGTTCGATCTTCTCCGTCTTCGTGAGGTGTCGCAATTTGGGGCTATAACCTGCAGCCACGATCTGGATTACAGCTGAGTTGTCCTGAAAGCACTCTAGCGTAACCTGACGATCCAAGATCAATTCCAGGAAGCCTTGTGCTGGCAATGCTTCGCCGAAAAGGCCTGATCCTAGTGAGATCATCTCTGCTGCTGTTGTGCTCCTGGCAGTCGCGGTTTGGCGTTTACTGCCCCACGCGATTGGCCACAAGGTATTAGGGCCCTCAATGGACAAGAACATGCCACTCGTGCTTTTCGTGTGTTCGATGCCACTACAGTGGTCCGCATCTGTGTACAAGCACAGCTTGAGCAGTTCTGGCGGGTCGCCTATATGTCCTTGTAAAGTGTACCCTTTTGACCCATACAGGTAGCACATTAGCCTATGGAGTCGTTTATCATCTGCTCGACTCCATGTGGTAATCCTACGTGTCAAATCCCCTATCCCTTTCATTAGGTCGGGTCGGCTTAGCCTAGCGCACCAGAGGATTTTCATCAAGATTTTGCATGCAGAAGTTGCCAAAACCCCTTTACTTTCAAAGTCAGCGGTTGTAAGGCTACCTTCTGGGCAGAAAGGACTTTTAGCTGTGCTCAACTTACATTGAGCCAAGCCCTCATACACTGCACATGCATCCTCGATGAAGTCGAACATTTCGAGCGAAACCTTGGTCGATCCATTGGTCCGGTCGAATTTATGCTGTCTGCCCAGCACACGTTCAACTTGAGTTGGAGGTTCGATCTCCAAATGCTTTTCGATCTCCTGCCAAAACTTGTTTTGTTCTGATGACGGCCCTGAGCACAGAATGTCGTCGACGTAGCAAGTTACAAGAAGCTTTCTTCGTGGAAACCAAAATGAAGATGGAAATTCATCAACATGTTGACCTTCCAAAAGTTTCATCACTTCCCTTAGCCTTTGATCCCAATGGTATCCTGATTCGGGATGGCCATAAAGGCTCCTGACCAACCTCACACACGGCTGTTTGAAGTGCCGGTATTCTGGAGGAGTCAATTCCCAAGGCAAGATCACCCATGTGGGCACCTTAGTCCCAAGGTACGCTTGGGTGTAGGCTTTTACTACGTCTGATTGACGAGTTTCGTGACCCTTGATGGCGCCGTATGCTAGATTGATGTTGACACCGGTCATTCCGGTCGGAGTGACTTTTGCTTCTTGGAGCACCGCAAGATTGTTGTCTTCCGTGAGGATGTGATCCCCTCGGAAAACTATCCTGGCCTTGAGTTTACGGAGTTCTGGGGTTTCCCAATGCTTTATCGACAAGATGGTCATTAGGGAAGCAATGTTGATATGCTCCTTGTTCCTTTTACATCTTGCCAAAAGGTCCTCTTTTGAGATTACCTCATCGAAAGTCCAGGTTCCGTTAGCTACTAGCCCATTCACTTCATTGTCAATGGCGTCTTGCGCTCCAGGAAAGTTACCCCATTCTTTCCTCTCCAACAATTTGTGGATGCCAGCAAACACATGTTCTACTCCTGGCAGGTTGTGATGACCTGCCTCGTTCTCCGGGGCGTGGTCGCCACACAGGAACTCTTGCACGGAGTTTGGCCCAGCTGACACTTGCACAGGCATTGCAGGCGGTGCGTCAATCCAGGGATATAAGGACTGAGAAATGCACCTTGCCATAGGCATCGGGTAAAAGGCACTTCTAGGTGTCTTACTGCCTGCAAGAGGTGAATGCTTATAGTCACGCGGATGTTGACACTTGGCACTGTCTAGGTTTTTAGCCAACCTCCATGAAGAGGTTACAACTCTCCACGTCTTGAGGTGACATTTACCTTCTTGATCACAGAGTCCAAATGCACAACCTTGAGGTTCCGCCACGAACAAGTCATGCCTCTTGACAAACCTGATCAGCTCTGGCAAGTCCCATCCGGCACATGTCTTCGGCCACTCGAAGGCAACGTGGCCCCCTTGACTGAGGACTTTGTCTGCACAACGAATGTAGTTTGCTAAATTTTTTCTAGAATGCTTGCGCATTTTCTTGAGTTTCTTAGCAAACGGTTTTCCGTATTGATGGAGATTTACATTCTGCCATTGCGACCAGGGGCCGCAAGGAATCGATCCCCACAAATCACACCCGGGAAATTGTTCTATGACCTTCAAAAGACTGTCATTTTCCCACTGGCTTGACATGTCAGAGTTCTTTGTTGTGAGTCGGAAATGGTTGATTCCTCTTTCTTCGTTGATCTGACCCAACGTTGAGTTCTCATCGCAACAAAACTCAAAGAGTGTCGGATTCGCCGTTCGACCTTTGCGGTCTTCACGTGCAGGCTTGACCAAGTCCTTAGTGAGTTCAAGGATTTCTCTGGCCTTCCTAGTTCGTGCTTGGCTGTCACCGGCTTGCTCGATGAACCTTTGCATAGCTCTGAGATTACCGTCTGAAGGGTTGGCTGCGGCTGCACACAGTTGCGCTTGATCTGGCGACACACGTCCTTTCGGAAAGAACCACGTCTTACCAAACCAACTTTTGGATGAAATCCTCTGATACGGAGTCTCTTGCCAGTTGTCCCTATGCACGGAAACCTTCCCCTTGCATCTCCACTCGGTGATGCGTTCCGGTTCAACCTCGTTGGAATCGAAAGGACAATCCTTACCCACTGGTGCAAATAGCCTTTTTCTAGGTCTTAAATGCACTAGTACCCATGCGTGCCTTGCTTCATCAAACTCCCAATAATCCTTGGTTTCGGAGTTGTCCTCAACCAAAGACTTTGCCCCCTTGACGTCTGATCTTGGCCCTTTGTTTTTAGAGTCTTGAAAAGAACAGTTGTGACAAGAGTCGACGGCGGTGGTACCAGGAGCATCGGTTGCTTCACTGGCCCTTTGGGTTAGCGTGATGACTGCTGCTGGAGTGGGCGGAACTGGTGTCGAAGGTGCTGGGCCAGATCCAGGAGTTCGAGGTACCGGTGGTGCCAGCCTCTCATCCTCGAGGAGGACACGGAATCTGTCGTGACATGCATCGGAGTGCGGTACTCCTTCCGAGATCCTTTCACACCCTTTGCAACCCGGGGTTCTACCAAATTTGATGGCCCTCTCCAACGTCACATAGGTTCGTTTCCTCCTAGGGACAGGATCTGGGACTTCATCGTCAAATGGCAAAGCCTTCCTGGTTGAAATGGATGTTGGGGTTGATTTCGCACTGAACAGCTGAAGCCTTTGTTGCTCTGCCTCAAAAAGAGGGAAAACCCAATGTCCATTTGAAGGTTCGACCAATTCTGTTTCGTAAACTTGGATTGGCTTACCACAACCTTGAGTGTTTTTGCGAAGCGACTCAAAGTCTAGGACGAGGTGTATGCCCCTAAATTTGTACCCTGCGTCGATCCTCCAGCCAACGAATATGCCGGGGTATGTCCTCGGCTCGAAGTCCGGAAGCTCTCGATGCTTGGGCGGCTTGTAAAACACCAGGCAACCAAACGGCAGCTTCAAACCTGTGAAGGCGTCACCGCCGCTCGCGGCTTCATATGCGTTCTGAGTGGCTTTGAGATTCTTGACATCATCCGAATCATTTGGATGGATTGCCGCATTTGTTGACACGGCTAATGCGGTGCACACGTACTCGACACTTCTTGGCCAAAACTGGTGAGGCAAACCAGATTTCAACTGAACAGCTCTAGCGGCTTCCTTAATGCTCCTGATCTTCCTTTCCGTGACTGGATTGTGGATCTGATCATTTGGAACACTAGGATCTGGAAGCCATCCAAGGTACTCTACGGCACCCTTGAGCTCTTCTGCACAGTCGGTTTCAACCTGACACAGTGCCTTACCATGAGCTCTGGTTCCTCCAAAGTGCTGAAGGCACCTGATGTTGCTATCGGTGTCCCGCTTAGTTTGCGGATACGCGGCAAACGCACCTGAATAGTCATCTAAGACTACCAAACAACAGCTTTCCCCATCTGACCCTTTTGACAAGCCCGTGATCATGTGATCTGCTCTGAGTTTGTGGCCAAAATGCAAAGGAGGTGTTTCCTCCGGATCTATTTCAGGACCCCTTTTGCGGTGAACCTTTGCGGTCATCTTAGCCCTCCTGCAAATCTCACAGTACCTGTTCTTAGGAAAGTGCGTCAACTGATGTTTTTCGGAGTTAGCTTCTTGCTGAAGCTTTTCACGCAATGAGGGGGTCCACTCCTCATCTTCAGAGGTTAGCGGCTCGTCCCCGGGTTCCTTTTCTGGCTCTCTTGCTGCGAGAAGTTCCTCTTCAACCCCAAAATGAGGCAAAGAGTCGTCGAGCTTCACGCCCCTTTTTGACCTCGGTAGGTCTGAAGGGTGGCCAGGCGTGGGCGGAGCTTCTTCAAATGCTTTGGCGTCCGGTGCAAGCAATTCATGAGGTCTCACTGACGGCCTACTTGTGTCCCCTTTTGATGAGGACGAAGGCTCTCCTCCTGTTGCTGGCATTCCTGACACGGCATCTGGTGCTGCGACAGCCACGCTTTCGGATAGGATTGGAACGTTTTGCTCCACACGATCGGCATAAATCCTGGCTGACTCCGGAACGTGATGTACGACATCACTCACCCGATCTGCTTTGATTAGGTATGGGAGTTGGCCTGGAAACCACACAAATGGCCTGCCATGCTGTTCCACTTGAAGGCCTACCGACAAGGCATGAGGGCAATCCTTCAACATGTAGAACGTGTTTGTTCCTGACAATTCCCCTGAGAGATCCACCACTTCAGCACTAGGCCTGATGCCACCGCCGGTGCAGAATTCGATCGGCTCATTTGCCTCGTGCACATGCTCCCTGAAGGATTGCGGCAAACTCTTGCTTGAGATTAAGTTCCTACCGGCACCTGTGTCCAGCAGAAACTCTTGCTGCACTGGCTGGCTAAGGCACGCAATCATGGTTGCCACGGCTTTCATGCATTGCGACAACACGGGAGTGCAAAATGCGGTCTTCTTGCACTTCTTGGCTGCTTTCTTAGCTTCAGCAACAGTTCCTTTCAAGGCATACGCGGCTGCGAAAACCTTTGCTGCCCCTGCGTTGACGGAGGCTGCACCTGCTGGCGATGACGTCTGAAGCCCTTTTGGCTTGGGTCCCTTATAGAGATTGTTAGAATCATGCAGATAGAAGCACTTATCACCTTTGGTGCAAGCATTATACCCAAAGTACATGCAAGGCTGCTTCTTCTTCTCTTCATCCGTTAGCCTAGGAGTGCCCTTAGGAGTTGTGTCCCCCTTCTTACCCTTGCCACCCTTACTCTCGCCCTTGCCTTTCCCCTTTGCGGGTGCTGCATTCGCTTCTTTAGGCTTCGGATCTTTGGAGTCTTTGGGCTTCTGGCTGGATGAAGGTTGCTCCTTTTGGGCTTCCCCCTTCTTCTCTGCCTTCTTCTTGTCGTTCTTGTCTTTCCCTTCCTTTGTCTTGGCTGGCGCTGCTTGGGACTTAGTTGCGGATTGCGTGTACACCTGATCGATTGACACGACATTTTCATCTAGCTGATGAATCTCGATGATTTCCCCGAGCTTCGCGTAAAGCCAAGGCCAAGTCCTTTTACTGCTGTTTGGACTGGCGTTCCTGAAACGGTCGATCACCAAAGCCATTTTTGGATGTCCTTTCAATTGCTCGAAAAGGGTGCTCCTAATAGCTTGGTCACTCGGTCTCTCGGAAACTTCCAAGGCCTGGTACACGAAGTCGAATCTCTGACGGAAATCTTCGAGTGCCTTAATGTCGGTGCCGCTCATCTTGAGGCCTAAGAGATGGGTTTGAGTCAAGGCAATTCCCCTATCCTTCTCCATCTTAAACCTCTCAAAGATGACCCACAACAACTTCCGCCCCTTTGGCTGCTTGAAGACCCGTTGCTCTTGCTCTTGAATGGATTGGAAAAGCATGGCAAACTTGGTGTTCTTCGACAGCTCAAGCAGCTTTGAACCCAACACTCGATCAAGAATTGGAAACGGAAGGCTCGACTCGAGATCGGCTTTGGGGTTAGTGCTTTCGGCGATCCAGCTATGGATTAAGGATTCGTCACCCTTTGCAAGCCTACACACAAGGTTGAAAACCGAGTTCCTGAACAGGCGAGCGTCTGCCGCCGTTTTGGGCAGCTGAGGCAACTTCATCTCATCATATGCCTTCACACGCATGAGTTTCTTTTCCCTTGAGTAGGCATCGATTGCCGCGTCAATTTGGGCCATTCCCTGATTTCCTTGAGGGGGAATTGAGGGGCCCTGAGGAGGTCTTTGCGAGCCTCCTGGCGAACCTCCTGGTCTCCCGCCGCCTCCACCCTTGTTGGATTCGCTTGATGAGCTATCCGAGTGATCTGGCGACCCAGGATTAGAACCATGCTGTGAACCATTTTGCGATCCACCCCCCGACTGCCCTCCCACAGATCCTATGTTGAAAATCTGAGGGACCTGCCCTGTTCCTGCCTGATGAATTTGCGGCACAGTTTGAGCGGCGGCAGTCTGGGATGCAAATAGCTCAAAGGCTGATGTGAGTTGATCCAAACGCCTTTCTAATGCACTTAATCCCGGATTCGGTGCAACTGGAGAAGAATCCCCAAAAATGTTTCTCACAGCACCTGATAAGTCCCATGATGAAGCATTGTGTGCACTGATTCCGGTGCCCTGAGGCATCACGGGGCTTGCCTGATGTGAACCGTTGCCATGCGCTATCGGTTGGGGGTTTCCGGTGCCCTGCGGCATCACGGACCCGTCCTGCACTGGCTGGCTGGTGCCCGAAGGCATCACAGCAGGATGCCCACTCGCCTGCAGTGGCTGATTATCCGCGCCATTATGGATGCATGCCAATTCCCTTTTTAAGGATTGATTTTCGGCCTCAAGAGAATTCAACCTTTGCTCCATTGCTAGCAATCGGTCTGCCAACTGTTGCGCCCTCTGCGTTGCTTCGGCCTCCCTAAGTTGGTGTTCCCTAATCTGGTCACTTGTGCCATGCTGGGTCCTCGTCAAGGCATCTTGGAGTGCCTGAACCTGTGCGTTGGCTTGTGATTCCAAATAAAGGACTCGCTCCTGGGCTTGTCTCAATTGGTCCCCCGATTCATGCTTGGTCCTTTCAAGTGATTCCTGAAGGGCATGAACTTGATTGAAGGATTGGCTTTCCAATTGATTTACCCTATCCCTAGCCTCGGCCATTAAGCATTGAGCTTGGGCTTCAGTGACAACCAACCTCCTATCATTCTCTCTCAAATGCGCTTCAGCTCTTTCGACCAGTTGTTGATCCAATGATTGAACAACCATGGTCGGCTGGTACACTTGGGTGTGATGAGCTTGAGCGTGCATTTCAATATTTGGTGAGAAATGATGATGCTGATGCAACTGAGCACTTTGCATGTTGATCCTACTACCCATCGGTTGGGATGATGCCGTGGACATGCTAGTGTCTTCATTACCATTACTGGAGTCTGCGACCTGCGGGGGTGAAAACATCTGTACAGATCCCTGAGCAGCTGGAACTATTTCTGATGGCTCCATTGCTTCTTGAAATTGGTCGGACAGGAAAAGCTACTGACGCAATGCCTGCTTGCACCTTGCGGCGCACTCCGGCCAATGGGCCACACAATCCTCAAGAAATCCGACTGGCCTAAACAAATTGTTGGCCGGTGGCTTTCTGCGAAGCTTGATGTGAATGCCCGAGATCTTGTCCTGTACCTGGCGATCGATGATACTGTTGATGACCTCGTCACTGTCGTCAACGATGAATGCCGAGCGGAATCCAACTGACAGCAGATCCTGAAGGACTAGCACCTTCCCACCTTTCTGGGTCCTGGGATTGAAACTGGCCCTCTCAGAAGTTGTAACGATGAAGTCAAAAACTGATGAGATATCCGGAGTGCGATTGAACGCAGCAACCAATGCGTCTCGGCGTTCTTGGCTATGGAGGTAGGATAGGCAGATTGTCACAACGTGGATACCTTCGCGAAAGAAAGCGGCTTTCAGCTGCCTAATCGCTTCGAGGTTGTCGTGGCAAATACCTTCGTAATCCCACTCTGTGCGTCCGCAACGGGCTCTGTCAAGAACCTGGTGATAGTCGATTGCAACCACGCAACTGTCCCGAAAGTCAATGCCGTAGCGCGGCTCGTAGACAAAGGACAATCCTTGATCTTCCCAATTGCTGTTCACACACTTGAATACTCCTGTGGCAAGAGTCAAATCACAAATCACCGCAGCGAAGTGATGCCCGGAAGGCTCAGCGCGCCTCGGCGTACGTGAAGTGCTCTCTGGCCTCGACGCAGCTTTGCTGGTCGCCTGGAGCAATCTGTGCTGCACAGGCTCCGCAGATGACGATGCAGGCTCTTCGGCTCGGAGCGACTCGCGCTGCACAAGCCTAAGAGGAGCAGACCGATCCGCTGCCTTCACAACCCGAAAAGACACCCGATGATTCTGGGGCTCCTCAGTCAGACGCTGTTGCTCGTTCCAAAAGGCCTGTTCGTAGAGCTGTAGCTGTTCCCAGTTGACTTTTGCACGTGCAAGCCTGTCCCAGGTGCTATCCAGCACAAACGGAGGTTCGTTTGATAAAACCCCCTCGGCCAATCCGTCACGTAGTACACCAAGTTTCTGTGACTTGCCTCTTCGTCCGGCTCGATGCCAACCGAAGAGGTTCCACAGTTCCGGTGCCACTCCCGGATGCTCGACGCCCTCACCCGCCGTAGCTATCGGTCGCAGCTCAAAAGCTACGGCTGATAACCAGACGAAATACGAATCAAGACAAGTCAAGTAAAGAGTATGCCCAAAAGTGCTATGGCGGCACCGGAAGCTTCACTCGCACAACCTGTTTTGCCTTGAGCCAAAATGTACAAGTCATCCAAGGCGAACTGAATGTTTCTTTTCAGTGTCAACCCTGGAAACCTGATTCAAAGGAAAGTTCAAGCAAACATGAATTCCGGGGCAAGGTTGAATTAGACATGCATGCACCACCTACCATCAGGAAAATGTGGATTCCAGCAGGGGGCATTCTTCTAATGACCCCCCAAAAAAAATCCGAGGGGATCCCCCCCAAAACCAGTTTACTCTGAAACCTCCTGTGGTGGGGTCAGGGAAAAAGGGAGGCCCAAATTAAGGTCATGGGATCCCAGACCTCTGGGTTCCCCACATTCAGCCCCAGATCAAACCAGGACTTTGCAGGTACTGAAAAAACCATCCTGAGCCTCACATCCCCAATATGCAACTCTGGGATCCCCACATTCTCTATCCTTGGTTGCGTTGGAAGGGGAGACATGTTTTTGGATTTCAACCAATACACCACAATAAGCAAAAACGTAAAATGCTTCCCAACAACAACCAGGGATAAGGGCGGGGGGGGGGGGGGCATAAAAAAAAAAACACCAAACCACGCGAGGAAAAAAAAAAACAATGCATCAGGGGTAACCAAACATCACCAAGACCTTCCAAGCCTCTAGACCAAGGTGCCAAGTATCTAAACCTTCTGACCCCTAGAAAGGGGCAAAATCAACCCCGGGAGTTTTTTTTGGGCAAGGACCCTTTCCCGTTTCTAATTTTGGTCATGGAGAGTCTCTAAACCTCACCTCTAGACCTCTAGACCTCTAAACCACAAAAATCAAAAATGCAAAAAATGCCCAACCAAATAACAACCATGTCTACACCTCTAAACCTCTAAGCTAAATTTCTAAGCCTCTAGACAACCCTTCGCCTCCCACGGTGCCCCTCACCTCTCGCCTCCCACACTGCGCCAGACCGGTGCCCAGGGTGACGGCCCCGTGCCAGGTGGCACCTCCGACTTTGGGAGTCAGCCGTTGGCTTCCTAAATGAAAAAAGCGCCAAAACCATGGGCACAATTAAAAAAAATATATATATATATATACACACATAGTGTATATATATAGAGTGTGTATATATGTGTATATCCCACAAACAAACACAAACAAAAACCCGAAACCGGGTATTTTCGAAGACGTCACACCCATGTTTCCCACATGAGCCATGTCCTAAACGTGTCATGATTTGCCATCTCGTATCATTCCGCTTACTCCACCAGCTTACGCCACCTTACGCGCGTGGAGCTTTTCCTTACGCGCTGGTCGACATGACAGGACTCTTACCCAACATGTACACGGAGGTTTTGGACGCTCACGGTTGACCAGGTTTCGGGTGGGTTGGTCATATTTTCGGGGTTTGGTCCCAAAAAAGGAAGCTCAGCTCATATCCCAAGAGGCCAGGTTGCCCTGGAGCTAAGGGGTGTCTTTGTTAAGGGGTCCCCCAAATAATGCGGTGTTCCTTTTGATTTCGCTTGAAAAACCAACGAGGCAATCAGCCCAGCAGGTATCCCCAACGGTTTAAAGGGAACCCCCTGGAATCTTCCTTTTGGACTCTCCCTGAAAGCTGCCTGCAACCTCAGAGTCTATCTCAGCAGGACCTGAAACGTGCTACTCGAACAACACCACCGTGTTGAGTTGCTCGGAGGCTAGGAGAGTCGGGCGGCTCACATCCCCAAAGGGCGAGACGGATCGATCCCTTCCCAAGGGGCGGTTTGGATTCGCAAGGCAAAAACTGCGTAACGCGCACCAAAAACGGCCCAACCCAAGTAACTAAAGTCCAGTAAACGGGCTGAAAAGGGAAATGGAGGTGTTGTTTCTTCTTTTTTTTATCAACAGGTCCTGCACATGACCATCAAACAAATCACAAAGAAAAGGAGTATATTTCCCCGCGAAATGGGAAAAGATACCCATGGTCAATTTGGGGCCGAACTGAACATTGATCAACCCCAATTTCCCTAGTAGATGACCAAGGGAACCCAATAGAAAAGCCAGGACGATCTCTGGTGACCTACCCCCAAATATACTGTTTGTCTAGAAAACGGTTTGGATGTGGCTTTGGTGGAACCACCCCTGTCGAACTTTAAAACAGTACTAAGCGAGTACTAAAAGAAGAACCTGCGGGGGGAGAACAGGTGAAATCCGCAAAAAGCGCATTCAGGACCCCTTTTCAGGAGTTTGCTCAGTTGCTTTCTGCTCTCCTGCTAAAAAAATAACTTCTAGTGGTTTAATGGAACACCCATTTGTTGGCAAAAAGTTAAAGTGTTTAACATCCCTTGGCAAAATGCACCAAAGTTTGGATCTGGTTTGCCGGCCTGCAAACTTCCCACCGGAGTAGCGCGGGTCACCGGGGTGCTCATGTGGCCTGGGCTAAGGGCTGGGCCAAGCGGATGACGTGAGTCCACGTTTTTGCGGGCAACCAAGGGAACCCTTATAAAGAACCAAAAGGGAAAGGGAAATGGATATTCTGCGAATTCGGAAGAACAATCCCAAACCTAAGCTAAGAATGATGGAGTTTCAAGCAAATGACCTACTCCATGGTGAGATTGTTTTGCCCGCAGATCTCGCCAAATAATAGGCAGCATGTTCTTTCGTTTGTAGGTACAACTGCGAATCCGCTCAAAACCAACAGGACTAAGCTGCATGTAGGGTTTCGAAACCCTGGGCGTTCAACAAAAAGTGGGTTATAAATCAAGTACTACTGTGGATGGACGAAATCCTGCACCACCTAAGAAACCTTGGGAATGATGATTCCCCTGTAAATACCAACAAACAATGGTTTTCCATTGTTTCTTGGGTGGTGCAAGATTTCGTCCATCCACACTAGTTTGATACGCACTTGCGTCACGATTCGCCCTCGGCCCTTTTTCCCCCGTCTCAGCGCTTGCTCCAAGGCAAACATGCGTTCCCCAGGATCGGGCCCGCGGTTCCGTTCAAACAAGTCTACAGTTTGTGTACACAGTTGGCAAACAGGCTGATAAAAGTGCCATCGATTCCGCCCAATTCTTTAAACCCCCCCCTCGCTGCATGGCAGCGTCCCAAGCAAGCGTGCACGTGCACTCTGTGCACCCGCTAGCAAAAAAACACGTTCGACGCTTGCGAGGCGGTCTGTTCCTCTCGCCGGTCGCGTCAAGCATCATTGACGGTGACATAGCGCTGGAGACCAGGCACCATCGCCAGCCAGTAGGGCAAGTACAGGCCTCATTCGGCGGTATAACATGTCACACCCACATCCTGCTTTTGGTCTATTGGTGCCCCTTCAACTTGCTGCCCTTTTTAGACCCAACATGTTGCCAACCTGGGCAGGTGATGTTGAGCTCGCGCCGAGCGCGGGTGAGGCCCACATACCTTGGCGCAAGGCACCCGTGTGCGGACTGGCGTGCACCATTTGGAGAGTAGCAATCCTTCGTGGGTTTTGACCTTAGGTATCTATTCTGTTGGGCCTGACATTGCCAGCAACATGTGTACGTACAATTTCATCTTGGGATCGTTCAGTTCCTGAATCAGAATATAATTTTCACAAACACCGCTGCATAAAATCAGCCCAATGTTCTAGCTGTATTTGTTGTACTTCGTTCCGGGAATCCTTGTTTTCGTGACATTGCCAAAAAATTGAGAATCTGTCCAGACCTGCAGTGACGACCATGCAACAAGGGGCACCTTTCTTGGGTAGCTTATCTTGGAGGAGAAACCCCACCCCACTCGATGTCTGGGTCGTGGCTTCGAAAATCAACAGAGATGAACTTTGGGCCAAACCAATCCCAGACCCAAGGCAAATCCATATATTATGGGTTTGTCTTGAAATGGGTGCACCCCAGGATGGGTGGTTTCCTGTTGGGCAATTGAAATGATCCAAAGACTCAAAACCAGGACGCACCCACATCATGGTTTTCCTTTTGGCTTCCCTTTCTTCCAACCTCAACAAGTGGCCCACTCCAACATTTCGACGGGAACTTGGCCACCTGCCCGCGGCTCACACCCCCCCTCCCCACCCCCCACCCCCCCTCCCTCGTGAAATTTCTGATTTCCAGCTGCAGAACCCGCAGCTCCTCTTCGTCCTCCTGACGCTGTGATTCCGGGCCAAATGCCAGGAGTGGACAGCATGGGAGAACTAGAGAGTTGCACCAACCAATCGCCCGGAATGGCAACACCAACCAATCTAATGATACCACGAAATGAAACCATGGTTGAAACCATGGTTTGTTTCGTTTCACAGGGAAGTCATCATTCCAGTTATTCCAGGGTTTCTTCGGTGGTGCGAAATGGATTTCGCAACCATCCACAGCAGGACACCGACAAGAACAGGAACAAAACCATCACCACCAGCGCCGCAGCCACCAGCACCACCAGCACTACCAGCACCAGCAGCCCGACCAGCGCCAGCAGCACCACCACAACTGCAGCAGCGGCAACAGCAACCACCGCAGCAATGGCAAGAGGAGTCTTCAGCAGCTTTCAGCTTGCAGCAGCTGCAGCCGAAAGGGGCTTGCTTTGCCATCTGGGTGCAGCCCAATTCAGATCACGCTTATGTTGCTCCTCATTAAACGTCTGTTGGCAGCCGATGAGGAACACCACCCGCCACTCGCGGCCCTTGGCGCTGTGGATCGTGGACAACGTCACCGCGTCCCTCGGATTTGTAGTTGACTGAATTTGCTTACCAAACACTCACTGGGTGTGAATCTTAATAGGGGGCCCTTTTGGTGGATATCGTTTAGGTGGGGAGTCCACCCATCACTATTTTGAGATGGTTGAATTAGACTTCACAACGATATTCCAAACGGCTGCCTGTTTCCAACAACTTTATGGAAGAGGAGGCCCCAAGAGGAAGTAGTTTGGCGAAACCCTTTCAGCCTGCATGGTTGGAGGAAATCTCCACCACCCGCCTGCATTTTTTCAGGTTCAACCCTTTTTGGATATTTGCTCTATCAGGATTCGTTTACCTTCATATCTTTTCCTAATCCTCTTTCTTTAATCTCAGAATTTGGAGGGGGTACAGGATGGGCATTCGATCCACCAATATCCACTTCTCTTATGACTCTATCACCTTCAAGTACAGGAAACCTTACATAAGGATTATTAACCTCTGGTCTATCTTCATGTCTTACATCTCTTAACTTTTGGACAACAGTTCTTAATCTGAGATCTTATTATCTTATATGAAAGGCTATCCCGTCATTCCTGTACCTTTCTTGATTTCAGCTTTCATGTTTTTCACATTACCTATCTTATCTGGCACACTTCTTTTGATGTTGGGCGATCTTCATTCTAATACACTTCTTGCCGATCCAGTATTTGGAGGAGATCCTATATTCTATCAACATTTGGGTTAGGGTTTTTGGACATCCAGTCAGAGGCTTACATCTAAATGCTTCCTGCATTTGGGATCATTTCAACTGGGGCTTTACAGCCAATAATCTTTGCAAAGCAATCAATGACCCTTGCCATGTCATCTATTTCTCTTCTTGGAAGTCTTATTTGGGGACATCATGTGTATACTGTAGGTTTAGAAAGTGATACAAGAGCCTCTTTTACAGGAGCTACAATCCAAATATATCTAGCAACTGGTACAAACATCTCTCACACCCATGTTTATTACACCCTTCTGTCTTCTTTCTGCTCTTTATTAATGTTTGCTATAGGCGGGTCAACAGGAATACTCGCGAACCCAGAGCGGCTAACCAGCCGCAGTGAAACCCTTCCATACCCCGTCCAAATCCTCTATCTCCGTTCAAACCAACCTGAAAAGGGCACCAACCAACTTCCCCGACGCATGTCCCCCACTCCAGGCACTTGGTTGTCTGGGACCCTCTCGGGTGGCTTTGCAAGCGCTTGTGCTGGAAGAAGTCAAGCAAGCACACTGGGCAGGCACTGGTCTGGCAGTAGAGCTGCGCATCCGACTTTTTACCATGCGCTGCCAACCTGTGATTCGCAAGTGAAGCGTTGTTAGCAAAAGCTTTGTCACAATCCGGGCAGCGGCAGTCAAGCTTGGAGGCTTGGGTGGGCGTCACAACATCAGGTGGCACTTGCACCCCCCGCCCAAAGAAAGAGCAAGTTCTCGAAGCTTGAAGGCCGCTGCAGCTCTACACGCACGCAATGCCCTGCCACGGCGGAAGCACGCGCGTCTTTCAGCCACTTAGCTTGCCGTGCTTCACGAAGGTAAACGCGTGAGGACAAAGAAATTCTGGCTTCAAGTCAAAGGTTCGCGGTCCTGCAGGCCCAAACTAAGTCGGCCCTGACAAGGTCAAGCCAGGAGTTACAAAAAAGTGCGCGCAGTCCGGCGCATTGTGCGCTAGGTGCTGCGGGCGAAGGAGACGAAGCTCGCATCAAGCGCTGGCACCCTGGCTTTGGCAAGAACGAGATCATTGCTGACGTCAGGCCTGCCAGTCTTGCGCACGAGGCCGGCGGCAACACGCGCTGCACGGTGGAAGAACTTTACCAGAGAAGTCCGAACGCCTGGTGTAAGGGCGCCCCATGTTCCTGCGCCAAAGAAAAACCTCGAAATTTTAGTGGCGTCCAAAACCCGTCTGCAGGGAAATGAGATTCCGAGTGTCGGTATTGCACGGCAACAGGCAGGGGGAGAGAGTTCTGGCGGCGCATGCGGCGCGCGAGCAGCACAAATGCCTCCGTCTTTCCGCAGTCTTGGCTAACCCACAGCTGCCGCTTGGCGAACACCCGTTTGACGAGTGAAAGGGCTTGCGCGAGCTGCTGCAAAAAGTCATCGGTCAGCCGGCTGGGGGCCCCCATCAACGTGACTGGCGGTTGTAAAGCCTTCGTGATGCATTTCCTTCTTTATGTCGGAAATGGCAACAAAGGCAAGCAGATTCCACAGTCCGCCAGGCGTTGGCCCGGACGACTTCCAGTCCTAGCATACGCAACCTGTCCAGTGGCGAGGCATGCAAACCAAGTGCAACGGGTGCAGCCACGCAACTGCCGTTGGCTGGTTTGCATGCGTCACGCAAGTAGAGAGAGCCTTGGGACGACAGCCTGAATGACTCACAAGCTTGTCCAAGGAAGCGTCACCTTGCTCCAAGCCTAGAGCACTTTGACGTGCAAGGCTATAGAAAGCTGCCTTTATGTATGTCAGCAAACAATGCTGCTGCTTTGTAACCTCTAGCACGGGCATTGCTGAAGATCGGATAAACAAGCGCGAGACATTCCTGGTACGCTCTTCTGCAAAAAGAAGACTGCAAAAGCTCGGCCCCAGTGTTGGGGGTGCTGAACGGTAACAATCCAGGCTCTCCTGGTGTACAACGTCTCTCAAAAAGCCGCCTGTAGAATCAGAGGGTGTTTACGCCTTGCGCTGAGTTGAACCCTCTTCGAGAGTCCCAAGCCCCAGTCCAAACACGAGAGCTCTGCAGGGTGACATGTTCACTTTGTGGATGATCCTGTCGTTGACAAACACAAGACTTGCAGAGACGGGTCCATGCTTTCAAGCCATTTTGCAAGGACGAGAGCCGCAGTAATCATCACAAGGGGGTCACCCTGAGGTAGTCCTCTAGACGCGCCAATAGATTCAGTGTGCACATGCCTTTTCAAGGTGGGATATCTGCGCATGTTTTGCAAAATGTCGATCCACACGTAAATGTTGAAAGGAGGCAAACCATGGTACGCCAAAGCTCCAGCAGCTTGCGAGCGCGTCACATGGTCAAAGAACTTGTGGGTTTCAATGCAGATAACCTGAAATCCGCCATTGAAACCGGATCCGCATCTGGCTGCACAGCGTCTACGCAAGGAATCGGAACCACATCTCGTGTGATTGTCTATTGTGGATTTTGTATTGACCACTTGCATTCAGCATGACATACAAGGGGCCCGGGAAAGAGGTACACGGGTGGTTCTCCTATGATGATGACTCAATCTAGTTTACAGCACCTAACCGAGCATCGAGTCTGTGTCCGCGACATCATCGTCAAGGGCCAATGATGACAGCATCTCAGTCACAGATTCGTAGGACTCAGCCACCGAGAGCAGCAGGCTCAAGTCTTCCTCACCTCGAATGGCAGGTACCCATCAGTGGGCCCAAGAGGACATTGACAAATTGGGTGGGCTGGGCTTTTGATGGTTTCCTGAAAAGATTCGGATCCCTGGAAAGAATGGTTGGAAGGTACCAATCGAAACTGTGTCATGGTTTTAGCCAAATGGAAAGTTCCCCAAATACAACAATAGACTGCAGACAAATGTGTCCGTTGCTGATATAAAACCTTTTAACTTTTGCATACTAAGGCTGCCAAGAGTCGCTCCTCTGCATTCTCGTCCTGGTACTTGTGGAGAAAATATCTCCTTACTCCCCAGATTGACATTGAACCCGGAAAACAAAGGAACACCCTCACTTTCTTAGATCATAGAGAGATTTCCTTTGGGGGCACCCCCCTGCTGGCTTTCATGTTGATCTGCAGGGGGTACTTGGACAGAGCCTTACAAAGAGCGTTTATCGACACTTCAACGGGGAACCTGACCCATCCCAAACAAAGGGGCAAGGGGTGGGCGTTTCAAGCAAAAAGTTTAACTTCTGTGCTTTTTCGCGGGAATGTCCATTTGTTTAAAACAACCATTTAAGCCGGTCACAAGGAAAACTCACCTTTTGCGGCAACCATCTAGCGGTAAAGGGAAACTAACCATTTGCCAAAGAGAGCGGGTATTTGCAGTGCTTTGCAAGCATTGGCGCTGTAAAACTACATCTCTGTGCGCACCCCTTCTGTTGCAAACGCTTGGGAAAACAGCCATTTAAACCGGTCATAAAGGAAACCATTCGCTAAAACAAGTTCGCGGTTGAAAGCGCTCCACCCCAAAATCAATGAGTTGGGGGGTTCCTCTGAGCCGTGTCTCATATACCAGCCGTAAGCAGCTTCCACGGCCTTCACTGTGGACGTCTCCTCCTGGCCAAAGACCGGTGTTAGGACCCGTAAAATGGCGATGATCCTTCAGGTGCTCCTCTCCCCTCCCCAAAAAAGAGGGAGCTGAAACAAACAGCACTTTCATAGAGGTGTGTCTCAAATCAAGGGCACTTCAAAGGTTTTCCCTTTTCCCAAGGCACGCATGCAGGCCCCAGTCCACAAGTAAGTCCTGAAGGCGATCCCAACAAAATGCTTCAAGTCCAGAAACCGAGATGTTTAAGAAGCAAAAACAGAAACAACACAACAAAGGGTAACCCAAGGCGACTCTGACTCCCCCAGCAAACTAAAACAAGAAGAGACATCCTCTGCACAACAGTAAGCTACTGATACTGTCGGTTGCTCAGCCCTGCTCTGTTAAAACAAGCTGGATCCCTCGAAACATCTGAAGCAACCGCTTAATTAAACAACCTGTTGGCTGAAGCAACCTGTTCCCTAAATATGAAAGCCTGGTTGGCACAAACTTCTTGGTTTTGGCTACAACCTGTTCCAACGTGAGCTCCAAAGCCACATTTCCCCCATCCCTTCTCCCCTATCGGTTTGACACTCTTTGTTTGGTTTGCCCTGTAATACTCAAACAGTGCCACCCAACCCCCCCCCCCACCTACCCACCCCCACCATCCCCCCTGCCCCACCCCCACCCTATCACCATCCCCTCCCCCCACCCCCCTACCCCCACCCCCCACCCCCCCCAGCGCCTGGAGACGCGCCACCAGCTCCGCCAGCTCTTGGAGCTCCGGCGCAAAGGCCCGGCGCAAGGAGCCCCAGAGCTGCAGCGCGTCCGCGGCGCAGCTCGCAGCCAGGTCCTGGCCTCGTTCTTCGGCCCGGGGAGGGGTTGAAATGTTGGGGTGTTGGGTTCTGGGCAAGTGGGGTTGACCCAAAGTTTCCCCCGCCACCCCCGGGCCCCTTCCGTTCCCCCCTGTTTTCCGGGAATAGAAGGGGGAAACAATACATGTTTACCCCTTAGATCCAAACGTTCAACTGCTCAAACCAACGGCTAAGGGTTGCCTGACGGCTGGAGAAATCGATACGCACGTTCTGGTGGCAAGACTAAGATCTTTGGACCCAACAATTCCGACATAGATTTGGAGATAGACAGGACGTAGAGTTGGACCCAACTGTTGTGAAATGCTTACAAACAGTTCTTGGCCTGCATCTGTGCAGGATTTCGCCCATCCACAGTAGCAAAGCTTGAGAAGGGATCGCGGGACTGCGCCGCCACATCGAATCAGCGAATCGGGATAGCCAGAGCAAGTGGCAAAAACAGAGCGAGGGCTGGATGATGGCGAAACAAGTGCGAGACACGGGCAAAGTGCAGCAACAGGACTGGACCCAGGGCAAGACTCAAATTCTCGGACGAGCATTTGAGCAAACAAACGACAAACATGACACTAACATTCCCCCCGCCCCCTTGAACGAGGCAGAGTCAAACCTGGCACACCCTTGCGAGGAGGTGGCGACGTGACGACGACCCATCCAGCCATACCGAGTCAGGATCTCCAAAAGCCAGCGAACATTGATGCCTTTGGAAGAGACTGCGTATCTTGCGGTTTCTTGTCGGTAAGCAGGAGTATGGGCTACTCAAAGGCTGCCCTGAAAAAAAACACCCCCACATGCAAAACAACCTCAATAAAACAGATAAGAATCATGAGAACACTAAACACTATCGACATAACATGCTCACGCACAACATGCAAAAAGGCCAAAAGGCAACGGCGCCTTCAATTCCAAACGTCAAATGCAGAGTAGTAAGGGACAATGAATGCTTCATTTGGGTAGGCCTGGTTTTCTATCGGAAGGAAACTAGGAACGTTGACACCGGAATCAACCTTACAGATTGATGGGAGGTTGCTTCCTTGACAAGGGCTCTCTCCCAAATGACCCCTGGACACCTCCTATTCATCAGCCAGGCAGCCAGACATCCGGGGTCGAAATTTGGTCCCGGCTCATGTCCCCCAAATCAACTAATCAAGCAATCCACCAACCAACGAAAGAAACAAACAAGCAACCAGTAAGTCAACCACTAAGTCAATCAAGCTAAACCTCCGTTGCCTCAATCGGCTCGAGTCGAGGCACAAATCTGCGTGGCGGTGGCGTTGCCCACGCCAGGGATCAACTGGAGGACTCGCATCCAGGCGACGGTGTGGGTGGGGTGAAAGGCGATGGTGAGGATCCCCAAGAGGTCCTTCACCTCGCAAAAGCCAATGCCCAGTATACGTCTTGTTTTTTCCTCGGGGGCGGCGGGGTTCCAAGTTGCGTTTATGCCTTTTTGGGGTCTGTTTGCTCCAGATGGGAAGTGGTCAGGCCTTCTGGGAAGCTGTCACACCATTGCTTTGGCCTTCAAGCCTTCGAGCCCACTGGCCCCCCGGCTCTGGCCCCCCAAGGCGCGCCAGGCTCTGGCCCCAAGGAGGCTACGCGTGGCTTCCGATTCTCCGCGGCCAGCCCCACAGTTGCCAACCAAAAGAATCCGGCTGACACTGGCCGAGGCCAGCGCGAAACGTTTACAATGAAATCACATAGAGCAAGCGGTGTGTTGTTTGTTTGTTTGTTTGTTTGTTTGTTTGTTTGTTTGTTTGTTTGTTTGTTTGTTTGTTTGTTTGCTTGTTTGTTTGTTTGTTTGTTTGTTTGTTGGTTTGTTTGTTTGTTTGTTTGTTTGTTTGTTTGTTTGTTTGTTTGTTTGTTTGTTTGTTTGTTTGTTTGTTTGTTTGTTTGTTTGTTTGTTTGTTTGTTTGTTTGTTTGTTTGTTTGTTTGTTTGTTTGTTTGTTTGTTTTTGTTTGTTTGTTTGTTTGTTTGTTTGTTTGTTTTTGTTTGTTTGTTTGTTTGTTTGTTTGTTTGTTTGTTTGTTTTTGTTTGTTTGTTTGTTTGTTTGTTTGTTTGTTTGTTTGTTTGTTTGTTTGTTTGTTTGTTTGTTTGTTTGTTTGTTTGTTTGTTTGTTTGTTTGTTTGTTTGTTTGTTTGTTTGTTTGTTTGTTTGTTTGTTTGTTTGTTTGTTTGTTTGTTTGTTTGTTTGTTTGTTTGTTTGTTTGTTTGTTTGTTTGTTTGTTTGTTTGTTTGTTTGTTTGTTTGTTTGTTTGTTTGTTTGTTTGTTTGTTTGTTTGTTTGTTTGTTTGTTTGTTTCTCTTGCTTGCTTGCTTGCTTGCTTGCTTGCTTGCTTGCTTGCTTGCTTGCTTGCTTGCTTGCTTGCTTGCTTGCTTGCTTGCTGGCATGTTCCTTGAATGTGTTTTAAAGGTTCGCCACTTTCCGGCTTTCAAGATGGTTGGTATACCAAAGATGGTTTCAGGGTGATTTCCAAGCGATTGTTAAAAGGTGGGTATTTGGAAACCTGTGAGGCAACAGTCTTGGACCATGGCGGAGAACAACAATGGCGTACATCTTGCAGAGGTCAGTGGTTCATCCCTTACCCCATTTTATCAATGACGCGATTGACAAGATGTTGTCCAAAGTTATCTTCTTAGACAAACCCGTATCTTGATATAAGTTGCCCAGCAGATCAAACTCTGTACTCTGAGAACCTGAACCGACACAGAAAAACATACTCTCTTGAAACAAGTGAGGAACACAAGACAAACACATGCCGTTTGTGTCTAAGAGGGGATGCCTTTTGCAGGGGCGCTCTGTTCTAGGGGTGCCTTCCCCATTCTTTCCAGGGATCCTTCTTTTCAGGAAATCATCAAACACCCGGAGGAACAGCCAGTGTTTGAAAAGAACAATGGTTGAACCATGATTATAGTTAGGCCAAGTTCTAGAATGTATATCTTATCGTTTGCTTCACTTTGAGCCACTGGTAACATGTAAGATGTATCCTAAGTCTACACCAGCAAAAAAAATGGAAAATGAATCAACCCCTAGATCTGTTGCATTCCCCACCCCCCCGTTCCCAAGGCACATGGCTGCGCTTGAGCAGCTTCAAAGCGCCCACCTCTTCGGCTGATTTCTCGGCCGACGGATGACGGTCGGCGAGTCGGTGGTTCGATTAGCAAAATCGTTCCCTAGGCTGCCTTCAGATCCCCCGCTAAAAGTGCACAACTTTTAGTGGGTTAAATTCGGAAACTACCACTAAACACTAAAACTAAAAGGCTGAGGAACCTGATGGCTGGGAGCCACCAAGGTTCGTCACCCTGGCTACGATTGGAAAGTCCCCAAAGGCAAGGGTTACCCATTTAGCCAACTGCCAAACCATCTAAGTTGATCTCTGAACACGAGACATATCAGCGGAGTGACTGAACGACGGACCAAAAGACTGACAACGGAAACGTGCGACTCCAAGCTAGTGAATGAACAACTTAAAACATGCCACCAGAAAGTGGTTGAAGGTGACCCAAAAACACATTCCAGCAGCGACCTGTTTACCCGAGCTGACTTTTGGCTCTAAGCTGGGTATAGCGTTTTATACAATCCTTACTATGGTGAAGCCCCCTTGTTGGTCGGTTTTACAAGAAAACCCACCATTTTGGGCGTCCCTACGTTAACAAAGACAATACACCCATAAAACCGGAAGAGCCACCACAGACTATCTGGGTGAATTATAATAATTCACCAACCTGAAACTTGCGGTGGTTGGGAGCTATTTCCACATAAACCACCATTTGGGGTGAATTCGGTCGTGTGAGGTTGTTCTAATTCACTCAGAAAACTAGGAAAATAGAACCCTCCCCACAAAAAAACCGTTGGTACAAGGGCACTGGAAAACCTCGCCCACAAGACCCGGGAAACGGCCACCACAGGGTCTGTGGCCACTTCCGCGCCTTGAGGAAGGGAACCTGGAGCCGCAGCAGCTCCGCCTCCAGCAGCAGCGAGGACTTGTTGGCACGGTACAGCACCGCCACCTCCCTCGGTGTCTCGGAAGCGGGTGATCCGAATGTGGCCCGAATGTGGTCCTGGTCAGCTTAGATAAGATAGCCATAGCTGTCCTTTTGGCAAAATGGATGGGTTTCCCTGGTAAATGGAATGAAACCAATCATAACCGGTGCCATCAGCTTCTAGATACACTAACCTAAAAAGGACGCCTATGTAAGATGCGGTACTCACTTGGCCAGTGACCAGCCCAAACAAAGTGTACACTTTTTGGGCCACCACGAAAATAAAGGGAGAGCCAAGGAAGAAAGTGTAAAGTGCGTCCACTGGCTCGGGGGTACAAGACATAGATCCTTGAGGGATCTATGGTAAGTGAGTAGTTCGTAGGTGTCCTAAATTCTTGGTGAGTGCAATCTATTTCAAGCCTACTGTGGATGGACGAAATCCTGCACCACCTAAGAAACCTTGGGAATGATTCGATTCCCCTGTAAATACCAACAAACAATGGCTCCTCCATTGTGTCTTGGGTGGTGCAAAATGGATTTCGTCCATATGGTATGCTGCTTGTTTCTTAGATCCATCCTGTCAGTTCGGTTAAAAAGCAACTGCTTTTCCGCTGGTTTCCGTTTGGTTGCTTCTCATGTAGCAGTAGAAAGCCCATTCTTCGGGCTATGCGTTCCCGTTCAAATTTTCGCCGGGCGGAGGGAACGGATCAGGGCTCCCTCCCATGTGAGCCAGACTTGAAACCGGAGCCCATCGTACCAACTCGCCTAAAGAGGACACATGAAATGTTGCAAATAGACTGAACAATTAGAGGTTGGGGGTACTTTGAAGCACAACCAAATCCTGCTTGGCAAAGAATCATGTGTGATTTCGGAGCCACGCATATTTACGAGGCTAAATCACACATTGCTCTTATAATCATCACCAAACATGTTTTTTTTTTGTTTAACAGACCCCATGACCTCGTTATAAAAAGTATTAGTCCCTGGCGCTCGCCCCGCCCTCGCCGTGGTGCTGCAGCGGTACGGTCTTGCGCAGCTCCCGCAAGTGCTCTGCCACCTTGCGCGCCTCAAGGGATCTCTGCTTCGGATGTGTGGAGGTTGGCGTTGTCGCGAAATCCGTGGAACTCGCGCCACGAAATGAAACCACGGTTGAAACCACTTGGTAACTTGCATGCGAATCGTCATTGGTTTCAGGGGGAAAACTACGCGTTGTTCTTCTCTTGTTCTTGTTCTACATGTCGCTTGAAGCCAACCCCCCCCCCCCCCACCAAAAAAAAAGAACTGTCAAACAAAGACACACCCACTCTGCAAAGAATCCTCCCAAAAGGGCAGCTTGTCCAGCTTTACAAGACTTTACAAGGACTCGGCACGGGTTGCGATTCCCACGAGTCCCACCATTTTGGCTGCTGGAGTTTTGGCAGCTCTGACAAGGTTGCCTTTGACCCAATGACACCTGACCACTTTACTTTGAACCGCTAAGAAAGTGCACTTTTGGAAGATTTGGCTTTGGGGTGCCCTGAAAAGGGTCGATACTTGTTTCGCAGTTTGAGAAAGAACCATTGAAAGTTCAACACGTTGCACACTTTCTTCGGCGAGTTTTGTTCGTCGAATACGGGACCATACTGTGGATGGACTAAATCCTGCACCACCTAAGAAACCTTGGGAATGATGATTCCCCTGTAAATTCCAACGACCAATGGCTCCTCATTGCTCCTTGGGTGGTGCAAAATGGATTTCGTCCATCCACAGTACCTCCGGCCCACCCGCTGACCAACCCGCACCTCGGTGATCGGAGAGTAGCATCTGGCCAGCGTGGGCACGGGCCCGGAAGTGCAGTGGGACACCAAATGCTTGCCTCAAAGAGACGGCGCCAACGAGGGCCTGAACAACTGGAATTGTTCCATGTGTCCAAGGGGGAATCCACAAAAAAATAACGTACTTTTCTTTTTGCGTCAACAAGTTGACCCATGGAATTTATTCTGGGACCTGGGAACAAATCTAGGTCCTCCAGAGAGGCTAGAATAAGGGTACCCGAATTGTTTCTGTAGTCTATTTTAGTAGGTGAACCCTGCCCCCAAAAAAGGGGGGAGAGAGGGCAATGTTCTGTTCGCAGACTCGGTATCTATGTAGACTGCTTCCCAAGCAAAACATCACCTATGGCGAAGATACATGTCTCCCTTCTTAAACCAAAACCATTTTGGTCTCGGGTGCGGATTTCTCTCGAACTCCAAGAATTCCGAGGGGCTCGGAAACGGAGGGATTCACTTGGCGAACGTGCCTACTAGAACCAAATGGGGGAATCCCGAAGATAAACCATAGTAATTGCTCCATGTGTCCAACGGGGAAGTTAAAAAAAACAAAAAAGGTGTCAAGTTGACCAATGGAATCCGTCGGGGACCTGGGAGCAAAACGCAACCAAATGGTGGCCCTTGAGAGGGGCCCAAGAAGGTCTTAAGGTCCGGGGAATTCAAGCCGGAATCTGGACTCGGACTCCGGACCCGGAGGAATTCCAAGCGTTGACATGGATGTCTTAGGGAACTGACAGAATAGGTGGGGGTTCCTTTCGATCTCCGCACGGCGTGAATTTTGGTTGGTTGTGTCCACCAACCATTTGGGAGCGGGTTTCCTCGTGAAAATTCATAGAGCCAGCTTTTCATTTTACCCTCCCCATCGTTCTCGCTTCGGATTGAATCCAAGGCTCGGTGACACTCCGTGGAGTTTTGGAGCAGGGCATTGGAGAGATCCAGGATCTCCTCTGTGCGAGTCCGGCTGAATTTAGTCCTTCAAACACGGCAAACCCACCGTATTCTGCGTGGAAATATTGGAAAAGGTCCTATAGGGTTGTAGTGGATGGGGTTGTAGGCGAGTTGCAAAAACACAAAGCCCTGCCCTCCAATCAGCCCTGCCCTCCAATCAGCCCTGCCCACTTCTGTGTGTGTGTGTGCCCCTGGGCTGCGCTAACACCAGAGCTTCAAAAGCGCAGGCATTTTGCCGCACACACCGTGGGCCCATTTGTCGAAGAGGCCGGAGCATGGATGACGGGTTTCATGTAAGAGCAGGCAGTTGCGCTTACCGACGGCGTCCGTAAGCACAGCCAAGCCGTCGGGAGCACATACTCAGCCCCTGGGCGCGCTGTCTATTCTGTGGTTGCGCTTACCGACGCCGCCGGTAAGCACAACTGAGCGTTTGAGCCAGTCGCATGGATGGGTGTGGGCTTTGGTGAGAAGCCCTTGCTGGACATCATTCACAAGGGGCTAAGGGGGCTGATACGCGCAAGCCCCTGCTGGGTAGTTACCACATTTATCCACACAAGGGCTTCCAATCAGGCCCCCCCAGCTCACAGACTCAAGCAAGAGTGCGCGAAGCAAGAGCCACATTATACATTTGGCCATGATTTGTTGAAAAACCGATGCAACTGCAACCCCATCTGCTACAACCCTATAGGCACTCTTCCGAAAATAGCCATTGTCTCACACGTCGCTATAGTGGAGCTGCAAGCCTTGAAAGAGGATACAACGTAGTTTCCAACCAACCCTCCTGTCCACTGGGCGGATTTTTACTAAGCAAAGGGCAAACCTCGACTGCTCTCTCTGAGTGGACGCTACCCAAGGGTATGGGAAAGTCCAATTAAACAAACACGGAACCTGCCCTGGGGACAACTCGAAGACGCTTTGTTTCGTCTTGGGAGTTTAACCTCAGATGCCCAGCGGCCATGGGAAAAAAAGGGGCATCCTTCTCGCTCGGTTGACTTCAAAGGCCAACCCTTCCCAACAAAAAGTCGAAGGGCTGGAATCCCCTGGGCCACTCGACTTCAAGGCTGCAAGCCGAGTGTCACCTGCGACCGGCGTACCTCAAACCTCGAGTCTCTGAGTCGCGGGAATCGATTTCCCAAACCTTGGTTGACATTGGGTTTGGGGAGCAACAGATTGAATTTTAGCAGCTAAGTCGGGATTTCAACCACTAAACCACAATAAGCCAAAATGTAAAATGCTTCCCAATAACAACCATGAAACAACCGCGCCTGCGAGCTGCGGTAGTTGTCTTCCAAGTGCAGCACTCTGCAACCTGGCGACCGGAGTTTGTAGAAGGGGACTTTTTGACATGTTCTGGCCCAAGAATACCTCTCTGCGTTCTTCTTCCCCATGGCCAGCGATGGATGTGGCATCCAATGGTTTCCTAGGGAATCCCGAGCAGTTCATGCCCAACACCCGGTCTCGGATGTTTGGCACTTTGAAAGGGGCGTGAAAAGGAGCTTGGTGCCCTTTCATTCGAGTCATGGTCAAACTCACTTCCGAACAAGTAGATTGGCCAGAAACGTCTAAACTTTCTGTGTGCCACTAAAAAGGTCTTGATAAAAAGGTTTAAAGTTCACGAACTCAGGAAGTGACCAAAAGTCAATTGTACAAATGTTGTTTCTAATCTGACCCATTGAGCGATCGTGCCGGTGAAACGAATGATGAAACCAGAGCAAGCTGGGAATATGTTGAACATCTTCGAAATGTCAGATTCCAACAATGATAGAACATGATGGTCTGCGAGCTCGATAAAGGCTCTGGAATAGAACAATAGAACAAGCCTGTCCTTTCCAATTTTGGAGGAATTGGCAAGTGGCATGTTTCTCATGCTTCATTCCGCTCAGCCCGGGGGATGATTTGTCTATTGACCCGTGGCCCCAGTTAAACTCCAATTGGGCCTCGACTCAAAAGCCTCAGAGGCCAAGCGACACCGGAAGCCTGAGCCATTTCCGTAAGCTAAATCGAGACAGTGGGGCAATTGTTGCATACGTGGCCGGGATGCGCTAACAAAGGCCTGGACAGAAATCTGCCAGTGAACAGTTGGCTTGCAAAGGATGTCTCCTGGAGGGGGTCAGATTGATTCGCATGGCATGATTGTCTCATCATTCCCGGTGCTTTGGAAAGTGCGACGTTTGCACGGCATGGGCATTCCCGATCGAAGGTTGGCCTCGAGTTAGGTTCGACTGGGCAGTCAAAGTGAAGAAGCTGGCTGTGATGTTCCTCCTAGGTTGTCAAACGGTTAACTCCAACTTGGTATTCTTATGGAAACCAGTAAGACCAGGTTGCAAAACACCTGCAAAACTCTAGGGGTAACTTCACCAGATATTCTTTCGAGAAAACCACTAAAAACCCTAGGACAATGGCTGGTTTTTGAAAAGAACGATGGCTGAAAAGAATGGGGAATCAACCCCTAGAAAAAACACCAAGCTTCATGATTTAATGCAGCCCTTGAAGTAAGCTCCTTTCCAACAGCCGACGCGTGTCCAAACAACCAGGAACGAAACCTTCTAGGATGCAACCACGCGCTAACTCCTTGACTGTGGCACTTATGTCTCAAAACAAGGAACCCCAAAAATGTGGTCCTCCTTCTTGCTGATTGAAACCAACCCAAAGTGGGTACTCTTTTAAAAAGACACCGCTTACTGCCGTGCTCTTTTTGCTCAACAAGGCCAATTGGGTGTTAATCCGAACTGTTAAATATTTCTCGGCTTCAAGGGAAAACAAAAAAGGCCGTCAGTTCGTTTGGGTGAGGGTGGTTCGCTTCTTTGCTTTCTTGTTTGCTTTTTTGTTTGGTGTCCAAAGGCGAGTCACCTCTTGCAATCCTTCGACTCATACCCATGCTGATTTGATCAATTCGACGCGTGGGCCTGGGAACATCTCCTCAAAGTGCGTGATGTTCTTGATGTCCGCACCTGGCAAGTTTGGCAAAGCTCCGGGAATTCTCGAAAAACTTTCAAGGCAAAGCCCATGTGTAAGTATGTGTACATATGTAGAGATATACATGGCTCTGTATGTTTTTTGTTTTAACCCCGCCCGCGCCCCCCCCCCCCCCCTCAAAAAATGGTGAGTGTCTCGGTATTCCTTTGAAAACCGACAACAAGGGTTACCTCGAAACAATATCATACATACTGATATATATATATATATATAAACATCGTTGTCCAAAAATAGGCTCTCCATCGGCGGACACTTCACCAAACATGTGGACATCGGATTTCTAAACTGCAAAAAATGAATCAGGGCTGATTCATGTATATCTTGTCAGTGTTGGCAAAAAGCTGCTTCTCATGCATATATATCTCTCATATCACAGATAGTGGCCCTACAACCAGATCTTCCACAACCATGGTGAGGCGCATATCATGGCAAAGTGTCCGTCATTGACATTGGCCCAGTTCCTTCCTTGCATAACGGTCCTGGAGAAGATAGAAACGTCGCGCGCTCCCAAAGATGCATTTGGGAGGGTTGTGCCGCGCAAAGATAGAAACCTTTGCGCGCCTCCCAAAAAACAACACTCTAAGAAGGAGAGTAGTATTCGAGGCGCCGCTTTTTGGGAGCGCGCGCAGGTGCCAGAGTTTCTATCTTGCTGAAACCCTGCAAAGGGTTCATTTTGCATTCGCAAGTAACATCCGGAAATGTCAGAACAGTATACTGGCAAATAAAACTAAGTACTGGCAATACTACATTTAGTACAGGCAATACTACATTTAGTACTGGCAAAACTAAAATTAAGCACTGGCAATTCCAATTGCAAATTGGCAGTACTAAATTTACTACTGGCAATACTAAATTGCATAAGCACTAGCAAGACTAAGTTCAAAATGTTGCATTTGGCAATGCTAAACTGAATACTGACATTGCCGTTTTGATTGAACGCCCAGTCAAAAGTGGCAATTACTGAATACTGACATTGCCGTTTTGATTGAACGCCCAGTCAAAAGGTTGCAAACCCTGAGGGTCTGCAGCAAGATAGAAACTCTTGCAACACCTCATGGCCGAATGGATCATAATATGTACGGAAGGCTAAACCTAGCACTAAATGGTGCATTTGCCATACAAAATGAAGTGCCGGCAATACAAATTTAAAGTATTTTTAGTACTGACAATACCAATTTTATTATATACTACCACATTTGCGACTCAATACTGGATTCAGTGCTGGTAGTACTAAATTTAGTACTTGCAACACTAAGGGGACACACAATTAGGTACTGGCAATATTAAATTTAGTACTGGCAATACTAAATTTAGTACTGGCAATCCTCAATTTGGTACTTTCAAGCACTTTGACTTTTCTGGGCCATGGGCCGTAGCAAAAGTTTCTATCTTTCCGCAAGGCCTGAAAAACACAGGGCTTGCACAAAGATAGAAACTTTTTGGATCCTTCCCTGGAACTGCAAACGACACTCTGTCCGAAACTGTTCTACTCTTGTGCGGGACCCAAACGTCTACTGAGGGGGTGATTGTGGACTTGCAGAGCTACCCCCCCTTCTAGAAGCCCAAAATCATGTCAAAATGCATTTTTTAGTAAGGAGTTTAACCAATTCAATTCCTCGCCAAAAAATCGTACTGGCAATATATACTACATTCAGTACTGGCAATACTACATTTAGTACTGGCAATACTACATTTAGTACTGGCAAAACTAAAATTAAGCACTGGCAATTCCAAATTGCAAATTGGCAGTACTAAATTTACTACTGGCAATACTAAATTGCATAAGCACTAGCAAGACTAAGTTCAAAATGTGGCATTTGGCAATGCTAAACTGAATACTGACATTGCCGTTTTGATTGAACGCCCAGTCAAAAGTTTCTATCTTGTTGCAAACCCTGTATTTTACAGGGTCTGCAGCAAGATAGAAACTCTTGCAACACCTCATGGCCGAATGGATCATAATATGTACGGAAGGCTAAACCTAGCACTAAATGGTGCATTTGCCATACAAAATGAAGTGCCGGCAATACAAATTTAAAGTATTTTTAGTACTGACAATACCAATTTTATTATAATACTACCACATTTGCGACTCAATACTGGATTCAGTGCTGGTAGTACTAAATTTAGTACTTGCAACACTAAGGGGACACACAATTAGGTACTGGCAATATTAAATTTAGTACTGGCAATACTAAATTTAGTACTGGCAATCCTCAATCTGGTACTTTCAAGCACTTTGACTTTTCTGGGCCATGGGCCGTAGCAAAAGTTTCTATCTTTCCGCAAGGCCTGAAAAACACAGGGCTTGCACAAAGATAGAAACTTTTTGGATCCTTCCCTGGAACTGCAAACGACACTCTGTCCGAAACTGTTCTACTCTTGTGCGGGACCCAGACGTCTACTGAGGGGGTGATTGTGGACTTGCAGAGCTACCCCCCCTTCTAGAAGCCCAAAATCATGTCAAAATGCATTTTTTAGTAAGGAGTTTAACCAATTCAATTCCTCGCCAAAAAATCGTACTGGCAATATACTACATTCTACATTCAGTACTGGCAATACTACATTTAGTACTGGCAATACTACATTTAGTACTGGCAAAACTAAAATTAAGCACTGGCAATTCCAAATTGCAAATTGGCAGTACTAAATTTACTACTGGCAATACTAAATTGCATAAGCACTAGCAAGACTAAGTTCAAAATGTGGCATTTGGCAATGCTAAACTGAATACTGACATTGCCGTTTTGATTGAACGCCCAGTCAAAAGTTTCTATCTTGTTGCAAACCCTGTATTTTACAAAATACAGGGTCTGCAGCAAGATAGAAACTCTTGCAACACCTCATGGTCGAATGGATCATAATATGTGCGGAAGGCTAAACCTAGCACTAAATGGTGCATTTGCCATACAAAATGAAGTGCCGGCAATACAAGTTTAAAGTATTTTTAGTACTGACAATACCAATTTTATTATGTACTACCACATTTGCGACTCAATACTGGATTCAGTGCTGGTAGTAGGAAATTTAGTACTTGCAACACTAAGGTGACACACAATTAGGTACAGGCAATAAGTACGTGGCAAATCCTCAATTTTTGGTACTTTCAAGCACTTTGACTTTTCTGGGCCATGGGCCGTAGCAAAAGTGTCTATCTTTCCGCAAGGCCTGAAAAACACAGGGCTTGCACAAAGATAGAAACTTTTTGGATCCTTCCCTGGAACTGCAAACGACACTCTGTCCGAAACTGTTCTACTCTTGTGCGGGACCCGATACTAAAACAATATCAAAAAAAAAAAATAATCCCAAACCAATAAAAAAAAAAACAAAACGTCTGATTGAGGGGGTGATTGTGGACTTGCAGAGCTACCCCCCCTTCTAGAAGCCCAAAATCATGTCAAAATGCATTTTTTAGTAAGGAGTTTAACCAATTCAATTCCTCGCCAAAAAAACGTACTGGCAATATATACTACATTCAGTACTGGCAATACTAAATTTAGTACTGGCAATACTACATTTAGAACTGGCAAAACTAAAATTAAGCACTGGCAATTCCAAATTGCAATTGGCAGTACTAAATTTACTACTGGCAATACTAAATTGCATAAGCACTAGCAAGACTAAGTTCAAAATGTGGCATTTGGCAATGCTAAACTGAATACTGACATTGCCGTTTGGATTGAACGCCCAGTCAAAAGTTTCTATCTTGTTGCAAACCCTGTATTTTACAGGGTCTGCAGCAAGATAGAAACTCTTGCAACACCTCATGGCCGAATGGATCATAATATGTACGGAAGGCTAAACCTAGCACTAAATGGTGCATTTGCCATACAAAATGAAGTGCCGGCAATACAAATTTAAAGTATTTTTAGTACTGACAATACCAATTTTATTATAATACTACCACATTTGCGACTCAATACTGGATTCAGTGCTGGTAGTAGGAAATTTAGTACTTGCAACACTAAGGGGACACACAATTAGGTACTGGCAATATTAAATTTAGTACTGGCAATACTAAATTTAGTACTGGCAATCCTCAATTTGGTACTTTCAAGCACTTTGACTTTTCTGGGCCATGGGCCGTAGCAAAAGTTTCTATCTTTCCGCAAGGCCTGAAAAACACAGGGCTTGCACAAAGATAGAAACTTTTTGGATCCTTCCCTGGAACTGCAAACGACACTCTGTCCGAAACTGTTCTACTCTTGTGCGGGACCCAGACATCTACTGAGGGGGTGATTGTGGACTTGCAGAGCTACCCCCCCTTCTAGAAGCCCAAAATCATGTCAAAATGCATTTTTTTAGTAAGGAGTTTAACCAATTCAATTCCTCGCCAAAAAATCGTACTGGCAATATATACTACATTCAGTACTGGCAATACTACATTTAGTACTGGCAATACTACATTTAGTACTGGCAAAACTAAAATTAAGCACTGCAATTCCAAATTGCAAATTGGCAGTACTAAATTTACTACTGGCAATACTAAATTGCATAAGCACTAGCAAGACTAAGTTCAAAATGTGGCATTTGGCAATGCTAAACTGAATACTGACATTGCCGTTTTGATTGAACGCCCAGTCAAAAGTTTCTATCTTGTTGCAAACCCTGTATTTTACAGGGTCTGCAGCAAGATAGAAACTCTTGCAACACCTCATGGCCGAATGGATCATAATATGTACGGAAGGCTACACCTAGCACTAAATGGTGCATTTGCCATACAAAATGAAGTGCCGGCAATACAAATTTAAAGTATTTTTAGTACTGACAATACCAATTTTATTATAATACTACCACATTTGCGACTCAATACTGGATTCAGTGCTGGTAGTACTAAATTTAGTGCTTGCAACACTAAGGGGACACACAATTAGGTACTGGCAATTAGGTACTGCATTGCTAGTACTAACTGTGGCATTGCCTGTACTAAATGTAGTACATTACCAGTAATAAATTTACCATTCCCAGTACTTGATTCAGTATTGCCAGCGCTAGATGTGGCATTGCCAGTACTATGCCCCATACTAAAAATTGAATCTCGAATACTACTTTCCTATTCGGAGCACGTCGCTTTGCAAGTCTGCCCGACTTCTCCAAAACAAGTTTCTATCTTATTGCGGAAGGGTTTCTATCTTGCCGCGGCGCTCCGGCTTTGCACGCCCTGACTTTCCCAAAAAAAGTTTCTATCTTCTCCAGGATCGTTACAAAGCTTTGTATGGGGCGCAAGCAAGCACTGCACACATCCTGGCCATTTCACATGAATGCAAAAACCGCACACGTGTTGTTTCTGTCGAGCTTGAATGCACATCCACCCAAACAAAAAAACTAGTCACCCAAGCGAAATGGAAGAAACCGCCCCAAGCAAAAGGACAAAGGCGGGGTTCACAGGAAAAAACATTTTTGTTGCCCTCCCATGCTTTCTTTTTGGGCAGGTTAAGGCCTCGAAAGGCGTAGATGCTCTGGGCATCGTCGCCCACTGCCATGACATTGCCATGCACCGAGGTGATCTTCTGCACGATCGAGGCCTGGCGATCCAACATAACATGGTTCTCAACATTTGACTGTGGGTCAAAAAAATTGGCTGGAATTAGGACCCCAGCCAAAAATATATATCTTTTTTGCCCGGTAGTGGAAAACAAAAGGAACCCCAAAGAAGCAAAAAAAAGGGGGAACTAATTCTGGGGAAGAAATGGGTACCCAAAATGGCTTGCCCTGGTAAATGGAACCCAGGACTAAAACCTGCGGTCCATATCCTGGTGGTTGAATTTGGACCCACACCCGCTTTCCCTTTGAAGCTTGCTGGGGCAGGGAGGAATGACCCTTATAAACCATTCCTTGTGGTTTCCATTAAGGGCATTCCCACATTCCCTTCTGAGCACCAGCAAGGAATGTCACCCCAGTGATCCCTTGAACAACCACGGAAAATAATGTTGGTTGCCAGAAGTGGCTGAGATCTGGGATTTGGGCCAACAAAGCAAACTCACCCTTACATTGGCAACCTCGTATTCTGGTCAAGGCAAGGGACTACCAGCAGGCAATACAAGCAGGCAGCAAATTGTCCCACCCCACTATTCAATTTCAGGGGTGGGGATAGGTGATGTCTAAAACAACAGGACATAGTTGGAATCCTTCAGGGTTGCCAGCTAAACAGGGCTAGAAGGTCCGTGGCTCCAGTTGACCACCGGAATTTCGAGGACACCCCAAGGAGACCACCCTCCTCTTTTGGACACGGGGATGATCTACAGCTGGTACAGGTAACTTTTGTGACTGGCCCACATGTATCCTTTCAGGGGCCATGTGCAGAATGCAATACATTGCGGCAACTTGGAGCGGTTCGAGTGTGAAACGAGCGATTCACCCCACGAAGGTCCCTTCCACTTGGGGATTCCTCTTTTGTATCCTCTTTTTCCCGAAAGCATGGCGAAGGGTTCTTCCGCTGGGTTCACTTGAGTCGTTCTCATGAGAGTCATTACAAGGTGTCATTGCAAGGAATCATCATCATGAAAGTCAATGCAAGGAGTCATTGCAAGGAGTCATTGCAAGGAGTCATTGCAAGGAGTCATTGCAAGGAGTCATTGCAAGGAGTCATTGCAAGGAGTCATTGCAAGGAGTCATTGGAGTCAAGGAGTCATTGCAAGGAGTCATTGCAAGGAGTCATTGCAAGGAGTCATTGCAAGGAGTCATTGCAAGGAGTCATTGCAAGGAGTCATTGCAAGGAGTCATTGCAAGGAGTCATTGCAAGGAGTCATTGCAAGGAGTCATTGCAAGGAGTCATTGCAAGGAGTCATTGCAAGGAGTCATTGCAAGGAGTCATTGCAAGAAGTCATTGCAAGGAGTCATTGCAGGAGTCATTTGCGAGCTGCGCATGGAGTCAAGTGCAAGTTGCAAGTGCAAGGAGTCAAGTGCAAGTTGCAAGTGCAAGGAGTCAGGTGCAAGTTGCAAGTGCATGGAGTCAAGTGCAAGTTGCAAGTGCATGGAGTCAAGTGCAAGTTGCAAGTGTAAGGAGTCGAGTGCAAGTTGCAAGTGCAAGGAGTCAAGTGCAATTGACTTGCGAGGAGTTAAAATCTCTTCTTTGGGCGGCGGGGTAGTGCCGACGACACTACACGAAAATCGACCCTCTGCGGGGATCGGCGTGGTCGAGGTGCAAGAACTCGAGGTTTTTTGCGATGTTTAACCTGCTCGCGCGACCCTCTGCGGGGATCGGCGTGGTCGAGGTGCAAAAACCCATGGTTTTTTTTGCGATGTCTGCGCTGCTCGCGCGACCATCTGCGGGGATCGGCGTGGTCGAGGTGCAAAAACCCATGGTTTTTTGCGATTTCTGCTCTGCTCGCGCGACCCTCTGCGGGGATCGGCGTGGTCGAGGTGCAAAAACCCAAGGTTTTTTTTGCGATTTCTAACATGCTCGCGCGACCCTCTGCGGGGATCGGCGTGGTCGAGGTGCAAAAACTCATGGTTTTTTGCGATTTCTAACGTTCCCGCGCGACCCTCTGCGGGGATCGGCGTGGTCGAGGTGCAAAAACCCATGGTTTTTTTTTTGTTGTTTTTATTTTTTTTTTTTTTTTTTTTTTTTTTTTTTTTTTTTTTTTGTTTTTTTTTTTTTGTTTTTTTTTTATTTTTTGCGATTTCTAAACTTTCCCGCGCGACACTCTGCGGGGATCGGCGTCTTGGGTTCCTCCCCACGAGGTGCAAACCTCTTCGTAGGTTTTTGCGACTTTTGTTTGTTTTATATTTATTCTTACATTTGTGGTTCGAACTGGTCCTCGGGAGTTGTCTCGTGGTTCGAGCGCCTGCTCCCGGAACCGGCGGGTCGCGGGTTCGATTCCTCCCTGGTCCGCGGGCGGGCGTCGCAAGATGCAACTTGCATTTTAAAGCAACTTGCGCAGAGCAACTTGCGCAGAGCAAGTTGCACAGAGCAACTTGCGCAGACCAACTTGCACCGACCAGTTTGCGCAGAGCGCCTTGCCTAGAGCAACTTGCGCAGAGCAACTTACGCAGAGCAACTTGCACAGAGCAACTTGCACAGAGCAGCTTGCACAGAGCAACTTGCAGGGAGCGCAATTTGCACAGAGCAACTTGCAGGGAGCCACTTGCAGGGACCAACTTGCCGGAGCAACTTGCGCGGAGCAACTTGCGCAGAGCAACTTGCACAGTGCAACTTGCGTAGAGCAACTTGCGCAGACCAACTTGCACCGACCAGTTTGCGCAGAGCACCTTGCCTGGTGCTGTCTCGCGCCAACTTGCACACACTGCAACTCGCACAGAGCAACTTGCGCAAAGCAACTTGCGCAGAGCAACTTGCGCATGTGCCAGGCCGGGGTTAAACAAGTTTACCGCACATCGTGGGGAGTTATGCTTTCAGGCCACTCACTTGTATTTGACGCAAGGAGTTCTCGTCATGAAAGAAGTTGCGGGGAGCATGGCGCACACGGCTTATTTACGGGCATGGCGCACACGGCTGGTTGTTATGTGGCATCTTGCGGATGATCATCGAGATTTGGCTCAAACAGAAGTCATGGAGCTCGAAGTAGCTAGGCTTCAGGCTGGCGCGGCCCAGCATGGCAAAGCGTGGCTGCAGCAAGAGGTGGCGGCCAAAGCCCAACCCCAACTTCGCGCACTCGCCCGACAGCTGGATGTGCGCCAATGGGTCGCAGGCAGCAACGTGACCAAGGCAGACCTAGCTGCCGCTGTCGTGGAGAAGCTGTGCCCACAGGCCAGGATCGAAATCTGGAGAGTTTTGCTGGTGTTTGTTTTGCTGTGCTGATTGTTGCCAGGAGCCGAGCAGTTCTGCGGCTTCGCCGACGCCGGTGTCTCGACTTGGTCGTAGTCGGTGTTTGACGCTTTTGTTTTTGATGTTCCCGAAAGCATGGCGAAGGGTTCTTCCGCTGGGTTCACTTGAGTTGTTCTCATGAGAGTCATTACAAGGTGTCATTGCAAGGAATCATCATCATGAAAGTCATTGCAAGGAGTCATTGCAAGGAGTCATTGCAAGGAGTCATTGCAAGGAGTCATTGCAAGGAGTCATTGCAAGGAGTCATTGCAAGGAGTCATTTGCAAGGAGTCATTGCAAGGAGTCATTGCAAGGAGTCATTGCAAGGAGTCATTGCAAGGAGTCATTGCAAGGAGTCATTGCAAGGAGTCATTGCAAGGAGTCATTGCAAGGAGTCATTGCAAGGAGTCATTGCAAGGAGTCATTGCAAGGAGTCATTGCAAGGAGTCATGGCAAGGATTGCAACTTGCACTTGACTCCTTGCAATTGCAACTTGCACTTGACTCCATGCACTTGCAACTTGCACTTGACTCCATGCACTTGCAACTTGCACTTGACTCCATGCACTTGGCTCCTTGCACTTGGCTCCTTGCACTTGGCTCCTTGCACTTGGCCCCTTGCACTTGCAACTTGCACTTAACTCCGTGCACTTGCGACTTGCACTTGACTCCATGCACTTGGCTCCTTGCAACTTGCAATGGCTCTCATGACTCCTTGCAATGACTCCTTGCAATGACTCCTTGCAATGACTCCTTGCAATGACTCCTTGCAATGACTCCTTGCAATGACTCCTTGCAATGACTCCTTGCAATGACTCCTTGCAATGACTCCTTGCAATGGCTCCTTGCAATGACTCCTTGCAATGACTCCTTGCAATGACTCCTTGCAATGACTCCTTGAAACAAGCAAGGAGTCAAGTGCAAGTTGCAAGTGCAAGGAGTCAAGTGCAATTGACTTGCGAGGAGTTAAAATCTCTTCTTAGGGCGGCGGGGTAGTGCCGACGACACTACACGAAAATCGACCCTCTGCGGGGATCGGCGTGGTCGAGGTGCAAAAACCCATGGTTTTTTGCGATTTCTAAAGTTCCCGCGCGACCCTCTGCGGGGATCGGCGTGGTCGAGGTGCAAAAACCCATGGTTTTTTGCGATTTCTAACCTGCTCGCGCGACCCTCTGCGGGGATCGGCGTGGTCGAGGTGCAAAAACCCATGGTTTTTTGCGATTTCTAAAGTTCCCGCGCGACCCTCTGCGGGGATCGGCGTGGTCGAGGTGCAAAAACTCGAGGTTTTTTGCGATTTCTGCGGTGCTCGCGCGACCCTCTGCGGGGATCGGCGTGGTCGAGGTGCAAAAACTCGAGGTTTTTTGCGATTTCTGCGGTGCTCGCGCAACCCTCTGCGGGAATCGGCGTGGTGGAGGTGCAAAAACTCGAGGGTGCGACTTTTGTTGTTCGAACTGGTCTTCGGGAGTTGTCTCGTGGTTCGCGCGCCTGCTCCCGGAACCGGCGGGTCGCGGGTTCGATTCCTCCCTGGTCCGCGGGCGGGCGTCGCAAGATGCAACTTGCATTTTAAAGCAACTTGCGCAGAGCAACTTGCGCAGAGCAAGTTGCACAGAGCAACTTGCGCAGACCAACTTGCACCGACCAGTTTGCGGAGAGCGCCTTGCCTAGAGCAACTTGCGCAGAGCAACTTACGCAGAGCAACTTGCACAGAGCAACTTGCACAGAGCAGCTTGCACAGAGCAACTTGCAGGGAGCGCAATTTGCACAGAGCAACTTGCAGGGAGCCACTTGCAGGGACCAACTTGCCGGAGCAACTTGCGCGGAGCAACTTGCGCAGAGCAACTTGCACAGTGCAACTTGCGTAGAGCAACTTGCGCAGACCAACTTGCACCGACCAGTTTGCGCAGAGCACCTTGCCTGGTGCTGTCTCGCGCTTGCTTCACGAATGCTTCGTGTAGGGAAAAAGAACGCATCCTGCAGCGTTGGGCCGACCTCGCTTGCGATGTTCTGCTTTCGGGCCAACCGTGGTCTAGTTTATAGGGTATGATGTCAACCCCTGCCATGAAAAAACAGTTTTCAAACCCTAAAGAAAGCGAGGATTCGGAGTAGGGAGTTTGCTCAGTGTACAAACCACTGATGTTGAAACAACCTCCTTTTGGTTTTCCCAAGGAGGCCACCCTGGTCTAAGCTAAGCTTGCCCACTGGTAAAGAACCACCAAGCCACAAACCCACCCACGTGGAACCTGCCGGAGGCCCTCTTCATAGGAATATTGCAGATCCCTTGCCTCAAGTTCTATGTTGGGAGGAAGGTACATGTGGGTATGGGGCAAAGTTAAACCACCAGGAATTGGACCGCAGGTTTCAGTGCATATTTCCATTTACCAGGATTCCACTTTGGGTACATATTTTTCACCCACAGCCATGTTGGTCTGCTGCAATGAAGGGGGGCATGTATGGGAGGACCGCAACAGGAGTACGGCTACAACAGTCCGTGTGAGAATCAGCCGTAGACACCCCCCAATGGGGGAGTTTGGAAGGGTGCCCCTGAGAAAAGAAAAAACAACAAAAAACGGGGTCCTCCAGAGCCTACGGTTCTGTGATCACATTCGCACTGCAAGTCTCTGTTCCAAAGACTTCTGACAGAACGATGATGCTTCAAATTACACATGCAATGTGAATGCGCAAAAAGAACAACAAGCCACAAAGTGCTGAAACATCCCCGATAGCTCCGGGCAAAAGGACTCGATCCAAACTTCACATCGATTGCTTCGCTTCGAGCAATCCCCACCCTCCACACTCACGAGCTTACGACCGTGAACGTGGTTGCGTGAATTCAAGCATGGCTTTAGAGTGGCTTGGGGCCTATGACTGCTCAACAAGCTTTGCATTGAGAGCCTTATCCACCTGTCTGTGTGTCAATCTCCACTTGTCTGCGAGCCGATCCAAAAGCCAAGCCCCTTCCAAAAAGAAACCTGCCGGGGGATTCAGCGAAGTTGCTTATTCGCAGCCAAAAGCAAGACAAAGGCATCACACTTTCCGAGCCTCAGGGCACACTCGAAACACGAAGGCACCAGACTGGCGGGCGGGTGGGATCCACTGGCGAATGCTGGCAAGACGCTCCGGCTCGATAGTGGCCGGATGCTCAGCAGAATCCCGGTAAGGGATACTCAGGCTGGCGAGCTACTCTGGGATACTCAGCGGGATGCTCGGCGGGGCTGCTCTCGTGGGATACTCGGCGAGATCCACTGGTGAGCACTCGGCGGGACCCACTGGCGAGCTACTCTGTGATACTCAGCGGGACACTCGGCGGGATCCACTGGCGGGCTGCTCTGGTGGGATACTCGGGATGCGCTGGCGAGCTACTCTGGGATACTCAGCGGGATACTAGTCGGGATCCACTGGCGGGCTGCTCTAGTGGGATACTCGGCGGGATCCACTGGCGAGCCGCTCTGGCGGGACACTCGGCGGGATCCGCTGGCGAACAGCTCTGGCGGGATACTCGGCGGGATCCACTGCCGAGCCGCTGGCGGGATACTCGGCGGGACCCACTGGCGAGCTACTCTGGCGGGATACTCGGCGGGATCCACTGGCGAGCCGCTCTGGCGGGATACTCGGCGGGATGCACTGGCGAGCCGCTCTGGCGGGATACTGGGCGGGATCCACTGGCGAGCAGCTCTGGCGGGAAACTCGGCGGGATCTGGCGAGCTCTGGCGGGATACTCGGCGGGATCCACTGGCGAGCTGCTCTGGCGGGATACTGGGTGGGGGCGTGGTGTAGAAGCATCGCAAACGCGGATTCCAACATAAAATCTAACAACCCCTTCCTGTCGGGTGGGGAAAAAAGTGACGATTCAGCAACTAGGTCCTCCAGTAGAGAGGTTAGAATAAGGGTACCAACTTTTGTCGCGGTCTACTTTAGTAGGGGAACCCTACCCAAAAATAGAAACGGTAAAAGGGCACCTAGCTGGGGGACCTAGCCAATGACAAGACCACGCCTGCAGGTGATTGGTGTCCTGGTACTCATCCACCAGCACCTCTCAAGGCCAAGCTCTTCCCAAACAACTCCGACGGTATTTTTTTGGCGGCCAGGCCGATCCCATTCTTCCAGCGGCTCCCGGGGCTTTCAACAGAAGACCCAGACCCTCCATTGGAAACCCTGTGGTGTTTGGGGGTCTCAAAACCTGGATGTTTAATTGATCACAACAGCTAGCTGCCGCATGGAATTCCATGATAAACAGGACGCATGCGGAGGTCCTTTGTTCCATGGATATATGGGTGCGTGGTACCTGTCTCGGGGGTGGTTTTCAAAGGGAGACTAAAGAGAAGACCGACAAATTTGGGGGTCCCCCGATTTTGAGACATATTGTTCAGTCCCGGGATATGAAATGGGATTTCCCAACATCCTCTTGGTTCCCTGAAAGGTGAAAAGGGTAACTCGAAAACACCCAGGTCCCAACCTTTTTGCCTTCAAGACTTGGGTCCCATGCCCCAAGGAAGTCGAACAGAAAAGTCTGCAACTGGAAGCTTCACATTGGAACAAGATTCAGCAGTTCACACCCCGTCTTTGCAGATTCACACAATCCGCTCTTTACCAAACTTTTCCTCACGCGGCGATTGAGTCACAAAGTTCCGTCCCAGATGTCTCTTTAGACATCACCTCGACAATTCACCCACTTGATGACCACATTCGATTGGAAATGCAAGAAGCACACCACGGTTGGGCCAAGGCCCTAATGCAAAAAAGAACACCCACCCTTTTTGTGGGGCACCCCGACTTTTTGACATATACCCAACATGCTTAACCCTCGCTTCAAAGGTGCCTAGCCGGCTCTTTAAACCAGGGGCTCCACCCTGCCACCTGATTTGACATTGGGACCTCCATGCTGCCTTTTGATTGGCAAACAGGTGTGTCGTACAAAAACCGGGCCGCACCTACCAACCTTTGAAGAGTTCTGCGTTGAAGCCCCGCCTTTTTCTAAAGAAGACCCAGCAGGAAAAGGAAACAACTAGCGTGCATGGGAAAAAACAGGCACCAACCCCTCTGCAGTAGCTGATTTTGAAAGAAACTCCCCACTCATTCCCTTTCTCACCCTGCCCAGCGAGTTATGTGTCATGCTGAATTCACATGGTCAGTAAAACCCCACAATAGTCACCACCATCCAACGAAGAAAAAAAGATGACCCCACAAGAGTCACTTTTCAACGAAAAGCAAATTACTGTGTGACACCGATTCGTTGCGCAAAATGGCTGTGAGTCAAAACTAGGTACCCGAAATGGAGCCCTGGTAAATGGAAACATGGACGAAAACCTGCGGTCCCTATCCTGGTGGTTTAATTTTGACCCATACCCATATGGCCATGGATCAAAATCCAAATCCCGTAGGCCCATATCCCAATCCAACCACTAAAATAGGTTCTCTAAAATGGGTGTATTCGAAACCAATGTTCGTACCCCCAGTGAACATCCCAATCCCCACTAAAATAGTTCACCGGAAGTCGAGAGCGTGTCCCCGAGCCGCGTGCTCGCAGCGCCGCGCCAGGAGTTCTCGGGTCTCCTCATCCTCCAGCGCCTGGTCCAAGTGCCAAAGCCTCCAGCGCACGAAAGACATCGGCAGAGGTGGCGGTGGTTTTTGTCTTTTCTTGAGGCTACCTTTCTTTTGCGGCATTTTTTTGGGAAACCACCAAAGAAACCCGGATTGTGGAAGTTGCTTTGTGGTCTTAAATTCATTTTGGGAGTTTTCGGGTTCTAGAGATGCACACTGAAGCCATTTTGGAAGGGGGCTTGACCTTAAAAAAGACACGCCCAGATCGACCTCAGCTATTGACCTCTTGAACCCAGTGAAGCTTTTTTCAGGTTTTCAGTGGATCCCGGTCACCACTATTAGTACGCAACCAGCAATTCTCCTCCTTTCCAAAGGGTGGTTCGCTTGGTTACCTGCTACACAGGTAAATGGAAGGTGCTTCAATGGAAGCCGGAAACCAGGATGCATTTGTGAGGTCTTCAGAAAGGCCGAACGCAGATTGCCCAGAACCGTACGCGGGATCCCAGGCTGAAATCAAGTGAGTAACCCTGCGTCATTGCTGCTATTCTACGCGTTGCCATTGCTTGCAGAACTTCTCCCTAGAAGCAATCCGATGAAAAAAAGAACATAAGAGAGCTGTGAACACGCCAGATGCTTGCAGACATCCCTACTGTGGATGGACGAAATCCTGCACAACCTAGCAAAACCTGAAATGAATATGAATCGATTCCCCTGTAACTGCAAAAAAAGAAGGCTGAGCTCCAAGTGATGCGAGAAGCGGATTTCGCAACCATCCACAGTATTTGCCAATGTGCTTGCGGGCGCTTCGCCCTCTGAATCGCACAGCAAAGCCCGTGCCATGTTTCTAGGGGTACCTTCCCCGTTCTTTCCGGGGATCCTTCTTTTCAAGAAACCAGCAAAATCCCAGGGGAACCAGCAAAAACCCAGGGGAACAGCCGGTTTTTCAAAAGAACTGTGGTTGAAAAGAATGGGGAATCAACCCCTAGAATGTTGTTGCCATGATCAACGCTGCACCAGAGCTGTACAAGAGTCGCTCAGCTGACTGCCGCCGCAGTTTTAATGAGAGACCGCAATGACCATACCCTGGCGTTCAAAGCACCATTAACACAATGGGGGTTCATGTAACCCACATTGTTTCCCTAAGGATTGTCATCATCCAAATTGGGTCAACCTTTCTTTTCAATGGGGGTTGAACCCTAGGGAATAGCAATCCAGGATGCTTCACGCTTGGGGCCACGAGGGGATGGTCACCTTCTGGTTGGCAATTGTTTTTCCCCAACAGCTGAAAGCTTTGGGGTCTCAGCCAGGATAATGAGGCTCCGGGGTGGTTCGGGGCGGCCCTGAGATAAGGTTCCACGAGGGTTCCACCACGGTTCCACGAGGTTCTGCGAAGGGTGGTGCGAGCACTAAAAAGAGCACCGCGTGCTGTTGGGAATATCACCTGAGCTTATTTTCTTGGGACATGCCCGAAAAAATGAAACAAACACAACCAGGACCCCCCCAACGGCTGGCAAAAAAAAACCAAAACAGCCATTGGGAGGTCATTCCACAGACTACTTGCCAGTGGGGGGTCCTGGAAGGAGCGTTTGAGGGAACTGGAGGTTTTTGGGATGTGATTTTTCCGGGACAAACACTTGGTCGCTGTTCACCCCCCTGCAAAAAGTTCAACTTTTTGGGGGCTTTGTGGAAAGCACCTAAAAAAAAAGAAAAAGATCCAACCCAAATTTTCCGGGAACGGAAAATGGCCAAAGGGCAAGTCATCGAAGTCCAAGAGCTGCATGCCCTGCTTTCGCTCCTCGTACTCCTGCTGCACCTTGAGCACTGAATCCAGCCTGTCCACATGCAAGCCGAAGTCGAGCCTGAGCGAAAAAAAAATCCAAGGCAGGTGCCAGGCAAGGTTCGAGATCTTCTTACCCAGAGGCTCCCGATGTATTTGGGGCTCAAACAGCCAGGTTTTGAGACCCCCAAACACCTCCGGGGTGTCTTTGGAGGGGTCGGGTCTTCCACTGAACGCCCCACGAGCCTCTGGGTAGGGTGTTTGAGATGGCTGAGGAAATGACCCCGAGCAAAGCTCATCCCCGGCTTCCTTTACGGAAATTCAATTCGAAACGCATTCCCAACTCTCTGGGCGATTCCCTGAGCTTGGCTGTAGGGGTTTCTCACAATTTGGGCATCAGGCAAGCCAAAAGGAAACCTGGATCCCCGAGGCTTACGCTGTTTCCGCATGGGCAGGTTTCAAAACCAAGCTTGGCCAGAACCTGAAGGCTGGATCACCCTCAGGTGATATTGACCGCTTCGGCACCTCTTGAAAAGCAAAAGCGCCTTTTCTTTTCACATCTTTTCATGCAGGCAGTCATGATGTTTCATCTGGGATCGCGATAAGCAGCCCACAGCTAGATTATTCACAAACCCATGTCAGGAACCTTCGTCGCTGGTGTTCGTTCATTTTACCCTCCGGTGAGCTCGTTGCAATTTGCCCAGATTCGTTGACCTACTGATTCAAGGCCAATTTTATGTGTACCTAGACTCTCCATGACCCTTAAAAAATGGTTGGTCATTGCCCAAAATCAAGGGGTCATGACCCCTTTTTCTAGGGGTCATGGAGATTCTAGGTAAGGATCGGAACGCTGCCCCTCTTGTGGCTTAGTATTGGATTGATACACTCCGCCAGACTAACATGGAAGCAGAACCCCTTTGAAAGACTTGGATCCATTTACAAAGGGAGTGTTCTGAGAGCTTCCGTGTTCGTCAGGAGTGTAGTGAGCTTCCCGTTTCAAATTGAGCGCGGCCCAGGAGCAGAAGTGTTTGAAGCCGAACTCCGGTGTTGACCTTCGCTTCGGAAAAAAAAAGACTTCACTGGGACCCTCGTGACACCCGAATAGAAGGCTTTCCTTGAGCCAATCCCAACACTCACCTTGCCATCAATCCCACCAACCGGTGGTTTGGCGCGGTGGGTACCTTCCTTTTCAACAGGAGTTCAAATCACCGAACCCATCCAAACCGCGAATCCCAAAGACTCACTGCTTGAGTGGGTTGGCCAAAGAACGTCGACGCTTTTTGTCTACCACTAAAATGGTCCAACCCCAAAAAGTGACAAAAAATCCAGAACTCAGGGAGTAAGAAGAAGGGGAACCTGACAAGTCTGGTCCCTTTCAGTGCGATGCAGTCAGCTGAGCTGACCAACCCTGAATCGGGATCCTTACAAAATTAGGGTAAGACGGGACCTATGCGAACACAACTGTGTGGGAATGAATGGGCCCGTCTTTTCTAGAATCCTTGCCCCACCCAACAAAACAAAACATGCTTCACTTGCCAGGCAGGTGCGTTCTGAGCATGGTTTCTGCTAGCTCCCATTGCACAATGGTTCTTCACGCACCGGTTGACTTGAAAGGCAAAGCCCAATCCAAACACCGAAACAAGAAGCAGAAACAACGAGGTCAGGACTCAGCGACTCGCCGAGAGGCGCAGGTAGAAAACCACTTCTGCAGCTGCCTGGGCTTGGGAAACTTCAGCGCCTTCCCCAGCAGCCCATTGTCTGCAAGGATGGAGCGCAGCAGGTCACGCGCGTCGCTTTCGTCCAGGACCTGTCAAACATATGTGCCCAAAATCGAACACTGGTAAGTGGACACATGGACTAAATCCTGCGGTCTCCTGGTGATTTAATTTTGACCATAGCCATGCCCGTTTTTTTGCTTGGCCAGGGAAACCAACAGCAGAAAACCCAAGTTGGGAAGCCGAAAGCAAAACACCCACGAACCTGTGGATTGATTTGTCAAGATTTACCTCCGTCGCCATCAACCGGCGACATGGAGAAGGCGATGACCGCAAGGTCTTCAATGGCAATCAGTACTTAACAAACTCCCCAAAAACCAGTAGCCATGGGCAAAAAGGCCGTTCGTTTTTGGTAGTTAGAGTTGGTTCTCATTGGGACACCTCCAAGAAAGCTGGCAACAGGAAGCACACCACCGAACCCCACTGTTCGCGCAAAATAGCTTGGACCCGCCCCGCGGGGAGCGGGAACCAAGCTAGCCCAATTGACTGGCCAAAACCAGTTCTAACTTTCTGGGCCTTTACACAAATGGGTGTGTGTCAATATAGGGGTCCCTCCAAGTGGACTTTTCTGTGGTCCAATTGAACTTTAAATGAGGTGACAAGGGTGCCAGAAAAAAAAAAAACACACCCATTCTGTTCCCCTGTGGATTCTAACATCACCAAGGGCCAATTGTTCCTTATCGACTGTCCTTTTGGGGGGATGTTTGAGGTGAACATATAGTCATATAGGGCTGTCTCAAAATATGGGAAACTGCCCCCCAAACAAAAAACAACAACTGCTATCCCAAAACCATCCAAAAACGAAGACATCTATCATACCTATGAACTAGTCCGTCCTCAGATCCCCCGCTAAAAGTTTAACTTTTAGTGCTACATGGAAAACCCCACTAAACACTAAACAGCTCAGCTAAGGAACCGGATGGCTGGGAGCCACCAAGTGAAGAAAAGCTACAAGGCCCTCAGGTCAGCCCCATGCGGCAGAGGAGCCACTGGGCTCGGTGCACCATCTCTGGCACGTATTTGCCGAAGCTCCTGGCTCGACCAAGCGCTGGGGTGGTGAGGTGGCGCTGAAATTCTGCAACGCACGAAACCCAAAACAACGTCATGTGGGTTTGTTTTTTTCAGGAAATCCAAGTTGTTGGTTGGCTTGAAGGGAAACCCCTTTGGAAACACACCATTTCAAAACCACGTCATGTGAGTCATGATCAAAACCCGGTACAGACATGGCTCACCCAGAACCATGCTTCAAGAATTAAGAAGGCGGAATTCCGCAGCTATTTACGTTTGGGATCGTCCCTTACTAACCTTCATCAATCCCCGGGTTTTGATTGTGGCTCATGTGGGTTTTGTCTTTTCAGGGAATCCAAGTTGTTGGTTGGCTTGAAAGGGAAACCAACGAAAACACACCACTTCATAAACTTGCCGTTTTTCTTGGGGGGGAGGGAGTCCTGTTTTCGGAAATCCCCTGTTCGGGTTCCATGTTGAACTACGCGGAAGCTAAGACGACCCAATCAAATGCAGGATACGGAGGTGTTTCCCCTGCCCCAAATCCTGCAAAGGTCGACCCCGGCAACAATCCTTGGGAAAACCATCTTGCACACCCCATGAGCCAGGCACTGAACTATGAAGTCCTACCCCTCGGACGGCCTCGGACGGAAGCGCATTCTCCGTTTGAACCTTGCCCAAAAGGAAGCGGTCGAGCGTCCTTCAGGCAAAAGGAGTGAAAGGTCCCGCCCCGCACGCGATGCGCAGCTGCTCCAACCTGCGGCAAAGTCCGACGCTGTTCAGCTTGGTTTAGAGGAAACCCAAAAGGAACACCGCCTTTTTGTGGGTGAAAACAGCTGTTTTGACATACACCAGTCTAGGCGCAGTAGACTCCCTTGGCTAACATGGTTCGCCCAAAAGCGACGTTGTTCTGAGGCTCCTTTCCCTACGCCGGCAGAAAAAGGGGAACTTTTTGGGGGTTGCCTGGTGGGCCCAGCAAAGAAATCAGATGCCACACAGGGAAAGGAAGTGTCTCGGTTGAAAACTCCGCCCTTGGCGCCGTACAAGTTGTTCGTCCGCTTCCCTCCCAGATGTAGACCCCAAGCAATCCCAAATCCGTTCAGGTTCCGACAGATCCGAGGGACCCTCCTGGTGATCCGCAATGAAGAATCCTTACCTCACGGGGTCTTGGGGGGGAGGGGTGTACATGTTGGGCGTATACAAGAGTCAATATATGTAAACCCTAAAAGTCTCGGAGTTCATACACGTGGCCCCAAACGAAGTATCCACCAATTTCAAAGTGGGGTTGGCAACCTAGGTCCTCCAGTAGAGAGGTTAGACTAAGGGTACCCACATTTTTCTTTGTCTATTTTAGTAGGGGAACCCTCTCAACCAAAAAAAGGGGTGATAAAGGGCACCTAGCTGGGGGACCTGGCCAACATCTGATCTAACATCCTCCATTTGCTTAAGACCCCTGGAAAAAAAATCAAAGCACATGTCCAGTAGTGATAGATTCCCTTTAAAACCAACGGGGGAAAATTAAACAAACAAATCATTTCAGCCAATGGAAGACATCTGAGGGGGCCCCCTCCTCTCCCCCAATGATAAACGCCGCCAAAGCGCCAGCTTCCCCGCTCGGCGCTTCATCTCCTCGGCAGCCTTCTTAGTGAAAGTGAGGAGCACCACCTGGAGATCTTCGAGTCAAAGGCACATGGCTTTGTTTCGGGGGTGCTTTTGGTGGCTAAGTTAAAACTCAAGGATTCTTTGGGGGGGTCCCCTAAAAATGACACGCCCGCATGTTTTTGGGAAGCACTGGTTGGTTTTTGAACGCAAAGCAAAGGGAAGCAAAGCATGTTCTTGCCCTTTGTAGACACCCCTCGGCTTTGGCGTCTCCTAGGGTGGTCTGGTTGCTTCCCTGTTTGGTTGACAAGTTTGGCGTTGATAAGGGCGCTGAATACATCCGGTGTAGAAGTGCTCAGTAAGCACGGTTATGACCCACCCTTTGGCTGGGAGCCTTGGTCACAACTTCAACCTAAAAACACCACCCGTAGAGCAAACGACCCTTTAACCGGGACCACTGAAAAGAGTTCCCTCAAAAAGCAGTAACAAGCGCACTAGACACCCACCCACCCGCCCGGCCGCCCACCACACACACACACAAACAAACACGCTGACATGCTTGCGGGGAAAAACGGTTTTTGTGATACGAACCTGGGTTTTCCGTCCCCATGATGTTGTTGCTTTACAGGGGGGTGCCTTGGCATCACAGAAAATCTGTTTTCCACAAACATCTGAAACAAGAATTGGATCCTCAAGGAAAGCATCTTTACCATGGCTTCCGCCTGTTTCACCCCCGATCCGCGAGCTCGCCATCCTGCCCCCACGCACCCAGCCCACCAGCCACGCACCCCTCCCACCCACACGGACGACCCCAGACCCCCTCAGTTCAGTGACCCTGGAAAGAAGGAACCAATCTTAGTGGGGAAGAGCTCTATTTTTTAGTGGGGCCACCGAAAAGAAAAAAAAAACACGGGCAGCAGGGTTCCGCTGAACAACAGAGCCCCACCTTGGAGGGCGCCACTTGGCTCGCCAGGAGGTACTCCAGGCGCTTCACCAGCGTCAGCGTCTTGCCGCTGCCCGCCCCCGCCAGCACCAGCACTGGGCCCAAGCCCACCGTCACCGCCTCACGAGGCTGAGGTGGCTGGCCCCGTGTTTGGAAAACCACGAAAGGAGGAGAAAAGATCGGGAACACTATAAGGGCCCTAAATAAGTTAGAAAAGGGTTCTGGGGTGCTTAAAACAAAATACAACGTTTCGTCATGAGTATGAGTGAACGATCAGCAGTGAGTCAGGCTGTCCAATTGAGGGGGCCATCACTGTGTCTAAAATGGTCGAATCCCACTGGTCCAATCAGAAAGGACCGAAGTCTCAGGATTGTAAGCAACTTGTGATTAGTCAAGAAGCTGCAGACAACCCGCAAGAAACCCGTGGACACTTTTTGGAACCTGTGGAAGCCTTCAAGCAGCCAGAAGAACACAAGAGTCGGATGACTCAATGACGAATTCAACTCGCGCTCTTATTGGTTGGCCGTCTCACAAGCAAAACAACACAATAGACACATTTCTGCAGCTAGGCCGTGCCTGGCAACCGCTGTTTGCTCATTTCCTCGTTGACTCGTGGTACAGATACCCTGCCCCCTTCGCTTGCTCCCACCTAAAAGCCAGCCAGGTAGTCACGCTTTCATGAATGCGCCGGTCTTTGCAGCACTCCAACCATCCTCAAACCACATGCACAATTCGCTTGACTCGTGACAGATTGTGGTCACTCAAGTACTTCCCAGCTACAGCACAGCTTCCGACAAGCATTGCTGTACATCCAGATCCCCATTTCTGACAGCAGCATCCAGCGGCAAAAGCCCATCCTTGTCTCCAAGGTTCTCGTCAGCGCCGGCTTCCAACAAGCATTGCACAACATCCACCTGGTCCTTGTTGGCAGCAGCATGTATTGGTGTACACCCGTTTTTGTCTCTACGGTTCTTGTCCGCACCGGCTTCCAACAAGCTTCGCACAACATGGACATAGCCATTCCCTGCAGCAGCATGTAGTGGCGTGGACCCATTCCTGTCTCCACAGTTCTTGTATGCGCGGGCTTGCAACAAGCATTGCACAACACCCAAATGGCCAAGCCTGGCAGCAGCGTGTAGCGGCACAACCCCATTCTTGTCTCCAAGGTTTTTGTCAACGCCGGCATCCAGCAAACATTGCACAACGTTCAAGCGCCCATTTCTGGCGGCAGCATGTAGTGGCGTAAACCTATTCTTGCCTCCACGGTTCTTGTCAGCGCCGTCTTCTTCCAACAAGCGTTGCACAACGTTCAAGTGCCCATTCCTGACAGCTGCATGTAGCGGAGTAAGCCCATCCTCGTCTCCTACGAGTCTTTCAGCGCCGGCTTCCAACAAGCATTGCACAATCTTCAGGTTGCCATTGCAGGCAGCAACATGTAGCGGGGTAGTGACATGTAGCGGGGTGATACCCTGCCGCGTGGTTGGTTCCGCACTGGAATCCACACATTCCAGTTGTTCAACATGGCCCTGTCCCTTGCAATTGGCTCCAGCCCTCAGCAGGCACTGGACAAGTTTCCGATGACCCATCTCAGCAGCAAAGTGCAAGGCTGTGAATCCACGACTATCTTCTTTGTCCTTGTTGGCACCGGCCTTCAACAAGCATTGCATGATTCCACGGTTACCACTCTGTGCAGCTACATGCAACGGCGTCAAACTCTGGTTGTTGCACTTGTCAACGTGAGCCCTGGCACTCAACAAGTAATCTGCAACTTTCTGACGATTCTTGAGGGCGGCAAAGTGCAACGGAGTACACCCTTCCCGGTCGCCCAGGTCCTTGTCAGCACCGGCTTCCACCAAGCACTTCACGACGTGTGCATGGCCATGAATGCTTGCGCAGTGCACAGGCATCCGCCCAGTGGCCTCATCCAAAAGCATCACTTTCTGCCACTGCCCAGTTTCGAAGGCTTCCGCGATCTTGCGCTTCTTACATTGGTATTCCACATCCGGGTCTCGCGGCTCCTCCAAAAGCCGCACCACCCCCTCAACTTCCCCTTGCCGCGCTGACTGAAACAGCTCAGGACAAGGAAACGCATCGCCTTTCCCTTCACCGGCCGGCACAAATGGCCGCACAACTGCCACAATGGGTTCCGCGTCGCTCCAGAGACTGTCCTGCCCAAGCAAGCGATGACCGATCGCCAAGCTCAGCCGCCGGAAATTGCGAAGCGGCAGTCGCTTCGCTACCTCCCGCCTCAGCGCGTCGCAAAAGGACGTGCCACGCTCACGGTCATCGTGCTGCTCCTCCCACCAGCGAGCAAAATCCTGCTCTGTCATCACCTCTCTGCCACTGGACAAGCGAACGCATGCCATCCTTTGTAGCCCTTGTAGGCATGGATGTCGGGGTCGATTCTCGAGATAGACGGCAACGCCGGACATCTTCGAACTTCCCAAGAATTTGACACAATTACATCATTATGTCAACACCGGATTTAAACACCTTTCAGATTCAGGGAGCGATGTTGCCCGAAAAATCCAGTCCGGAGTCCCAGTCAATTCCCACATTCTCCGCCCAACATTCGATCAATCCTGGCCGCTGATCCTCTCTCCCGGTCGCCTCTTGTTGGCTTCGGTTCAGCTCTGCCAGGTCCGTCAAACCCGTCGTCCTCGCCGCCTGCCGCCGCTGCGTGCGCGAGCCGCTCAAGGCTTTTGGCCGGCATCCGGCCGCGGCAAGCACCTCACGTGGCTATAGGGCGATGACCGAGGCTGCGTTTTGGAAATGAACCGTTTCGGGATTCCCTGAGAGGAAACCATGATTTCTTATAGGGGTCATTCGATTTCTCATTCCCTGCCTGTCGAACCAGCAAGAAAAGTCGAACCAGAAAGGAGACTGTGATTGCTTATGGGGCTCATTCCAACTTCCCTTCTGAGAACCAGCAAGACAGCCCATCTTTGTTGGAAGTTCAACTTGGAGACAAAGCCTTTGGAAGGCGTGTCAAGCAAAAAAAATGCAGGCTCAGTTGCAACTTCACTCATCATATGTGGCAGGCTTATGCTCATCCATTTGCTTGAGTCAGTCCCCTGGAACTAACACAATATTCCCAGGTTTGATAGATTCCCTTTCAAACCAATAGGGGAAAATAAAGCACATCCTTGAACACATGGAAGTGTTTGAAGGGATCATCAACGAGCCACGCAGGGACAACAACTCATTGGGTTTTTGGGGTGCATGTCACGTACACAAATAGAACGCATAGGTTCATGTCAGCTTCGAGGTTTGGCCTTGACTGATCGCTTGGGGTTGCACCAGCTCTGATCCACCACCACCTTCCAAAAGCCCACTGTCATCCACGTCAACATTGGCTCTCCAAGTTGAACCTCTAAACCAAGATGGGCTGCCACAAGGTGGCTTCCCGGGGCAACAAAAAACAACACATCCGGTTTCTCAGACCATTCACGTCTTATCTGCCTTTGTTTCCCTAAGGACAACCTCAGGCTAGCAAGCCTTCCGACGAGATGAGAGGTTGATCCAAGTAGAAAGTTGGTCCCTGTCCGATGGGCCTTGTTGTTGGTTCGAGGCCAAGCGTTGTGAAATCCAAGCCCCAGTTACAGGCAATTGGAAGTTAGTTCGCCAAACTGTCAGGGGGTTGGTTTTGTGCCATTGCCCGCTTGCCCAACACACACACACACACACTGGGCAAGCAACAGCACCCTTTCTTGGTTGATTGATTTCGGAATTTAATGGACCCCTCAGAAAAATGGGAAGGGTACTGGGTGGGTTGCTGCCTCTGCTTTTGCCCAGCTGCGGCTGCCGAAGCCGCCGGAATTGCATGCGACAGCTGCCGCGGGGAGCTCCTGCGGAGGCCGAAAGGGGACCACGAGAGCATTAACAGGACCAACAAGCATGGGGGGGGAATAAAGTTTTCAATCTTCTCTGAGAAGCACACAGTTCTTGGTGGATGGAGGAGGTTTGCCTCAATCTACTCGAACCTCGACTGTTGTGACTGTACGTGCCTGCAAAAAACAAACCTTTCACTGCGCAACAAGTTGGCCATCCTTTGCCATCAGCCCTCGCTGAATACCACCACCGTCCTTGAAAAGAACTCAGTGCTCTGCACTGCCCTGTGGCACGCCAAAGGCTGCGACAGCCCTCGCACGTTGGGGCTCTGCATGGCGTCAAATTGGGTTGACCGCTCTTGGATCCATTGGAGGACTTGGTAGCTGACTTCAAACCATGCCGGAGGATATGTATATATATATACATATGTATGTATAATATAGACACGAAATGACATGTATCAATGGTTTGGGGAAGTTTCACGAAAGCACAAGCCTTTCTCTAATAAGTGGCAGCCGCCGTCATGTAACGGCAGAATGGATTGCTTGCGATCGAGCCTTCCTGTTGCCCTAGCCAGCAGGCCAGTCAGCCAGCAAGCCAGTCATCCAGCAAGCTAGTCAGCAAGCACGCAAGCAAACAATCAAATCAAACAATAGCTCCAGCAATCCAGGACAAACAATCGCTACAAAGCCGCAAGCCATTCCCCCACAGCGCGCGTCAACAAAAACAGGTGTCACAGAAACAACACAAGCAGCAAAGCTGTGTCAAGTGTGAGAATCTATGACCCCTTGTGCATGGGCAAAGTCGTCCCTTGAAACCCTACAAACTGCCGAACATGACCTGCGTTTGCCACACTGGAACCTCCTGGAACATCCTGCCAAAAGTTAAATGCGGACGGCACCCCGAAGCGCCGCAAAACTTAAAACCGCGGGTCCTTAGGGGTGGGGCGGCCCCGCCAAAAGAGATCCCAGTCCGAACCCTCTGGCGGCGCGGCCCGTCCCAATCATTCGCGTGGGTGACCAAACCTGCCAAATGCAAGGCTGGCTTGCGCTGCGACATGTCGAATGCCAGATGTAAATTGGGTAGTTGAGGGACAACAAAAGGAACCAACTCTTTTAGGGGACCGGACCACTATTTTGAGAACCCTTTAGTGAAGGGGCTTGAACATGGGACCATCATACAGTGTTTTTTGCTTCCTTCGAAAACCACAAGCAAATCTCAATGCCCATGAAGTGGAAGATCCGACGCAGGGTAGATTCGACACCTGCCATCCCAGTGTCCAAAACGCGGATGTCAACGCATCGACCAAGACGTAATTATCCAAAGTGGGCACGGCAAGAGAACATAGGCTCATGCCAGGCATGGTCAAACAGGCTGCACAAATGATCGTGGTTAGTCAGAAGCCCGGCACGTGAAGAAACAGTTACATGGGGCAAACTTGCTGCGCTGCAGAAGTCATGTGCCTATCTATCGCTCATGGTACGCGCGCTTCTGCCCAGTGAGTCTAGCCCTCAAAGCAAACTGAACCGCGGGTGCTGCGTGCCAAGCGTAACCACTGGCAACCTTGCCCAACCTATCGCAGCTCTATCGTGGGCACAGCGAACGAGCTGAACATGGGCAGCCAGTTGCCATGACGACTTATGAGCCACGGACCGAAATTACTTGCAGCCCCGACGGTTCTCGTGAGAAAACTGGGGATATTAGGTGTCCTCTCCAAGTAAACAATACAGCAATTACCAGGAAAATTGTCTGTACATGACTCTTCCCTGACATACACTCCTAAACCTCCCAATGCATCCTTTCCTGAAGCTCCCTCCGCATGTGCTTCCAAATCCGTGACACACTTTTTTAACGTCCTGGGGCCTGAGGACGGGCTACCACTGACTGCGCCTATTCTGGGGACCCCGTGTTTTCATCAGAACCCTTGCAAAACAAGTAACCAAGTTACACGGGACAACAAACAAGCCTCCTCCATCAATCAAATGATACATACTCTTAGCAAAAAAAATAGTTGGTGTCCTATTGTCCTCCCCTTTGAGCACCAGCGACCCTGGCATTTTAAAGTGGGGCGCCGCGCAGGCAACCGTTGGTCATCGTCGCCCATGGATTGTTTTTTCCAGGGAGAAACGAGGGAGAGTTGTAGACTAGGTCCTCCAGCAGAGAGGTTAGAATAAGGGTACCCTTTTGTCTGTAGTCTATTTTAGTAAAGAAAACTCCCCCAACAAAAAGGGTAAAAGGGCACTGCTGAGGCACCTAGTAGACGTATCGCTATCTTCCACATTTGGGTCACAAATTCAGTGGAACAAGTCCGCCTACCGCTCACACCCTCGCGCCACGCGGCGGAAGCGCCCAATGGGCCTCCACGTTCTTTTCCACAGCAGAGCTTCGAACCTCCGGCAGCGCGTTTTGCTGGGAAAGGCCCACACATGCGTAGCTAATAGCAGGGGCTAAATAACTTAAACAACTAAATCCATATCTCAAACTCTTGTTCTAAGTACCCCACTACCGCACCTCATGCCCTTCACAATACCACCGCCAAGCCACAATCCCAGCCCCAACAAGACTCCACGCCGACCAAGCTCACCCCCCCCCCCCCCGCCCTCACCGCCTTGTGGCTGGTCAAAAATGTGGTAACCCCAAAATGGCTTGCACTGAGCTTGGTAACTGGGACTAAAATCTGCGGTCTGGTTAAATGTTGACCGCCCAAATCTAACGCTGCTTGGGGCGATGGACACCCCACAGAAAACCGTGCGACGTGCAAACGTGAAACTCTGCAACGCCTCCTTCAAACCGTGGCTGAAAAATCAGAGGTCAGAACCTAACCAGTTCACGCCTCCCAGGAAGGCGCGCGCCTGTTCGAGCTACCCTAAACCCAGCACCACCAGCCGCAACCACAATTGGGTTCCCCCCAACACGTCCCAAATTCGGCGTTGGGTCCTTCTGACTGTTGGACCACAGCTTCACTCCCACAACATGCCTTTGGGGCAACGTTTGGCCCCTAATGCCTTTCGCGCCTTTCGCGGTCATTCCGAAAGCAACGGAATGTGCGCTCGGGCAAATTAATACAACTCACAAAACGGACATAAACAATCCCCACGTAAGGTACCTCATTATGGCCAATTCATCTTGCACCCCGAAGTGAGCTCGATAGAAATTGCCCCAACCCCTTCTGCATTGATCCAGGCTTGAACTTAGGGAAGGCCGACGCATGCCTGCTAAAAACATTGTTCATCAGGGATCCTTACATTATACACCTGAACATTGCAACTTGTAAATGGTGGTTTCCCTGTATTTTGCTGTTGAAAAAGCCATGACATGTTTCAAATGGCTTCAAAATGTATCTTTTAAGGAGCCTTGTTCATCATTGTTTCTTTACCGCCGAACTTTGTAGCTTCAAGACACAAGACTCGGGCTTCGCAGCTAGGAGCCATGGATGTAGCGTGAAGATGCCCGCCGACTGCCTTCTTGACCCGGGGGGGGCGTCCTGTCGGGCCCCTTGTGACCGTCCTAGGGCGCTATATGAGTCTGCATGCCCATAACGGCGCTATCGCGAAACGGGCGGCAAAGGCCGAACTTGGAAGGCACGCACTGTCGACCATGAGCTTGTCACCATATACCCAACCCTCCGGAAGAAATTGAAAGGCATTCGGTGTTTCGAATAATTAGGTCTTCACACCATTATGCACATGCCAGGGAAAATGCTCCATGGGCAAAATGCTGATTGGCCAGTCTGTGCTTGCCGATGTCCGCAGATTTTCCGCTGGGGTCCGCTCACTTTCCAGGACGGACAGGCCACGAAACGTAGCACACATGCATGTTTCGCATCATTCCCGTGTTGCCCCTCCAAACACGACACGGGCAACGCAATAGAGCCAAACATATGTGGAGGGTTCAGGTATATTCAACTCATGGCCCGCGCTGGAAGGCAGACGCATGCTGCATGCAAGACCTGGAGGGCCAATTGATACAGGCAAAAAGTGCTCAATTGCACTTTCGGAGTTCGAGCGCTTTTTCTGCCCGATTGGAAACAAACAGTTTTGAAGACGGCTTGGCCCGAAATGCGCACCGCGATTCGAGCGCAACTTCGGGCGCAATTTCGCGCAACTCGGGCGCAAATCCGCGCAACCGAGTGCAATTTCAACAACTGCCCAAATTCTGGTCACTACACTGCCAAACACATTCGAGCACAATTTTCTGTATCAATTGGGCCTCCAGGAACATGTGTCCGCGCGCAAGACAACAAGTCAGATCCGGAGAACCCCTTCGCGTTCTCGGGGAAAAGAAAACAACGTTGAGCTCCCAAAAGTCTGGTACGGTTTGGATGCTGATGGGGTCGATCCCTCCCTGGTACAGTAAGACGTATCAAACAAACTCACCAGCAGGAACTTTCCCAAGGAAACACTTCACATATAGCCAGAGCTGAGCTCCGAGCAGAGTCGTTGCTCTCCGTGTTACCTGGGTGTTTTCTGCAAGGGCAAGGAAAGCCCGAGGCATTTCCATTGAACTTGCCAGTCGATGGGCGGCTCAAAAAAAGCTTGTAGTTTCCTGAACATGAGGGGACCAGACCCAGCTGATATAACCTTAATTTAACCTTAATATCCAAGGCTGCCTCTTAATGAGGGAAACATAAGTCATAGTTGCTTCTGGGTCCAAGTCTGGTGCTTTGAGAGTTGGTGTCTTGCCTTGTTTTCATATCCAAAGCAGTCCCATTTCATACAGGTGTTGTCTTTGTAGCTTGCCTTGCCGGGTTGTTATTGAAGCGAACCGACAGGAAGGCCATCATTGGTTCCACTTCCGTATTTGACTTCCCATCTGGCCATGGGACAAACATCGGGTAACCCCATATATTGTTTTAAGCGAACCGACAGGAAGGTCATCATTGGTTCCATCTCCAAATCTTTGACTTATACCCATCTGGCCATGGGTCAAAGATCGGGTAACCGCAAATGGAACCAGGGAGTAAAACCTGCGGTGCCCTGGTGCCCATTTGTCCCTTCCGAGAAGATTCGTAAATGACAAGCTTCCCAAGGACCTGGAGCTAGGAGCGTCGCCTTGGGTCTTCGCAAAAGCCGCTTGAGCCAAGGTCGCTCACTCCCCAAGAAACCATGAGACGAGCTCCCGGATCTGGTGAAGATTTAGTTCGCCCCTCCCAACTGGACCATAAAGCGGTTGCTCTTTTTGTTGCCAAAAGGGCAGGGGATGAAGGGGGGGTGTAACCCAACTAACCAAAGAAAACTCCCCTTTGCAGGCACATAGTACAAGCGTCCTGTGATTCTTTCTGGAATCAAGAACTCTCAACCTGCCATAGACTAGAAAGCTTAACGTTGCTCCCCAATGGACAATAGACACACCAATATTTGTTGACCCAGTTGCCCAGTGACGCTGGCAAGAATGCAAGTTCTTTTGTTGGTTGACCATGCTTTGTTGGGAACTGAGATTTTGTCTGACGAGATCTTCATCCGAATTCACCCACCAAAAACAACAAAGCAACTATAGGTAAAATCATGGGGTCAGAAGGTTGTGCTGCCACTTGGGCTGGATGAAACCCCGGCCGATAGTGGCGATCACCAACCAACTGTTGCAACATGGATTTCGTCCATCCATGAATTTTACGTACAAAATCGCCAGGCACCTTCCCAACGTGGACATGGACTTTCTGGAAGACCATTTGTGCGGCTCCATGTCCCAGATGTCGACTCCACATTTTTTTCCCCGGAGGCTTTCCTCGGACATGGCCCCGAACCTCCGAAGCCGCGCGGAGAATGGCCGCCGCGCCTCGCAGCTCGGGGCTCCGGAACCCGGGCGCCGGGCCTCGGGCGGATTCCCGGTGTCTTTTTGTGGGGGACCCCCTTCCGAAGGAAGAGGTGGTGTGCCTTCTGTTTTTGTTCTTTGAAACCACCAAAATAGGCGTAATAAAAAAGGAAGAGGTGTTCTTTGAAAACACCAACACAGGGGTAACCAGCTCAAATCTCCTTCTGCGCCTTCCCAAACGGAGTCCTCTACCAAACCAAAGGGTCTCTTCATCCTTTTCGTGGAGGCTCCAGAACTCTGATTTGGACGGGCTGCCTGAAAAGGGGTTCCGCTCATTTCACTGCTTCGTCTATGGGTAACTGGTTCGACAAGCTAGGTCTGCCGTGGCACCCCCGACCGTGAAAAGGAGCCTCCAAAAACAAAGCAAGAGGCGGCACGAGGAAAATTGAAGGAGAGCGGAAGGCAAGACGAACGCGAAAAACTCGCTGGTGCTCAGTAGAGAACGTGGGGATTAACCGTTGCGGGGTTGCCTGGAATGAAACCACCGGGGATGGGTTATAAGGGTCATTCCTCATTCCCTGCTGAGCTCCAGCAAGTAACTGGGTGTCAGGGTTCCATTCTTTGGGACGAGGAAGGGAACTTTAGAAGCCAAACACCCGCGGTTGCTGTCCTTCTGGCTTCCCTTCAACCTAAGAGGTCCCTCATTTTAAGACCCCCCCCCCCATTGTGGGGGTTCGACACCAGGAGCCCGTTGCCCGGCACAGCTCCCGGCTGTACCCCACCATCGTGCCACGCTCCAGACCTGAGAGATGCAAAATCGGAGGTCCAGGAAGACAGACAAAAAGGAGCGGGAAAAAGACCTTCCCCTACCCCAAATGCCCTCTGTTTTTAGGGTATGATGTCGACCCTCTACTAAGAAAGAAGGTATTTACCATGGAAACCCAGGTTTTTCACAAAACACCGTAGAAACACTGGGTATTTGGAGTAGGGGGGTTCCTGACCATGGGCGTGTCGCAGCATTGTCTGGGTTACCCCAGAAAGGGATAGGTTTAGCTTTTGAAGCTATGACCAAGAACGCAGGTAAGCACCAGCGAGAACTGAGGTCCGGAAAACGTTCGAAACCGGAAGGAAACCAGAGGAAAAACAAGGAACACCAAGGAAAGAAGGGGCGCATCACGACGAGGAGCTAAAAGGGACGCAAAAAAAAAAAAAAAAAAAAAAAAAACGCTTACTTTACACCGACCAAAACAGAGGTCCCCTTGCTTCCCCAACATCACGCCAAGAGACACCTCTCTTTGAGAGGGGCCGAAGATGTGATGTTTGAACGCGTGTAAACTCCAAAAACCAACTATGTGCCAGCAAGTTGAGCTCTTTACTTCCACTCGTTGGGCCGAGCTACAGGTTCATCGCTCGCCCGCTCGACCCATTCTCCACCTTTGGTCCTGTTCAGAAGTCACTTCCCCAATCTGTCTTCAGAGGCTTGGGGCCATTTACTAAGGAAAGTGTGTGTGTGCGTGTGTTGTGAGAGTGTGTGCGGAAAGAAGTGGGGCAGTTTCTTTGTTCAGCAATCGGGAATGCTTGGCTGCATCACCATTCGTTGCACGTACCATCCCAGAAACAAACATGGAATGTGAAACGGGACCCATGGAAAATATTTGTCCACTCTGACACAGGACCTTTTTTAACCAGTTCAGTGAGCACGGTGCCCTCCATGTTAGCCCAGTTGGAACCAGGTAGGCTATTGCCCTTTGTCAAACATGTTCAAACCCAGCTTCCAGTTTAAACAGCCCCCTTTTCGTTTCCCGGGGATCGATCGGGTCTGGCCGTCTTTACAACCCTTGGTCTGATAGCCAACAACACCCTTTTCATTTTATTTCCCCCGCCCCCCCCCTAAACATGAACCGAACAACAACAAAACTGACAACATGCATGTCAGTTGTGCAGCCCCCCTAAACAGGAACAGAACAACAAACACTAAAAACAGGCATGTCAGTGTTGCAGCCCTCCTAAACATGAACAGAACAAAAAACAACTGACAACATGCATGCCATGTCAGTTGTTGCAGCCCCCCTGAACATGAACAGAACCAACAAACAAACACTGACAACATGCATGTCAGTTGTTGCCGACCCCCTAAACATGAACCGAACCAACAAACAAAAACTGACAACATGCATGTCAGTTGTTGCCGCCCCCCTAAACATGAACAGAACCAACAAACAACTGACAACATGCATGTCAGTTTTTGCAGCCCCCCCCAAAAAAAATGACAACATGCATGTCAACATCAGCCAAGCCGCTTCAACCAAAATCCCTTGCCCCACGCCAGTTCTGAGCGCTTCGGTTTCCGCGCAGCGCAGGGTTGCTTCGGGCCCCCAGCGTTGCTCTGCGGCCTTCAGCCTCGTGAGAGAAGGCACCGGGAGACACGACAGCCTTCGCAACTTCAGAGTAGGTGCCGGTGCTTTCAGGGTTTCTGAAATATTGGGTTCCCCACTTTTTGCGGTCCTAGTCATTGTCTCCCCATTTTTTGCGGTCCTGGTCATTGTCTTCTTAACAGTTAACAAAAACAAAAAAAAACACGCGCTCGATTCGGTCCCTGGTGGGTGGTACCAGTAGAATCGTTTTCCATCCCTGAAAGATCATTTGGGTGTGTCTTTCTTTGAGGGTACCCCAAACAGGCAAACCACTTTCTAAACAAATCCAAATCGAGAAAAACAAAAAGAAGAAAAAAAGAGCACCCGTTCGCTCGTCCAGCTAGCTTCGAGTCCAATTGCGGGACATTTGGTGGCTGTGGCCTGAAACTTCAAGGCGTGACGGTTTTGGGGGTCGGCAACTTCGAGCAACACTCGCCCGGTCAGTGGAAGAATCTGGGGAGGGGGGCAGAAAAGTATGGCAGTGTAGGTGACCTGCCCAACGCTGGCGTTGAAGAGTTCAACCAAGAATCAAAAAGCCGATTCAAAACAGAGGGTTCGACCAGATCGGGCACGGCGAAAACGCCTAGTCCTGTTGTGCATCACACGAAAGAAGCTGCAGCGGTGTCTGTGCATGACAAGGCCTAACGTGATCGCACATGGTCACAGACACATGCTATCCACGGTGACAATTGTGTTGTTTGCCCAAGAGGACACGGGACAATAAATGTCCCCTAGTCTTTCTGGGAATTTCGCAAGTCCCCATGTTCCTCCCAAATGTTGACCAAACCTATGAGCATGCCCAAAACAAATCAGAGAACACTGGAACTGTCAAACATTTGCAAACAAAGGTGATCTATTGTGACCTTGTCAAGGGTAGCTAAACATTTGGCAGAGCAAAATTCAACTCCCACCAACGCACGTGTGGGAGCGTGCCGCGTAGATCAGCTTCCTCAAGGGACCTGTCAGAAATGTGTGTTCGTTTCGATTCCTCGGAGCAAAGCTGTCGCTTGATCGCAAACTCGTAGTTTACCCGTGGATTCCATTGGAATTGCCGCTTTTGCAGGTTCCACCACGGGAAATGGCTCGGACAGCCGGGTCGATTCAAAAATCCGCGCCTGGTGGCCAGCTCAGTGACCTCCTCTTGACAGGATTGCAGCCTCGCAGCCAAGAGGCTGGATCATATGTGGCTCAGGTTTGCTTTTTTTCAGAGCCCATCCTGAGGTATACCTGGAGTCTCCATGATAAAACAAATGGGGTCATTACCCAAAATAATGGGGTCCTGGACTCATTTTGAAAGGGTCATGGAAATTTAGGTAGATAGTATTCACCCCGGTATGAGTGAGGTGTCCCTTTCTTTTTTAGCTACTATTCACCTGAAGTAGTTCGGACAGCATGGACTTTGAGGTACTTTTGGTTTTCCAGAAGAAAAAAGAAGAAGAAAAAAACGAAAGAAAAGCAAACAAACTGTACAAGAGTAGCCCCCAGACACGGCACACACACACCCACACCAAAATCTGGCCCCGCCTTCCACGAAAGAAATGTTCATGCCTGAGTCATCAAATCTTGGGAGCAAAATCGCCAATCAGCAGTGGTTGTCAAAAATCGGGTAACCCCAAAATGGATCAAGCCCTGGAAAATGGAATAGACTAAACTCTGCGGCCCAATCCCTGGTGGTTTAATTTTGACCCATACCCAGTTGTCCCTTCCGAGAAGTAGATATTCAATGACAACCTTCCCAGGCACCTGCGAACAATCGCGTCGCCTGGGACCTGCGCAAAACACACGGTCACACATGAGTTGCTTCCCTAAAACATGAGGCAATTGGGGCGAGCTCTTTGGATTGTGGAAGACTTCGTGCGGTCGCCCTTCTCGCCCCCAAAAATGGGTGGTCCCACCCATCTGTTGTTTTCGGAAATGGGCCGGACCCTTGTAGTGGTTTGTGAGTTCATGAGTCCCTACATACCAACCTGGGTGCGGGTCAAAAACCGGGTAACTCCAAAATGGGTTGCCCTGGTAAATGGGTCGCCAAATACTAAACCTGGCCTCGTGACCTCGGTGAATTCGGTGGGAAAAGTCTTGACCGATAATGAACACCCCCTATTATTAAACCCCTGTTTATTAATATCGGGGTGTCCCTGGTTTTAGTTTTAGTGGGGGATTGTTCACTTTTGGAGGGGCCCCCACCCCCCTATTCATACACTGGGGTTGATACATAGGGGGTCAACATTACCAATCTCACTTGCCCAAAGGTGGAAATACTCTGGATGGTTACGAATCCATTTCGCACCACCTAAGAAACCCTGGCTTCTGCTGATTCGCCGGTGAATACCAACAAACGTTACGGTTTACCCCTGGCTTCAAATGGTGCGAATTGGATTTCATCCTCAGTAGAGAGGTTAGAATAAGGGTACCCTACCTTTTTGTCTGCAGTCTATTTTAGTGGGGGACCCCTCCCTCCCAAAAAAAGGAAACGGGTACAAACTTTTTCTGCACTCTATTTTAGCAGGGGACCCTCCCAACTTCCCAACCCAAAAAAGAAAAAGGAAACGGCAAAAGTTGGCACCAATTGCTGGACCAAAAGTGGTGCTCCTTCCTTCCGGTGCCCACCTCTTGGAGCTGCAGGTGAGCTCCTCAGTGACCTGCGAGCGAGCTCGTCGAAGTCGATGGGGGCTCCCTCCCCCTCTCCTCCCTCCCCACGCCCAAGCCCTTACCAGGGATCCGGATGCAGTGAATACACCTGGTCTCATTGCAACTTGTCTATTTGGTGGCTTCCCTTTCTTTATTTTGGTGTTGAAAAAGCAACCTGTTTCAAATGGTGGCAAAATGAATTTCTTTTAAGGAGCCCTACATAAGGGTACCTTTTTGTTGTAGTCCATTTTGGTAGGGAACCCTCCCCCAAAAAAGGGTAAAAGGGCACTGCTGGGGAACCTGGGGTAGATATTAAGCCCTGGTTGGTGACCTCGAGTTTTGGTAGACAGTCGCATCCGTAGATGTTGGGCCCTTTTTTGGTGACTTCTGGTTTTTGGTTGGTGATTTATTGAGAAAGAACCAACCAGTTCATGACGTTGATACGCCCGAACAAAGACATGGACTCAAAGCAACGTGGGCTTACGCTCCAAGGATGAGTGAACCGACCAAGCAGCTTGACTTTTGCCAACTGAATCTTGAACATTGGTGAGGGGTGCATGACCGGGTCATGGAAAAAGAGATGCTATGAGCTGGAGTTGAACGGTGCCACTGGGCGTTCCAAGACTTCGTCATACCTCCAACAGGTGCTGCGCAAAAGGAGTTTCAGTCCTAAAGCCTGCCCAAACTGACCCTTCACCTCACAGTATCAGTGACTGCGCTTGAAATGGATCATGCCCCCACAACAGGAGGGGTATGAATCCATGATCATCCCGTTAGTCCACAGAAGAAAGGTGAAAACAAGCAACCGGGCTTTCGTCGGTTTGTATTCTCCAGCACTGGCTGCAAGCCGGACCCACTATGATAATCCCTCCAAAAGTGGCACAGACGGAGTGCCGACCATGGTTGACTAATGACACGCACCAGCCGTCGCCAGCGGGCAATCAAACGGGTCCTCCAATTTTGGGGTAGTTGATGATAAACAAAACTCCTTCAGAGAAAAGAGGAAAAAGAGCACTGAAGCTCTGGGGAAACAAAACCAAAACTCAAAAACCCGCCGAAAACGTTGGTCTAAGAAAGTTTCCCCACGTCCAAGTACTTTGAGGTTTAGCGCATCCGCTTTCTCGCCTTCTGCAGGCCCAAGTCCATCTTCTCGGAGATTCCACCCTCGCCCTTCACGAAAATCCTCGCCATCGCCGGGGAGTCACCCCGAAGTGCTGGGTGGCAACGACCCCTCTGCAAAAGTTCACCTTTCTGTGGGTCCAATGGGTTCATCCGAGCTGGTTCAACCAAAAAGCTAAAGTCCCAAGCTCCAACCAAAAAGCCAAGATTTAAACCAGAGAGGACTGGTCTTTGTTGACCAAGCCTCAGTTGAGTCACACTCAACCGGTACTAAAGCGGTCTGTCTACCAAGGAGGATCAAGAGGGCGGACCTCCGCACCCCTTTCCTGACGCTTTGATTTTGTGACTCACTTTGTGGCGTACCCTCCCGAACAGTTGGTACTCACAACCCTCTTAGAACAACACGTATTCTGAATAAAAAGAGGTAAAGTCGTTGATTCAAACTCCATAGCCTATGAGGTGTGACTAACCTGCCTTGCCGGCGAGCTCAGCTTTCCAAGGGTCGGGCGAAAAATGCGTCACAGCACCCTCGGCAGTTGCTATTTGAGCCTGTTCGACTTGGCCAGGGTTCCCTTGGACGATCCATCAAACCTCCTCGGCCCCTCAGTGTTTCTGCTTAGGGAAGAACATGCAACTCAGTTGCTTAGGGTAATATATGCACAACAAAGGCAGGAACCAATCAAACCTGCAGCCCCAACTGCGACTAGTTAGGACTGCACCCTGCAAGAAGAGACTTCGTTCAGTGCACAGAGGCGATGTCATCTTGCGGCTATTCATACTTGCCGGGAATCTTGTTGCTTCAAAGGAAAGGGCAATCAAGCTATTGAGCACATGAAGGACGACCAGTCTGATGCAAGCGCGCTATACGCAAAAGTCACCAGCTCTGAAAAGTGGCCCAACCAATCAACAAAAGTTCTCAGAACCTTCTTTGGAGGTGGTTTCCACGCTGTTGAGCGCCATTCTGGTGGGTATGGGATCATAATTTAGCTACTTACTTGGGCCATGCACCTCCAGGGGTCTACAGGGTGCTGCCGCGGATGAGCCTAGGCCAAAGCCCTTGATAAGGCGCTCGTCGGGTTGAACAGGTGATGCTCACTTGCCCAATGGACCTGGAAATGCAAGGGGGTGTACCTTGTGTCATGACCAAACATGGACCACACAGGGAAGATGAAAAGGTTACAAGGTCGATTCTCTTTGGGCAACTGAAATGAAATAGCATGATTCCTGGGTTCCACATTGACTTGCTCCACTCCAGGTAGCTCCGAACGCCTCCCTCTTTAAGCAAATTGGGATACTAGTACCCCCAGCTTGGACGGGGAGGTCCATGGACCACCGATCCCCGAGGCGTCGAATTCTCAGAGGCTGACTCCAAGGTGCTCATGCGGCTGACCATCGCTACAATGGCCGCCTCAACACGATATGGCAATGGCCATCTCAATGTGTACACGTCGTGTATCCATGTGTGCATGTATATATATATATATATATATATATTGTGTTGTTTATATACGTATACATAGCATAGACGAATACACATGTAGATACAACTCATATGTACAAATAGTACCCCTACACATATCTATATATATATGACACATATATGTATGTATGTATATAAATATATATATGTGTGTAACATATATATATATATATATATATATATATATGTACGCACACATTTTCACAGCCGCATGTAGCAATCACTTTAACTACATGTACATGTTCATCAGCGCCGACAAAGCGCACGGGTCAGCAGGACACAACCAACACTTATGCACGTAAGATTGAACAATCACCGACCACAAAACAGCTCAGCTACTAAATGAGGTGTCGGGCGCATCAATAAAGCACATACCCACACGGATTATGGTAGCAACACACAATGTGAATCTGAGGGTAGCCGCCTTGATGTGATACCTCAAAGGCGTAGAATCTCTGGTTTCTGATCACAATAATTAAGAAACACGCACGTGGCACAACAACTCCGCAAGGAAGTGGGTGGGGCGCACAACCACTCAACCCCCTTCCAGCACCCAACCACACACGCAAACCATGCCACGTCCATCAGGGGAGCATCTCTAGGTAAACTGGAGAAATGTATGAGCTAAAACATCAAGCGCATTCTAAGTGCAGAGTGCTTTACATGTTTCGGGGACCCAACAAGGCTTGTGGTTTCCCTTCAGTGCCACTCCGACAATGGTTTCCCCTGAGCCAAAGGACCAGGGATCCCTGAAACACGAGGAGGCCGAAAACAAAGGTGTGAGCTTGAACCGTCATCTCTTTGGGCAAGGCATCAATGGAGTTCAAACCCCGGGTTCCTGAAATTAAGACCTAAGACCTGAAGGTCTTAAATATCACAGTTAAACCCCGCGAAAGGGAGGCCCTCCCAGCAAACTTCCGCGGCGCGATTTGAGGATCCCCGCGTCCACGAAGCCCTGGCAGCGGGAAAAGCCAATACACGAAACCGGACGGGACCGCGCCCTGGAAAACCAAGCCATACTGTGGATGGACGGAATCCGTTTCGCACCACCTAAGAAACCCTGGAATGGTTCGATTCCCCTGTACATGCCAACAAACGTTACGGTTTCAACCATGGCTTCCAAGTGGTGCGAAATGGATTTCGTCCATCCACAGTATGGCTTGAGCGCTGGGAAGGCCCCGGAAAAAAAAAAGACCGCTCGCCCTGGAAAACCACACATTCCGGGTCTCAAAGTCAAAGGCGGGCTCCATCAGGATTGCTCGGGTTGGGCCAGCCCATGTTCGAAACATCATTCAGACAAACCCCGTTTGGCTCTAAAGACCCGGGTCCGGTTGCTTCACATTTTGCCCGGGGTAAACACTACTGGAACAGGAGGTTGGGTATGGCTCCCCAACAGTGAACGGTTTTGATCTCGAGGTTTTGGCCGAAGTCTAAATTGTTTGCCACTTCGTCCCACCCCAAATTGGAGTCCAGAAGCTCAAACTTCAAGCCAAGTAGAATTGCACATATGGCTGTGGCTCAAATAACATGGACCAACATGGCACCTTGGTAGATGGAACCAAAGACTAAAACCTGCGTAACCCTGGCTGTTTCATTTTGAGCCGTACTCATATGTCGGGGCTTGGCGGTGAGTGAACATTGACATCAAGTCCCACATTGAAGGCTTGATGAGAACTCAGGAACTGAGACACGTCTGGACATTTCAAATACCATCCCCTTATGATGTCACTTTTGGCAGTCGGGGAGCGAGCGGCGCGGCTTTTGCCCTTCGACCAGCCCGAACAGCAGGACCGAAGAAACCTTCAGTTTGGCTTGGTTTTTGTGTCTGGCTTCTGGGCCCGTGTTTTGTTTTTGTTCCCTGGGTTTGGACTAACCCAAGCAAAGCCTGTACCAACCCTCACCCTAATTCTACTTCATATTTAGTCTACTCTATTTTGATTTTAATGGAAATCCAATTTGGGTGCCTGGCCATTCCAACGAGTACTACGTTCTTGCAGTTTCGGCTTCTGCCTTGCAAGCCCGCAAATTGCCGTAAACGCCTCAGCAGTGAAACACGCCCGCAAAGAACCGCACAACGCCCGCAAAAAGCTGCATAACGCCTGCAAAAAACCGGACAACAGCGGGATGCCATACAAGCCATAAACCAATCTAAACCAGTGGAAATCCATCTATTTCTATCCAAACAGATCAAAAGGACACCCCCCCATTTATCAAACTAGGAGACCAGGACCAATGTCATCGCCCTCCCTCTAGCAAACTAATCACCTAACTGGTTTTAGCCACCCGATCCAACTGGTTCCAGCCAATTTCCATGGGCGCCTTAACCGGTTCCAATTCACTGATCCAAACAACAAACGATCCAACTGGTTCCACTGATGTGCTTCATGCACGGGCAAGTCATCCTCCCCTTCGGACAAAGCCGGGGAACCTCTCAGGCTCTGCAGCTGAGACCAGTGGCAAACTAGCCACCCAAAGCCTCTGGGCACTATAGATCAAGGCTCAAAAGATTGTGGAGCTCCGTCCGCTAACATACCCATTTCTGCCACGCGCCTTGAGATTTCCGAACTCGTCCATGAGGCGCTGGTCCATGGCCGTTAGCTCTTGGGCGCACTGGTTCTGAAGGTCCTGGCTTGGGTTTCACCCAAATCGTGCGGCTTCGGCCGCATCGGGTGGATGGGCCTGTGGAATGGTCCGTGGAAAAGGAGAACCTGGAATCTCCATGAACCTTTAAAATGGGTCCATGATCCTGATTTTTAGGGTACTGACCCCATTTTTTAAGGGTCATGGAGAGGGTCCAAATTCTAAAGGACAGGAGCCCCCTCCGCAGGGTTACATGAGATCGGCACCAATCTTCTTGTGGCCTCTGACATGTCCGAAATGGCTATGGATCATTGTTCTGTGCACACGGAAGCCTGGTGCCAAACACCTCCCGGAGAGTTTGCGATCCGTGTCGTGGTAAAATCAATGAGCAGTGTCTGCGCCCCAAAGGACAGGAAAAAGGGCATCTCAGGGCTTTTCCTTGAGGCTAATAACCAAAAGGACATCGGACGCGTGAGTGTGTGTGTGTGTGTGTGTCTGTGTGTCTGTGTGTCTGTGTGTCTGTGTGTCTGTGTGTCTGTGTGTCTGTGTGTCTGTGTGTCTGTGTGTCTGTGTGTCTGTGTGTCTGTGTGTCTGTGTCTGTGTGTCTGTGTGTCTGTGTGTCTGTGTGTCTGTGTGTCTGTGTGTCTGTGTGTCTGTGTGTCTGTGTGTCTGTGTGTCTGTGTGTCTGTGTGTCTGTGTGTCTGTGTGTCTGTGTGTCTGTGTGTCTGTGTGTCTGTGTGTCTGTGTGTCTGTGTGTCTGTGTGTCTGTGTGTCTGTGTGTCTGTGTGTCTGTGTGTCTGTGTGTCTGTGTGTCTGTGTGTCTGTGTGTCTGTGTGGTCTGTGTGTCTGTGTGTCTGTGTGTCTGTGTGTCTGTGTGTCTGTGTGTCTGTGTGTCTGTGTGTCTGTGTCTGTGTCTGTGTCTGTGTGTCTGTGTGTCTGTGTGTCTGTGTGTCTGTGTGTCTGTGTGTCTGTGTGTCTGTGTGTCTGTGTGTCTGTGTGTCTGTGTGTCTGTGTGTCTGTGTGTCTGTGTGTCTGTGTGTCTGTCTGTCTGTCTGTCTGTCTGTCTGTCTGTCTGTCTGTCTGTCTGTCTGTCTGTCTGTCTGTCTGTCTGTCTGTCTGTCTGTCTGTCTGTCTGTCTGTCTGTCTGTCTGTCTGTCTGTCTGTCTGTCTGTCTGTCTGTCTGTCTGTCTGTCTGTCTGTCTGTCTGTCTGTCTGTCTGTCTGTCTGTCTGTCTGTCTGTCTGTCTGTCTGTCTGTCTGTCTGTCTGTCTGTCTGTCTGTCTGTCTGTCTGTCTGTCTGTCTGTCTGTCTGTCTGTCTGTCTGTCTGTCTGTCTGTCTGTCTGTCTGTCTGTCTGTCTGTCTGTCTGTCTGTGTCTGTCTGTGTCTGTGTGTCTGTGTGGTGTGTGTGTGTGTGGTGTGTGGTGTGTGTGTGTGTGGGTGCGTGCGTGCGTGCGTGGGTGGGTGGGTGGGTGGGTGGGTGGGTGGGTGGGTGTGTCTGTGTGTCTGCGTGGGTGGGTGTGTCTGTGTGTCTGTGTGTCTGCGTGTCTGCGTGTCTGCGTGTCTGCGTGTCTGCGTGTCTGCGTGTCTGCGTGTGTCTGCGTGTCTGCGTGTCTGTGTGTCTGTGTGTCTGTGTGTCTGTGTGTCTGTGTGTCTGTGTGTCTGTGTGTCTGTGTGTCTGTGTGTCTGTGTGTCTGTGTGTCTGTGGGTCTGTGTGTGTGTCTGTGTGTCTGTGTGGGTATGTGTTTTTTTGACGTGGCCGTGCCGGGAGGTTGGCATAAGGGGTATGAATCGCATGTATGGTTCGGGGTATGGCTCGGGGGTATGATTCGGGGTATGGCTCGCGCGCCTCTGAACTCTTGCTTTGTGGCTTTGGACACTGCAAAGCTCCCGTGCGCTGGTCGTGAGAATTTGAACCGCTTTGTTGCTACAAGCCAGCCTGGGGCGCTTGTGAGTGGCCTGAACTAGACTAACTAGACAGCTGCCACTCTGCGTGAGTGGGTTAGTCCAGCCATCCTTGGTCTTGGTTACTTGGCGCACGCAGGGACGCGCCTGCCTCCCACAGCTGCCTTCGTGCGCAGTGGCAACGGCCTTTCCAGTCGTGTGCTGCCAAGCAGTCTGCGGGTCTCTCCAACTGCGTACTTCATGAGTGTCGCTGTTTCGTACCCTCACTTGCTGCACTTGGACACTGAAGGCCGCCTCGTTGTTGGACGCATGGTTGGCCAGGCAGCAGCGCAATGGTTGGGGGAAGGCCCTGCGCCGTGTCAGGCCTTCGGGCTGTAGAGTGGCACCCCAGGCTACTTTATGCGCGTGGCAAAGACCTTGGATCGCTTAAGGTCGTTGACTTTCTTGTGGACACCCTGCTCGCGTCCTACCATGGCTCCTTCAGCCGTTCTGCCCAGGCCCCCAAACTTCTCTTGATGACTCCTCACAACGACACACATGACTCGTTGTGGAGCCACTGCCTGAGGCGAACGTCATGGCCACCTCCGACCCGCGTGCTCACAGACCCAAGCAAGCGTTGCTTAAGGGGAAGCGCCGCTGCCAAGTCAGGCCCGCCACGAACCAGCGTAAGGGCAAGACAGCGTGACATCCTCAAACGGCAGCCGCGCAGAGGCTAGTGGGCCTCTCACAGGTGGTGTACCGTGTCGCGCTTGATACATCGCAGTAAGCCTTCCGAACCCACCTTCTGGCGAACTTCTGTGAAAAGTGCCGCGAGCTGGTTCCTGCAGTGCTTCTCTTTGAGTTTTGTGTCTTCTGAGGATTTGGGCGGCATAGCTTCGCTAGTACTGCCCAGAGCGCAAGAGGCTCTTGGCTGCTAATGGCAGCAGAAGGGTATGAATCGGGGTATGAATCGGGTATGAATCGGGGGTATGAATTGGGGGACAGATTTTTTCGACCGGAAAGACACAAAGAGTACCCCAGGAGCACAAAGACAGCTTGTGTTTCGCTGCGACAGTGGCCCAGGAAGCAAGCTCCAAGTTTCAAGCTCAGCAGCGGCACCCCCCGCCACAGCGCCCTGCAAGTCCCAGCGTCTTACGTCAAGCTGCACCCCCCCGCCACAGCACCACGGATGCTACAGACAACTCTAGTCCCAGGACATCCGTAGGATTGCTTTATAACTCCATCCATTTGCACTTTCCATTGAAAATAGCAAGCCGAGACCGAGGTGGGTAACCGAGTGTCAAGGAACACCACTCGAGCCAAAATGGCCCCCCACGAGTAACCAAGTGAGTGTGTGAGTGGACATGTCAACTGTACTTGGCCCCATGACATCAGAGCCCAACCATGCAAGCATCGCAGGCTCAAGAATAGATCCAGGAACCACAAGTGAACCAGGTATTACCTCGAAGTCCCTACCCCCTGGCATCGGTCCACATGTCAAGCTCTCTAACACTGTTTCTTGACAAGACCCCCTTCTTCACTTGAAGTTAAACCCCCTATAGCTTCCAGCTATCCATGGATCACATGCAAATGCTACAGTTCTTGCAAGTTCGTTTTTTGTGTGTTTTTTAAGGGGTATGACTCGGGGTATGGCTCGGGGGTATGGTTCGGGGTAAGCTGGGGTATGGCTCGCCCAAGCCCCACCTCCCACGAAGACTAAAGAACTGACACGATAAAAAACACAGACCCGTGTGTCTGTGTGTCTGTGTGTCTGTGTGTCTGTGTGTCTGTGTGTCTGTGTGTCTGTGTGTCTGTGTCTGTGTGTCTCTGCGTCTCTGCGTCTCTGTGTCTGTGTGTCTGTGTGTCTGTGTGTCTCTGTGTCTCTGTGTCTCTGTGTCTCTGTGTCTCTGTGTCTCTGTGTGTCTGTGTCTCTGTGTCTCTGTGTGTGTGGGTGTGTCTGTGTGTGTGTGTCTGTATGTGTGTGTCTGTGTGTGTGTGTGTGTGTGTGTGTCTGTGTGTGTGTGTGTGTCTGTGTGTGTGTGTGTGTGTCTGTGTGTGTGCGTGTGCGTGTGCGTGTGCGCGTGTGCGCGGGTGCGCGGGTGCGCGGGTGCGCGGGTGCGCGGGTGCGCGGGTGCGCGGGTGTGCGGGTGTGCGGGTGTGCGGGTGTGCGGGTGTGCGGGTGTGCGGGTGTGCGGGTGTGCGGGTGTGCGGGTGTGCGGGTGTGCGGGTGTGCGGGTGTGCGGGTGTGCGGGTGTGGGTGTGTGTGTGGGTGTGTGGGTGTGTGGGTGTGTGTGTGTGTGTGTGTGTGGTGTGTGTGGTGGGTGTGTGTGGGTGTGTGTGGGTGTGTGTGGGTGTGTGTTGGTGTGTGTGGTGTGTGTGTGGGTGTGTGTGGGTGTGTGTGGGTGTGTGTGGGTGTGTGTGTGGGTGGGTGTGGGTGTGTGGGTGTGTGTGTGTGTGGGGTGTGTGGGGGTGTGGGGTGTGTGTGTGGGTGTGGGTGTGTGTGTGTGTGGTGTGTGTGGTGTGTGGTGTGGTGTGTGTGTGTGGGCGTGTGGGCGTGTGGGCGTGTGGGCGTGTGGGCGTGTGGGCGTGTGGGCGTGTGGGCGTGTGGGCGTGTGGGCGTGTGGGCGTGTGGGCGTGTGGGCGTGTGGGCGTGTGGGCGTGTGGCGTGTGGGCGTGTGGGCGTGTGGGCGTGTGGGCGTGTGGGCGTGTGGGCGTGTGGGCGTGTGGGCGTGTGGGCGTGTGGGCGTGTGTGCGTGTGTGCGTGTGGGCGTGTGGGCGTGTGGGCGTGTGGGCGTGTGGGCGTGTGGGCGTGTGGGCGTGTGGGCGTGTGGGCGTGTGGGCGTGTGGGCGTGTGGGCGTGTGGGCGTGTGGGCGTGTGGGCGTGTGGGCGTGTGGGCGTGGGGGCGTGGGGGCGTGGGGGCGTGTGGGTGGTGTGTGTGTGTGTGTGTGTGTGTGTGTGTGTGTGTGTGTGTGTGTGTGTGTGTGTGTGTGTGTGTGTGTGTGTGTGTGTGTGTGTGTGTGTGTGTGTGTGTGTGTGTGTGTGTGTGTGTGTGTGTGTGTGTGTGTGTGTGTGTGTGTGTGTGTGTGTGTGTGTGTGTGTGTGTGTGTGTGTGTGTGTGTGTGTGTGTGTGTGTGTGTGTGTGTGTGTGTGTGTGTGTGTGTGTGTGTGTGTTTTTGTGTTTTTTGGGGGGGGTGTCTTTGAGCGCGTCTTTTCGTGTGCCTTATTTGTTTTCTTGATGGGGGCTTGTTCAAATGGAAACCACAAGGAACCAAACGAATTAAAAACGGGCACACCAAGGGCTCCAACAAACAATCAAGCAACAAATGGATACCTGGAGTCTCCTTTTGACCCTTAAAAATGGGGTCCTTACCCAAAAGAATGGGGCCGTGGACCCATTTTGAAAGGGTCAGAAGGAGACTCCAGGTATCCAAAACAAACCTTTGGAGACATCTCAACAGACTTGTCGACGCCGAAATCAAAGCTCCTCCAGGCGTTCCTCCAGCCACTGGAGGTCCAGCGCCGGTTCGAAGTGGAGACCGGCCTGACTGACATCGACCCATGGGAGAAACCCCCCTACGATGGTCACGTGACATCCATTTTCTTCTTGCACCACGAAATGAAACCATCGTTGAAAGCATAACGTTGGTTTGGTATTCACAGGGGAATCATCATTTCAGGGTGTATTGCTTTGCCTCAGTTGCCCCTTTTAGGGTGCCGCCCATTCAACCAAGGAGTATGTGCGCAGCATCCAAAAGAGGCCATACGGTTCACCCAACAAGATTCCGTCTTTGAGGCCTTATTCAGGCCTTGAGACCATGAATCTCAGCGACACCACAGGTCGCTTACCTGATCGACGTACTGCTCGAGGCTTAGGTGAAATCTGTCCATGGGGCTTTCAACTACCCAAAGGCTCCCGATGTATTTAGGGCAGGTTTTGAGACCCCCAAATTTCCGGGGTGTCTAATGGAGGGGTCGGGTCTTCCACTGAAAGGTGCAGGAGCCTCTGGGTAATGTTGACCCCATATTCATCAACCCAAAGCCCTCGGTGATTTGCATCTGAGCTCGCCGCAACCGACTCCACCTCGCTGGACACCTGACGCGTTCCAGAGAGCATAGAGGTTAGGGTTCCCGATTTTTTTCTGTACGTCGTCTATTTTAGTAGGGGAACCCTCCCAAACAAAAAAAGGGGAGAGAAAGGGCACCTTGGGGGACCTAGGCAAAGTGGGTCACCTCCCATGTTCCTCTTCACTTTCCCTTGAAGTTATCTATCGGACTTGGAATCACTGGGTCAGACTGGTTCACATGTTCGAGCTTTCTCCTTGGACAAAAAACAGGACATCCCTCAACAGCAATTTTCGCTGCGCATGCAAATGGGCGACCCTGTCTGTTCCAAAGGTACTGTAAACCCGGAACAAACGCGAAGCTGAGCATGAAAGACTTTTGCACGGGAAGCATGTGGGAGCCCTTGCAGTCACCACTTACTTCGGTACCAGGAACCTCAGTTGCCTAATGTTGACCCCAGAATAATAAACCCCGGTTTATTAATATAGGGGTGTTCGCCTCCAAAAATAATAAATCCCCACTAAAACCGGGGACAATCCCAGATGAGTAAACTGGGGTTTATTAATCCGGGGTCAACATTAAAGACAAGGCTTCCGATTCCGGTCCATGCCGTGAACCAAGTGGATGCCAGGAACCTGCTGGAGATGATCAGCGACGTAGGCAGAAACGGCCAAAGGCCAGATTGTTGCCACGTGCCCCAAAAACTCCGCAGGCAGTGACAAAGCAAACCGGTGAAATAGCTTTGTAGCATTGCGGGGGAGGGGGGGAGGGCAGTAGCAGTGAGAAGAAAGGAGCAGGGAAAATCAAGACTTCACGGCTCCAGGCTGGCTAGCTTTAACTCTGATTCAAGGGGACTCCAGGTTTCCTTTTGGTGCCCCTGTAAACCCCAAGCACGATAGAGTTTCATCCATCCCAACGGCATAATTTTGTCCATCCACAGTATGGTTGCCGTGGACTTTGAAACCATGGTTGAAACCATTGTTGGTTGGTAGTTACAGGGAATCGAACCATTCCAGGGTTCCTTGGCGGTGCGAAATGGATTTCGTAACCATCCACAGTAGGGACACTTTTCAAAAACCAGCCATTTACCCAGGGTTTTTGGTGGTTTTCTAGAAAGATTCGGATCCCTGGAAAGAATGGAAATGGAAGTTACCCCTAGAATGGTTGCAAGATAGGGGTTTCCCATCGGGACCATGTTCCGGCGCCTTGAAGGATCGGTCCAACTCCCCCTGGCGGATTGATTCTTCACCCCAAATAGGATTCCCATCTCGGGAATGGGGGGTGGTGTCAGAGAGAAAAAAAAGGACTTCACGTGTTCCATATGGGTTTTGAGTCGAGGGTTTTAACCATGTCAGGGCTTCCCATAGTTTCATGACTCATATGAGTGTTGCTCAAAATAGTCCCCTAAAGTGGTACAATGCCAATTGATTTCCCTTTAAGTACCAATCTACGTACGGGGTCTATAGCTTAATTTTGAGAAACTCAAAATTGATCAACCTTGGCCTGGTGGATCAATAGGCGGGTGCTCCGCCAACAGTGAAGGATTCCCTAATCCAGCGTCAACATGACGGGATAATATGCAAGAGATTTGCCCCGGTCGAAGAAAACCACTTCCAGAAAATGACCTCGTGCAGCCCGATGAGTGCTTCCAACAGACCGTGTCAGAGCCTCACTGCTCTACCTGGGAGCTTTGCAAGAGCAACGCAGGCTGGGCCCATGAAGTCTGGCTCCCCCGAAGGATCGTAGATAGCTTGACCCTTTTCCGATGAAATTACTGAGGTAAGTCTTGGCCAACAACAACAGGTCACCCTACCCCTAATTCGTGGTTGGGATCGGTGGTTTGGTGGTTTAGGGAAAATTTCCTCTTTATTCTCTACCAAAGCCAGGGGTTCAAATCCGAATCCAAACCGATCCAGACCACCAACTAGGGGCTATCTGCTTGGAGTCCATCCTGGTTCGTCTGCCTGCGCCACCCGCACCCTCCTAAGCGGATGCGCACCTTCCTGCGATCGATCCACACGGATGTTTCAGACCAGCAAAGAAAACAGCAAAAAGCCAACCTCGGGGAGCGCCTCTAGAGGATCATGCATGGGTAATGTCTCCTAATTCCTGTATGTCCGTTGCCAAATCTGTTGAGCCATGGTCAAACTCACCAGGACAGAGATTTTGCGAGTCTTCTGGGATGGGACATTTCATGAGTCCCTTCTCGTCCCTCCCATGGAGCAAAGAGTGGTAGTTATTGACCAAACCTCACTCGAGTCACAGTCAGCACCCGGTACTAAACTCCTCTGCCAATGAAAATGATCAAAAGGGCCGGGGGAATGCGCTCTAGGCCTTTCTGAAACAAAGGTCGATCACCAAAAAAAATCTTTTTCATGATGGAAAACTGTCTCCTGCCAAAAAAGGTCTATGAGACCCTTCTACAAAGACCAGCATCCCAGATCCACACGCCGGACCTCTACCAAATTGTCATCCACAAACTCGTCCTGTGCCTGGCAGGCTGCCCGGCAAGCCACTTTGGAATCCACGCATGTGCTCATGCTGGAGGTCAAACTGGGATCCAAAGGAACAATTCAACGCCTGAGAAGGCACGGACAGGTCCTCAGGTGGCCTTCCTCTACTGCGCTGCGCCTGCGCTTGGTTTACGTTCAAATGAAACATGCCAAAGTGTTACTTGGTGAAGGAAGCGCTCTGCCAACCTAACGCTCTCTGTAAATGCAGGCACTGATGTGCTTGTCCTTCTCAGCAGCGCCTGGATGTCTTATCACAATTTACCGCGCTCTTGACTCTGAACTGTTTCCTTAACCGTGTTTGGAGGGCAGGAGGTGGTCCTATCAACATTAACAATGAATGAGTCATCATCTCAAAAAGGTATTCAAGGAGTCTACCTGCCTCAAGAATCCAAAGTGGGCTCGCGCCTCCTGCAAGGGGTTGCGGCTGTCGCCTAAACTCCAACTACCCACAAGGGTGCTTCTTTGCAGAAAACAAACCAACTGTTGTTTGCATCCACCTAATTTGACACATCCCATATGTTAATTGTGGCCTGAACAAGCTCAGAATCGAGGGTTGGCACCGAAATCGGTTCTGTCGATGCCCTGCCTTGGTGCCTTCGTGCAACCTGGGTAAAAGGCGGCTGGAACTCGGGGGCATTGGAAGGGACGCAGGGCGGTTCCCGCACGAAAAGTTGTCGTGCTAGCAGCTTCGGACAATTCATTGAGATGGGTGTTCAAAAAGCGGCAGAGCATGTTGTGGACTTCCAAACAGGTCCCCGATTTTCGGACCAGCCAATCCGTTTCCAAGCATTGGCTTGGGGAAACTGCGGTGAGGCTCGATCATAGACACAGTCAAAATAAACAGATCTGCAAAGCTTACTATTCCAGAAGCTGAACTAAGGGATCTCCAAGTAAAGAACCTTCATCATGGTCGTTATTACCTCAGATCGGTGAGCTCGCCATAAACAAACCATATTTTTTAGCGGTCTACCAGCGTTCGAATGACTGGTTTGAACATTCAATGAGCCGAAGGGCGCCCCAATGACCATAGACGAATTTATGATTCTTACTTATACTCAGACGCCCAATAATACAGCCCCTCCAAACGTGATTCTTTATTGGGCGGGGGGAGGAGGGATGCTTGGTGCTTCATGATTCGTGCAGGCCAGGAAATCACCAGCTCCTTTTCTTGACTCGCAACTCGTGAGTTGTAAGCCTCATGCAGGGCTCGTAAACATGGTGCTGAACGTAGGCGGGACCCCACCAGGAACACAGGGGTGATAACCACGATCCACGATGTAAGAATTGCGCCCGTGTTTTGTCTTGTGAGTGATTTCGGGGTGGAAACCATCTTATATAAGTCTCACTACCTGATGGCACTGGCCCGAACAAGCTTCACCCTTTATGTTCACCACCAAGCTTATCTTCCCAAATCAAAGTCCAGAAACTGGTTGGCCCAACCCCTCGCTTGAGGGCACCTTTCTTTGTTGCTGTTAAAGGGAAAACAAAGAGAAAACCAGCAATTGTTTCGGGTCCAACCTTAAAGAAGACGCCCACCTAGTGAAACCACTGCTTGAACACCCCTCCTTCTGGATTTGTTTCAAACGAGACGGAGGGTTGGACGTATGTTCCCACACGCCAGACCCCCAGTCGGCACATGAAAAAAACGAGACACCCTTTTTGTTAGCTGACTTTAAAGGCCTCGCGTTAAAAAGAAGCTTCACAACCCTTGGTAGGCGCTTGAAAAAATAGAGCTTCTTCTTTTTTTGCAGCCCCCTACTAAAAGTGGGCAGAACCAAAGCCAACAAACCACAAGGCTTGAAAGTTCAACTTTTAGTGGTTTAATGGAAAACCGCCATGAGTTGGCAAAAAGTCAAAGTCGTAACATCCATTGGCAAAATGCAACAAAGTGAAGTCTCCAGAAAACACAACAATGGACAGTTTTCCTCAAAAGCCACTCATGGGTTTTAACTTTTCCTCAATGAAAACGAGGTGTCTGGGTCCAGCGGTCCAGCGGTCCAGCCGAGACCACCCCAGGCTGAGTGCGGAACACCAGGCTGCCAGGACGCCGGAAACTGGCGAGCCGTGGTTTTGGGTCGCGAGAAATCAACGGCGACATCTCCCGCCTCTTGGCTGTGGTGGTCAAAAATGGGTAACCCCAAAATGGCTGGAACCCTGGTTTAAAAAAAACAAAAAAACAAAAACGAGGTTACGCAGGTTTTGGTCCATGTTTCCACTTACCAGGGTAAGCCATTTTGGTACCGGTTTTCTGAGCCACAGCCAAATAGGTACCCAAAATGGCTGGAACCCTGGTAGAAAACATGGACTAAAAAGACCCACAGCCTCTTGAGTCCAAGACCCCAAGCGGCAACAGGCTTTGTATTGATCCTTTCATATTCTGGATAAGCTTAGATAATTTCACCCCAGCGGAAATAAGGGAACCTTATGAAGGGACTTTGTTTTATCATGGTGTCGAACCTTCTGGAAGATGAGGTCGCAAAATAAAAGCCTCTAGAGCAACTGCAGGACCAGCAAACACCTTGCCGCAGTTTGCGTTCTCGTTTTTCCAGCTTGGCTTGGTCTTAAATAGGTGGGTCTGGCAAAATCCAAAATAAGCCCAAGCGATATCGACAGCCCCTGAACCCCTGGAACCCTCCGGAACCCTTCCTGAATGCTGCCCCAAACCACCACAGAGCCACTTTGAGCAACCACTTCTCCCAAAAGCCACCCCAAGACCCCAGAGCCACTTTGAGCCACTTTTGGGGAAACAGACCCAGCCCCTTTTGCTTTGCTTTTGGGACGACAAATACCCCCGGCTGGCCTCAAAGCTGCCCTTAAGGGGCCACCCTGCAAGTGACGCATGGGATGCTCCCCCGTCGTCGGCGCCTCTCACGGCCTTCGGGAACCAGGGTCTCCTGCGGTGGGGATTTGGAGAGGGCCAGGACCGAAGAGCGATTTCGAGGACCTGAACAATTAGAATGGACTTGTGAAGTACTTCAAATCCAAGATATCAGCGGCGGACTTGTCGCCAGAAAAACCTTTGGTGGGACAATCTTGTTTCTGCTTGCAGAATTTCCTGTGAGCAATACACAATTAGGCGATAGTTGCAAGATAATGCTATGTAACTCCTCGTACGAGCCAGGTAAGCCGTTCACCAAGCCTCTCAAAGACAGCTAGAGAGCCAACGTCAGCTTGAGACTATTGCACCCACCCCTCGAAGCCAGGCGAAGCCCTCTCAATAGTCTGTCAAGAACTTGGACACCTACAAATAGCAAGGGCTATGTCCACCTGGCGTTGCTCCTGCTTGGATGTCTAGCCAACTTAGTAAGTAGGTCATAACCATGGTTATAACTCGGGCAACTGGAGTTGATCCCCGCATAACCATGGACAAAAACAAAAACGCCTTATTACCTTGCGCTGGTTGAACATCCAATTGCTTGGAATTCAGCTTTCGTTGGCCCCGGACATCACCGCTCGCTTGTGCGGCTGGTGCTTGGAACGTTCCCAGGGCTTCCTACTGTGGGTGGACAAAATCCTGCACCATGGGAAACCACGGGAAACCGCTGTTTGTTGGTTTTCACAGGCGAATCATCATGCCAGGCTTTCTTAGGTGGTGCAGGTTTTCGTCCATCCACAGTGCGTCTCCTATTCAAACATCACCCTAGCAAAAGGAAACTCACTTTAAGCTGATCCAAACGGTGATTGAGGCAGCCCAAATGGGAAATATAGTGAACCCTTCTTCCAAGAAACCTCAAACAAAAGCAGAGTCTGGATCTTGAAATCGGATTTTCTTGCCGGCTCGCCGAAAGGTCTCCCGGCCGGTTCCTTCCCTCAGATCAAGCGAGTGGATCAACTCGACTTGGGCGGGCTTCCAAGATGGCCTAAATGTTGCAAGTAAACCAACCACACCCACCCGACAAACCAGTGGAAATTGCAGCAACATAGGGAGTCCCCCTGTTAACTTACTTGCATTTTTCTAGGTCATCCACCGCAACCCAAGTGGCAAAGCGCTTCGGCCAAACATTCTAGGCAGCTCCTGGATCTCGCGCAGGTCTTGCGCCAGGTTCTCCACCGAAAGCTTGAGCTCGTCCACCTGGCCCCGGCGCAGTTCAGTGATTCAAGGGCTGGGACTCATCCATTGTACCTTCAGTTGCCACCATTAAGACAAGGGTTGGGTTCACACAACCACCATTTGCCTAAGGATTTTCATCTAAACTGCCTCCTTGCCGTTCTTTTAATGGGGCACCCTGGAGTGCAGGAGTTTCCTTCTTGGAAGGCCTCCTTCGTGTTTGCGGCAAGTCACGCGCTGAACGTCCGCTGCATCGGCTAGAATCAGACCCGTGTTTCGGAAAATCAGACGGAAGCAAAAGCAGCTCCAAAGGTGCAAGCCAGCGCCGGCACAGCCAGTGAACTTAAGTCAGATACTGAATACTTGCGTTTTGCCACGCAATTTTCTGGAGAGCCAAACAAAAACAAAGAAGCCAATTTTTGCGCCTGTTGGGCGCTGGGCAAGCAAAGCTAAAACCGCGCGCATGTCGCAGTCGTTCGGCTTCAACGCAACGCCAATCAAAGAGGTCTGACGGCTGGCTCCGAGCAGCCAAAACCGATCGGTACAAAAACGGTTGACCCAGAACCATGTAAATAATTAGAAAGGCGGCCGCAACTAATTCCGGCTGGGACTGCCCCTTACAATCTTCATCTACCCAGGTTTTGATTGTGGCTCAGCTGGGCTTGATATAGCGGGGCAGTCGGGCTCACGATGGTTTATTCGCCCCAAGTTGTCTTGAGCTTGGGTCGGGGTTTGGTTGTTTGGTTTCGGATTTGGTTGGGACGGCTTGGGTTGGTTCAGGGTCCTGAGTTGCTGGAGTGTGTGACGTTTGCCGAGTTGCAAACCAACAGCATACTGGTGGACAAAATCCTGCACCACTTTGAACCCATGGGATACCATTGTTTGTTTCGTATCAGGGGAAGCATTCCATGGTTTCTCAAGTGGTGCTCATCCAAGTGGGAGGGCAACATTGCACATCAAAAGAGCTCCCAGAAATTTCCACCCATTCTTTGGTTGCTGCAGCGACCCCTCTGCAAAAAGTGCTTCACTTGTTGGTCAAGTACGGAAATCCCGAGCTGTAGTGCAAACCAAAAAATCCCTAGATCCGAAGATCTCTTCAGCCACCACGAATTTCGGGCGCCAATTCCTTAAGCCCTCCCCTTAAAGACAAGCAATCTTTAGCCATTCATTGGATATGGTACTTACCCAAATAGCCAAACTATTCAATCCATTAGGTGCTTTAGCGCCGGCTCGCGGCCCCCGAGCCTCGGTGCCCATTTGCTTTTGCCACGCACCTGCGCATGGCATGGTCTCATGGGGCAAGGTGCAAGTCTGTGCAGTTCTGATCCGGGATGTGCCTGGAGTCTCCATGACCCTCAAAGACCCTCAAAAGAAGGGGTCATTGCCCAAAAGAAAGATTCGGGTCATGACCCCATTGTTACAGGGTCATGGAGAGTCCACGTGGACACATATTCATCTGCAAATTTAGCAAACGACAAATCCTGAACGGGACCGATCCCCGCGTACAGGACCCTCATAGCTGTTCCCCCTCCCGTTCTGAAGACCTTTGCATCAGGGCTTGCCTTACTTTTGTTCCTATTGTTTTCCCTTTTCCAACTCTGTGAATGTGCCATGTCCTTCCAGAACAATAGCTTCGCAGCTCCTTGGCCCCTTTTAACCACCAGCTAGCGACACCTAGTGCCAGGTAGAAACCCTCCACCAGCATCCGCGCCATTGAACGCCCAAAGATGGAACCGCTCCTGTGTTTGTTTTTTTTGGTTGTTTCATCATTATTATTATTATTATCATTAATTATTATTATATATATATATATGATTTCGGGTCTGTCCTTGAACTATGGCTTTCTTTCAACTGGAAACAGCAAGGATGCCCCCCCACTCCAACTACGCTCCCGTTATTTCAAGGGTATATATTGAAAACCCAGGTTTTCCGAGAAATACCATATCGGTTGCTTTCTGCTCCCCTGCTCAAAGTTTCACTTCTAGTGGTTTAATACGGAAAACATCCAGTAGTTTGCAAAAAGTTCAAGTCCTAACATCCCTTGGCAAAATGCACCAAAGTTTCGTCGATTTTCCCCTGTTAGGTTTTAGGAGGAGTCAATCATTGTGTGCTTCCATTTGCTTAGAATGTGTTCGATTTTCCCCTTAGTTTTAAGAGGAACCAATCACTATGGTCTCTGCCCAGATAGGCTCGATCGGGGTTTTTTGGGGCAGCTGTCAGGGCGGTTGGGGATACCAGCTGGGGGGGGGGGGGCCGACCATTAGTTGGGAAAATAACAAACATTCTTCAGGAGCGCCACACCCAAACCAAACTGCCATTGCAGCCGGCTCAGCTTCGCCTTCCGTGGCCGCCAGGATCTCGGCCGCCTTCCCGTTGACCTGCTTGCGCCAGTGGGTTGGCCCGCTCGAACACCCGGAAAACACCTGAAAGGTGTGGCTTTGGCTCAAAAAACCGGTGCCCAAATGGGTTGCCCTGGTAAGTGGAAACATGGACCAAAACCTGCGTAACCCCAGCGGTTTAATCTTGAGCCACATCCGTGTGGCTTCACTCTTGGCTTTACTTACTTGCCCAAAGGGCCTGGAAATAAAAGGTTAACCTTTTGGAGCCATGACTCAATGACTAAACGTGGACTAACATAAGAAACCCAAAAGGTCAAAAGGTCGGCTGTGGCTCAAAAAACCGGTAATGGAACCCTGGTAAGTGGAAACATGGACCAAAACCTGCGTAACCCCATCTGTCTATCCTTGTGGCTTTACTTCGGCCATGTCCTTTTCAGATAAAAGAAGAGCCAACTTAAACAATTGTACTTTAATGACACAGGCACACACACACACCTATCTAATTAGTCCAATCACGCACGTGTGGCTCGTGAGCACAATCAGCCACAACCCTGAGCGCTGTGATTCTGACATGGGCAGAACGTGTGCTTTCAGAAGCCTCTGGCTACGGTTGCAACTGGGCCCAGTTCGTTCGTCAGGCAGGGTGCATATATATATATATATATATACATATATATGTATATATATATATATATATATATTCGTATATATATATATATACGGTGTCGCCACTTAAACACCCGGACACTTAAATAGGTCAACAAAGATTTTACACTACCTCCGCCAGCGTTACCGCCAGCCCGGCCGACCAACTTAAATATCCGATTTAGATAGGTATTTTGCGTTACGTCTTGAAAGCCTGCCTCTGGCCCGGCCCGCCTTGTCAATTTGCTTGCTGTTTGTTGTCAATTGCATCTTCCGCAACCAGTCGGTTGTTCTGGGATTTGTTGAAAAAAAGGCCCCGTCCCAAGAAACCAGGAGATTTACGAATTTAAGGCAATGTGTGCGCCCCGTCCGAGACAAGGGGCATTCATGTCTTTCTCGCTTTCTTTCTCCACGAGCCACGTAGACAAGGCTTAGGCACCTCAATTCAGCGCACTTAGCTCCGCAATTCCAGGCATTTATGTATCATGGAATTACGAAAGTGTTGGTCTGCAATTAGAAGAAGCATTAGTGTTTCGCCGACATGGCGCCTTAGGTTGGACCTGTGTGGCTTGGCAGGAGCCAGCGCGTGTGCTACGGATTCGGGGCAGGGTTTTGCGAATATGAGATGGTCCTTTTGCAGGGGTCTGAAACAGGTCTGAAACAGGTCTGACACAGGGCCCAATGCCAGATCCAAGCATTCTCTCTCTTCTCTCTCTTGCTTCTCTTTCTTTTCTTCAAATTCTTTTCATTCTGAGACTTTGATGAAACCGGTTCCATCCCCAGACGCCAGGAGTTTCAAGAATTCAAGGAAATCTGGGAGTCCTGTCCAAGACAAGGGACATTCATGTCCTTCTTGCTTTCTGTCTCCACGAGCCACATAGACAGGGCTTAGGCAGCTCAATTCAGCGCACTTAGCTCCGCAATTCCAGGCGTTTACGTAGCATGGAATTACGAAAGCACTGGTCTGCAATTGCACGCATCGTTGTTGCACCCTGTCCCAATTCGTGCTTCATACTACCTCCACGGCCCGCGAGCCGCTGCACCGCTATACTGGTGCTGGGGAGGTTTGTCCTTTTGCAGGGAACAGGTCTGACACAGGGCCCAATGCCAGATCCAGGCATTCTCTCTCTCTCTCTCTCTCTCTCTTTCTCTCTCTCTTTCTCTATCTCTCTCTCTCTCTCTCTCTCTTGCTTCTCTTTCTTCTCTTCCGAGATTTGTTTAAAAGCAGCTCCCATCCCAAGACGCTAGGGGTTTCAAGAATTCAAGGAAATCTGGGAGTCCCGTTCGAGACAAGGGGCATTCATGTTCTTCTTGCTTTCTTTCTCCACGAGCCACGTAGACAGGGCTTGGGCAGCTCAATTCAGCGCACTTAGCTACGCAATTCCAGGCTTTTATGTAGCATGGAGTTACAAAAGCATAGGTCTGCGTCAACATAGCGCCTTAGGTTGGACCTGTGCAATCTGACCTGGCTTGGCAGGAGCTAGCGCCACGCAGCTGCTAGCAAGGGCTTGAAATGTGTTACGCCCTGTTTTTACGGGGAAGGGGTCTGTCTCGGCGTTGCCATTTGAATATCCTAATTGGTATTTCATGTATTTCATACTACCTCCAGGGCCCGTGAGGGTGGCCCGGCCAGCCACTTTAAATATCCGATTTAAACAGAAGTCTTACACTACCTCCCGGCCCTGAAGCCCAGGCCCGGCCCCCACATATTTAAAAGTCGTCACCGTATATATATTCGTATACATATATATATATATAACTATGTATATTAATATAGACACTCAATCAGGGAATTACACAACTTGGCCCACAATGACTCCATCAAGAACTGCTCTGGAATGATCCACTCACAGAGTAATCAGAACATTTACCTCCCGCTTGTTACAATTAGCCTTCGCCTGGTTGCCATCAAAGGCGAAATCCTCCGAGTGGGCGGGTGCAACCAAAACAACATGCGCAAGCGCAACAGTATCAAAGGCAAAACGCGGACGACGCTAGCAAAGGAAACACACACACACACACACGCACACACACACACACACACACACACACACACACACACACACACACACACACACACACACACACACACACACACGTGACTACTAGCCAATAGACAACAATACTACTATCAGCAACCAGAAACAAATGACCCCAGTGCCAACGCAAGATGAAAAACACTAAGATCGAAGTAACATCAAAGCACATCTCCTTTGGGCCAAAATCGACGGGAAATACTATAGCTCGCTCACGGCCGTTGTGAATGGTTCCTCACTCTTCAAACGAGAAACCGCTGGCAAATCTGCAAGGGTGACAAGTTTGGGATATTCCTGGCATAGGCTTCAGCATCTGTGACCTGCTGGGTCAGTCGGGGTCCGCGTGACCTGCCAACCCCGACTTCTGAGCCCCGCACCGTCGGTTTCAGCCTCAATTCCGCGATGCGAATAGGCAAAGGATCGAAACGCGACCCGCGCATGAAGCATGCATGGTGTCTGTTGCCCTGTGTCACCAAACATGCAAGCTCAAGACTACCACGTTTGTCCGCCATAAGTAGGAAATCGCCAAAGTGAGCCTAACCGAGCCAAGCTTTAAGCCGACCCAGCAACATCTCACAATGCCTAGGCAGGGGCCGCCCTCAGAGGGCAATCCTTGCCACCCAAGAAACCCTGATTTCTGATGCTGCCCCAACGTAAATACCAACAACCAATGGTTTCAGCCATTGTTCTTTTTTCGAGGCACGAAAGGTATTTCGTCCATGCTAGAAGCGTCCTTTTTTCGGGGCGCGTTGGTCAGTTCGTCCAACTTTCGCTGCCCCTCGCCAAGGCGACTTGACTCCGCGCTCGTTGGCTCCCATTTTGGAAGGCTCAGCCGTCGCCCTGCGTTTTCTGGGTTTGCGGGGAAGCCAAAGGCAAACCACCCGTCTATACCCGTCTTATAAGTCTCACAGTGATGTTTTTAGCAAGGAACCCTGACGAATGGTCGCAGGACAACCACGAACGTAAAAGATGGGTCCCGAGGTGAAATCCACACCCATATGGGTCAAAACAGGGGTGTGATTGTGGTGTTCCTTTTGGTTTCTCTTTCAAACCAAGGTGAAACGGCGAACTCCGAAACCCCACAACTCCGGACCACACGGTACCAGGAACCCATCGGGCGTGCTGAGTGCCCCGACGCCTTCTCCGAGAGATGCTCTAGGAGCTCCTGACATCCAAAAGCAAGCCGCAGGCGGTTGAGAGCCTTATAGGTCCCCCAAAACGGTTTGGATGCAGCGAATCTGTGGATCCACCCCCGTAGAATATTAAGGGAGTACTAAAAGATTACTTCTTGTTTTTTATTAAAGGACCAACATGGGGAAGAACACGTGAAATCCACCAACGGCGCATGAGTATGCTAGACAGGGTTCCTTAGGGTTCCCTTACTTTAAGGAAGGTCCCAACCTCTTGAACCACCCCAGCATTGGGAGATCCACAATAAATGCACGAACTACACACGGGGTGTCATGGCGCTATGGGGTATATGAGAACCACCCTGCTGAAACACGGAATATACAGTACGTTGCAAACAACAACCTTTTAACTGGGCTGCTCAAATGCTAGTCTGTAGAGGGACACTACAAGGTAAACCACGACCATCTGGCACAATGATTAAGGATTGCTAAAAAAAAGTATTGGGCTCTTCACCAAACCGCCCGAAACATGATGTGGTTCATTGCGAGAAACACACACACACACACTGCGCTATGCACAAGCCTTCATGGGGCCCTAGGCCGCAAGCCAAATCTCATTTGTTTCTGTAATTATATGTGATGGGATTGGTTGACTCCCTTGAAGTTCATGTTTGTCAAATATACTAAATGTGGCCCTGTCCGAAAAAAAAATACGCGAACCCCCATTTAGGAATGGCCATTTAAGGGAAACCACAAGTTGCCTGACTTTGGGCAACATCCATTTGGCGGGGTGTGAGAGCCAACCACAATTGCAGAACTTGAACCTGTCGATCAACAAGTGGGGGCTGATCAATATTTCGTTCGGCCCCCAAATGACCATGGGTAACTTTTCCCGGTGGAAAATATCCTCGTTTTGGTGACTTTCCCCAATGGCCATCCCGTGCAAAAGGCCTTTGAATCAAGGTCCAAGTCTTTGGGGAGAGCAGTGGATTGGAGCCGCGTGCGTTTCACCAGGGCAGCGGTCGAACAGGGGTCAAGGGGTTTCTTGGATCTGTTGCGTCCCCTCCTGCTGCTTCTGCAAGCGCATGCACAGCTGCATCCGTTCCAGCGACTCGCAGCGCACAAACCTCCAGCAACCGTCAAGTGTGGGGGGGGTACTCGCTTCCCGAGTGGATGGTCCGAAAAAGTTCAAGCGCTTGGGTTTCCACGAAAATGATCTTAAATATACAAGTTCTCATCTCGTTCTTACCGAGACCCTGGCAGCTCCTTAGCTCCGTCTTTAGAATATACCCAGCTCTCTAACTCCCTTCCAACCAACCAAATGGATGCCCGTGGCTCACTAAGAGACCTCGGAAAGATGTCTGAAGATTTATTTCAACATGTCAAGGTGGGATATGCTCTAAACATTGGTTGCTGTTGACCCCATCTGCCCAAAAAACAACTTCTTGTGGGTTCAATGGAAAACCCGTGACTTCCCAAAAGCTCAAGTCTAAAGATCCGCTACCCAATAGCAATCAAGAAACGGCGACCTACCCAAACGACCTGGAACACGTGAAAAACCTTCTGGGACCTTGACGAAAGACAAAGCCCAGCGTCCATTTGCTTGAGCGCCCCCTGGAAAACGTGAAAACATGTCCAGCGGCGATAGATACCCTTTTAAAACCAACAAGGAAAACTAAAGACATATTCTCAAGCAACTGAAAGCAACGAGTTCAACGGTTGGCCTTCTGCGAAACGTCTGTGGGCGTCGGGTGGGGCAAGTTCCAAAAGGTTCCGCGGTTTCAGCGGGGTGAAACCGAGAAACGCCTGCTGATGGCCCTGATGGCCCATAGTTTTCCCTGAACAGGATCGTCTTCAATATTCTAGGTCCTCCAGTTGAGAGGTTGGAATAAGAGTGCCCGATTGTTTTCGGACAATATTGTAGTAGGGGAACCCTCGCAACCAAACAAGTTGGTAAAAGGGCACTACTGGGGGACCTAGTATTTGTCTTGTGTCTGATTGCAAGGCACCGTCAGCATGCCTCCCAAAGCCCCCAGCCAAAAAGGCAACAGCTATTGCTCCATGTCATTGCCGAGTGCTTGCAAACAAAGGCAAGACTCGATTGAAAAAGCAGCCGCTGCAAGGCCTCTTGCATGTCTCCCGTGTCAAAGACTTTTCTTTGGTTGAGCAACTGCTGGCTGGAAAATACTACTTGCGGCATGTCAACAAACCTTATGGCCTACAGACCAGCAAAGGGTCAGAAACAACTGAAGTTTCTTCCTTCTCTTTGGCTCAGATCCCTAGTGCCTCTTCACAAGTCAGCTGCGCAGACAAGTGCTGCAAGTCTGCATAACAGGTGGGCCAGCATCGCCCCAAACAACGGTCTGCTGCGACTGCAGGAGCCGAGTGTTAGCGTATTTGGGCACCCCTTTTGCATTCGCATAAAAAGAAGCCAAAAGCAAAGCCACTCATTTGGGTCCGCCCAAGCCCATTTCCACCTCTCAGTTCTCATGGATACGGCCCCCCCCAAAAAGGGAGACCCCCCAAAACGGGAACGTATTGGCCCCCAATAGGCCTTTTTGTCGGTCTTAGCCCCTGTTGGGATTGGGGGCTTTGGGCCCTTAACCATAGGATCAGTTGAAAAGCGGATGCTTCGTCCAACTTCGCATCCCAGGCGCTCTCTCAGCTCATCCAAATCTGCGTGCGGCGACAAGGCCTCGACTGGGGGCACTCTGTGGCCCTTGGGGGGGGGGGGAAGACTCAGTGCCATGGACACTTGAAGTCGACTTTTGCAGCCCTGGAACCCTAAAACTCCCATACCTGTCAATGAAGGAGGTTGCAACATAGACCCTAAGTGTCCATCATACCGGGGAGACACTTAGCCCCTAAGGCTAAGACACTGGAGCTGCCGGATATCTAATTCCACATCGGACACTTGACCAACCCTCCTATGCAGAACTGGAGGGAGGCCCCGTCACTGGAAAATAACACTCCACTGTTTGCTTCGAGCGTACCACGCTGTCAACAAGAAGCCCGTGCTAAAGTTGACGGGTATCCAGCAAAACTAAAAGTCTGTATCCAGAGCTAGCGTGGAAGTAAAACCACTTTCAGTTTCAGCCGCTGTCTATCCCGCTACTCACTTCCAAAGTGGATTGCTCAGAACAACAAACAACTTGTGAGAACGGTCCTCCCAAAATGTGCAAAGTTCAGCAACTCACCTGTCCAGCAGGGCCAACCTGAGTGTCCAAACTTGATACAACAGGGACCACAAATTGCCAATTTGTGGATGTGCTTAGATGGTCCGGGACAAATCGCTAAATGGTTAGCAACCCTGTTAATATTGGACTTACAGCCGCAGTGGGTTCCCGTTTGGGTCTGTCTTTGTTCAAGCAACCCTTACATGGGTGGCTTCATCTTGGTTTCCCTTGAAAACAAACCCAAGAAGCACACCCTCAAAAACACAAACCCATTCCAGGATTCCTTGGTCGCCTTGGGAAGGTCCAACAAAAAGATCTGACCCCCCCAAAACGAAGCTCGGTCCGTCCTGTTGATTTCCATTTGTTTCAAGGCAAGCTCCTTTAAAAGGGTAGGCGCGGCTCTGGGTGTCCTTTTGAGGGTACCCATTTTAGTGGGCTGACCCTGCAGGTTCCAACCATGAAAGCAATGCGGGAGAACCCACCGTGAACGCCATTCGCCTAAGGATTCAACCATCGAAATTGGGTCAACCATTCTTTTAATGGAGGTGGAAAACATGATGGCCCACCATTTTTGGTTTGATCCCACCATAGGTCTGCCTGGTAAGACTCTCATGGGCCCATCCCAACCAAAGTCGCCCAAGCCACGACTCCCCCACATTTTCCGCGGACCCCCGGCGAACTTCTCCGACTCGGGCTCCACGTGCGGTTCTTTCGCCTCGGGAAAAGTCCGGAGGAAGCGCGCAAGGGTGTGGCCCTTTTGAGGGGAGCTCGAGGTAAGTCGCAATCAAAACCTGGTACTAAAATGGTCTACCCAGAATCATGTACGGGATTAAGAAGGCGGCCGCAGCTATCTATGGTTGGGATCGTCCCTTACTAACCTTCATCTACCCGGGTTTTGATTGTGGCTGGCGATGGCGATGCTGTCTGTCATCCAGGACTTTGCCTGGGAATCATGGTTCAAACCCTAAACGGGACAGAAGGGCAACGAGGAAGTCGATCTGCGTAGACAACTCAGCTATCCTTGCCTCACAGGATGCTTGTGTCACCAGCTCAGAAATATAAACCTTGCAGCGAGGCATACGACGGTACCGGCCCAGCCGCGTCCAAGGCATTGTAAATCCGCACGGAGCGCACTGCGGCTCAGCAGGGTCCCAAGCCGAGTCAAAGCAATGGCTCAGCCCAGGAGCTCCCGCAAGGCGACTTGCCCACCCGGACTATCAGATGTCGCCTCCGACCAATGCAGAAACGGAGGCTGCACGCAGGAATTGCCGAGAGCATCCCGAACCTGCTCAGCGTCCAACTCACTCAAGAAGCCAAGGGGGATCTTCTCAAGAAGAAACTCCCTCAAGAGAACCTTGCAGGCCAAAATGCGCTCCTGTACCGAAGTCAGAGCACCAAAGTCAATACAGGTACGGTCGGCGGCTTGATTCAAGCCAGGCAGCACTGGACCCGCTTTCTTAGCATTCAGACGCGACCGAACCACCAGTGAGGCAAAATCCGGTGAATGTCTCCAACAAGTGATAGACGTCCCAACCTGTTCCATTGTAATGTACAGCTTGCGCAGCGGTTTACCCATCATCAGGTATTCCTCATTCAAGTTAACCAGAACCTTGAGTCCAATATTGATGCCGTCGTGTCGGGGAAGAAGAACCCCAAAAGGGCAACGTCGGCAGTGGAGGCCACGATTGACACAGCTCGAACATGTCCGGCTCAGCTTCAGCATCAATTGGAACACCTTGCATTTTAAGAATACCCATACACAACATGCGAATCTTCCACTGGGCCTCGCGTGCAGTCTTGATCTTACGCAGGAAGGGCGCTTTGTCCCCAGCGATGAAGATAAAGAGCAACAAGGCTTCAATCCAAGTGTGCCTTCTAGGTAGGGCTTCTGCTTTGCTTTTGTCAAAGATGCACCGGTCAAGCATTCCTCGAAGAAGATGGAAGTCTTCAATGCAGCCTCCCCAATACCACAAAATGGCTTTAACAGCCATCAATTCAGGATTAATGGTCAAAAACTGTCCCCTCAAAAACACCAAGTGGCTCTGGAAGGGAGTGTTGAGCAAATAAATATTCTCTGCGTGTGCATGCTGCTCACCTGCACGGTCAACATGAACCGGGGCATGATCCAGCTGTGTATTGTAATCAATTGTACGTAGGTCGCGATGACGTGCCTCCCACTTACCGAGGAGGTCAACGGCTTGTTTCTGAACAGTACCCCACCTAACCTGAAGCCTAGGGGGGAGATCTTTGCAAAACACAAGAAGGTGTTGCGAGCAGGGGCTCCACTGAGACCACCGCCAAACAAAAGCAAATCAGGGTCCATAAGCAGGTAGTTCTTCTGAAACAGAATTCTGGCCGAGAAGGTCCCAAGCTTGTTCCCATGCGCCGCAGAACGAGTGGCAGTACGAAGCTGCCTAAACTGTTCTCTGGTAGGTCTCAAGGTAGTGCCTGCATAGGTAAGCATCGGGATAATGACAGTGTGCACAATCATGCTGGTTGTGGCCGCTGGTTGGTTGGCCCTTGCAAGCAGTTGAAGCGCAGTGACAGCTCTGTGATTTTTTCTCTCAAACCACGTCTTGGAGGAGAAGAGCCCAATAGCAAGGGGAACCCCAAGGTGATCGACGGATTTCACTTCTTTGACAATTTGCTCATCCCGCCAGGAAAGAGGGGTAGACTTCTTCACATCTCTGATTTGACAGGTCTTGACCTGCGTACGAAAATTGCGTTGCGCGTCCCATGCTTCGGTGTGCTGAAAGGCATACTGCAGTTCACTCGAATCACTTTCCGTGAAAAGTAGCCTATCATCAACATACACATAATTGTAGACCGTGTTGTTGAGATCTCTTGACCGAGTCGCCCTGAGGCAACCCAATCGTCCCAAGGACAGGTCGTCTGGCCACAATCCCTGAGGTGGAAACAAATCTTCTCATGTGCTTGATGGAGTGCATCCAAGTACCCACAGCAGCATGGTGCATGCCCCACTCGGTCAAAGCCTGATAAGCAAGCCAATGCGGAATGCAGTCAAAGAACTTGACCGTATCTATTGCAACACCATGGAAGGAGAGGTGCGACTCATTCTGGCATTTTTCGGCCGACAGGGAGGCGTGCAGCCATGCTTGGTACCCACTGCGACGAGGGACACCCCCAATAATATTCTCAGGGAGATTGTCGAAGGAAATTTCCCCGCATTTCAAAAGCCACTTGTGGGAGATGCGAAGAGCCCTAACTTCAATAGTGATGGGCCTCATAGCATCAAGATCAAAGCTTGCGTCACCTTTGGGGATCACCACGAGTTTGGCGTTCAGCCAGTGCTTGGGGACCCTCCCACAAATAACACAAAGCATAAAGAGACTGTGGAGAAAATCCACACCTTTCTGCGGCAATTTCTTGAAGTGCGCATATGTCCATCCACCCAGTCCTGGAGAGGAAACGCCTTTCCCATTCTTAAGAATCTGATTAAGGAGCTTCACATTCCACATAGCATCAGGGACATCATAGTTGTTGTCACGCACATCCCAAGACGAATGATCATGATGTTGATAGACCGTCGCAAAGAAATCACGAATGACATCCACCGTCTCTTGGGGAGTCTTGGTCCAACCAGAATTAGTCTTGATAAAAGGAGTTGGTTTACGGACCGGAGCCCTAACCCGTCTACAGACATCGCCAACCCACTTGCTCTTCAAGGACTTGTCACTCGGCTGCTGCATTCTCTGCTTCCAAGATTGCAGTTTCTCAAGAGAAGGTTGTCCCAACTCGCGTAGAGCTTCACGAATCTCCTCATGCTCCTGCGCCTCACTAGATTGTGCAATGAGCTTCCTGTGAAACGTCGCCTGCTGATGATTTTCCCAATGCATTTTGACACCCAAACCAGGCACTATCTCGAAGTTGGTATGCCTGTTCCAGAAGCGAAACATAGTGGAGGTAAAAATGGACCAACACATATCCACATCAAACTTCTCACACGCGGTGCACCGTTCTTCTTGCAGCTCATCCCAAACCTCTGAATAATTGCCTCATTGCTTATCAATATGGTATCCTTCAACCTGCAAATACCGATGCACTTCAGCCTCCCAATTGAGCTTGGAGGAAATGATGGCATGTCCATTGTCAAAGGGAAAGAGCGGGATCGGTGGGCTGAACTCCATGCGAACATCCTTGTGACAAAGCATATCATCAATCTTCGTCTTTGATTGAGCTCTTTGAAACGAAACGGCGTCGGTACCCAGCGAGTCCATTAACTTATAATACAAGTCCACGAAGAGGATGTCCAGTGCCTGAGCCCCACTCCAACGAGTTGTTGAAGTCACCTGCAATGGAGTAAGGTTGAACCTCCTGAGCGTCCGCCGCAAGATCGCTGAGGAACTGGAAGTTCTTCTGCGGGTCATCAGGGGCATAAACATTCCAAAGCGTCCTCCAAGTAGTACCGTCGAAGAAGTTGACAGGCCCTGCTCGTGCCAGTACTCCATCCTGGAAGGCGAGGGGGCCACAGGGCCGGAATCTCCTTCATGATGGCAACAGCGACCCCAGGGCACTGCTTATGATGCAGACCAACTTTGCCACAGCCTTTCTTTTTCCAAACTGGGCATTTGCCAAACAGGAGTTGGTATCCTGAGGAATCGGCCGAGTTAGCGAACAGGTGGGCTTTGCGTGCATACCCAAAACCAAATTGAGCTTGTCAGAAAGGCTGTTGAGATTCCAGGTTCCAAGGAAGACCTCTCCCTTCATTCCACCAATCAAGGAAATAGCCCGATACATATTGTAAAATACCAGCTCTTGAGAAGAAGAGCCTCCAAACATCTCAGTACAATGCATCCCTAGTCAAGGCTGACCAGGGATCCCATCATCCTCGAAAAGGGACATCTCTGGAGACTGAAGAAGCAATTGAAGAGCTTTAAGCTGGTTCGTTATGGCCGCAATCTGTTCAATAATTTGTCCTCTGGACATAGTGCCTGTTGATCCCTTTGTGCCAGCCCCCAAAGTGGATCCTCCCAAAGTCGACCCTGTCAACTACCCATCCTTCAAGAGCCAGCTTCAGAAAGGCAAAGGCAATGGCTCCAGTGCGGCTAGAAAGGATGGTCCCACACATCGTGGAATGCCGCGTTGGTTGATGAAGGTCCCAAGAAGAGAATTAGGATTGGCACTCCTACCAAGACCTCTTCACAGGCCCAGCTTCGAACAGTGGGCTCCACCGTCACGACTCTTCTCTCATAGCCAAAGAAGAAGGGAGCAGAAGTTAAGGGGGGAGTCTGACTACTCCTAACCAAACACTGCACTCCTCCGTTGCGAAATCGTCTACTTCCAGGCTGCACTTCTGCTTCCCAAGACATGGCCTGCAGCAGTTCCACAACATCCTCTGCAACGAAAGATACAGAGGCGTGCTGACTTGTCCAAGGGCCTCCTTGGTTTTGTGAAAATCAGCTTGTGACACCAGTAATGCAAAACAGTCCTGTTTCTTAAAGATCCCGTAGTGGTTGGGAACCTCCTTGGCGAAGTCCAAGGCTTGATCAACAGAAAGGGGGAGGCCTTCCCTCTTCAACCAAACAGGTCTCGTAGTCACAGGGCAACCCTAGGCGTGTCAATCTCCAAAACCGGGGAGGATTTTCGGAGAACCTCATCCAGTTTCCCTGTTGGGATTCGAGCGTTGATGCCCCATTGCCCGTCAACATTTCTCAGGTTCCAGACATCAATAACCTCAATACCGGCCAGCTGATGCTGCATCCATTGACGAATAGCAGGGTACTGTTTCTGACGAATAGCATTCTGGATATCTCTGTCCTCCGGTCCAAATCGCATCCTCAAGGCGTAGGTACGTTGCGTAAACTGAGTGCTAGTTTGGATGAACTTGCGTCCTGTTTCAGGAGCAGACCCAGAGAGGGTATGCAAATGCCCCGCCAAGAGAACTGTATCTTGAAACGTGCCCTGAGTCTTGAACAGTCGAATTTGCATTTCAATAAGAGCCTTCTTCCCAATAGCATGAGGTTGTGGCAAGACAAAGGAAACATTGAATTGGTCGTTCTTGACTTTGCTGGCAAGCTGTTGGGCCACCGCTGCATCTTGGACCAGGTACAGACCATGAGCGGCCGGGTTGAAGTCAGATACAGTCCTGGTCCAATCTTCCGGTATCAGCTTGAAGGTAGGCTAAGGCAAACTGTCCTTACCCTTTTTTCCTTTCCCTTTGGCGTTGTTTCCAGCCTCACGACCTTTACCTTTGTCCTGTCTGCCCTGAACAGTTTCCTCTTTGCGCTTTCCTTTTCCTTTCAAGGGATCCGGGTTCTGCGCTTTGCCATTTCCTTTACCTCTGCCTCCTTTTTCGATTTTCCCTTTCTGGGCGTGTTGTTCATCAGGCGGGGCAGGAGCACTCCTCTCAGGTTGCACGCCAATCCTTTTCGCTGAGGCCCTGGTCATATCCCTGATCTAAATTTGCCCATCATTGCTGAGGACCTTTTCCCGAAGCTTGGAATCAAGAACCAGGAGGGCTCTAATCTGTTTGGGGGCAAATTCAACGTCCGCTCTCAGGACCTTCTGTTGCGCTTTCCCAATCGCTTCAGCCTCGGCTGCTCCTCCTCCACCAATGATCTGGTCCGGCATCGAGAGGAAGATGTCCATCATACCAGCATCAGACCACCTCATCTGATAAATAAGAATACCACCTTCCAGGTCTGAGAAATCTCCAATAGGATCATAGGATACTGCTGGGGTAGCGCGAGTTCCTCTGTCGATTTCAAGCCGTCCAGAGGCGACACAATAGGGCTGTGTAGCCAATCTGCTCGACCTGTCGCGCCGACGGTCCGGTCCAAAATTCCCCCCATCAACAGTGAAAGGAATTGTTGGGGAAACCTCAATATCACCAACAGGGATGGGTCGAGAATCTCCTGCAATCCTGTCTGGTGATCTGGGAGCCGGTTGAAGCTGCAAAAGGGTAAGTCGGAGCCTACGAATAGTATCTTGCTGCTCTTCAATGACTTCTTGTTGTCTTTTTAAGCATCTAGCCATTCTTCGATTTCTTTTCCTCAGAGTGCTTTGCAATTGAATAGCTTCATCAAAGGCAGTTTGGGCATCCCTACATCTGTCAAGCATGTGAAAGGCTGAGGAATCAGAGGTGATAGACTCCTCGTCCCGACCCCTCCAACCAGCCCAAAATAGCTTTCCCGCTGGAGGGATCCAATAAGCTGCCTGCCTCTAATATCAAAGTACCATCCCAACGCTGGGTCAGTCTTTGGGGGGAAACTGAAATAATCCAGGAGAATGGATCTCATTTTTTCAACAGTATACTCATCAATCCCAAGCATACCTGCAATCGTGGCCGATGAGCTTTCCGGGATGAAATGCATTGGTTTGATCTTCCAACTCACAAACTTGTCAATAAGAGCTTGTTGGTCCTCTTCAGACACATGCAAAGTGGCCAGAGCAACAGCGTCTTTGACATCCCTTTCATCTTCTTGATCAATGGCCCTCGTCTGCTGCACTGTACCCATGAGTTTCCGACACGCAGTTTTGAGGCCCGGCACTTGGGCTTCAGACATTTTGGTAAGGGCCATAATTGTTCGGGTCTTCTCAGCCACAATTCAAGCATATGTCCTATACTGATCCAATGGAAAAAGGACCCTAATTTCATCATTGAATGGGGTGAGCTGCAAATATTGCGCCAGTGTCATAAGGTCCAGAGGTACCTCCTGTTCCAGCATACCCCCATGTAAGGATCTTTTGCGAGGCAATGCCGGGCGTCCATCAATGCCCAGCATGGGATCGTCTTTCCGCCACGTCTCAACCCGTCTTATGCGGGGGAGGGGGGCCGAGGATCAGTGTCTTCAACAAAGATCTTCTTGGACTTGCGCCGATTCCTCTTGTGAAGCTGTTGTTCTCCTCCACTTGTCCTAGCCGGAGGCGGGGTGCCCTCACGAGGTCGTTCATACCTCGGGGCCGTAGTCACTGTCCTGGTGTCAGCGAAGTGCACTTTCATGCTTTCTCCACGCCGGCTCTCTCTTTTCTGATTTCTCCAAAAGGGTGCCATGCGCGTTCTCCTCCTCGTCAGTGGAATAGTATGAATAATCATCTCCTCCACCTCCCTCGATGTTGCAAATACCAATGAAGCCCAGCTGTACCATAGGCTCCAATGCGCTCACACCAAGATAAATAAGGCAGCCAAATACCCAAATAAAAGGCTTGCCCCACCAAATATTGCTTTGCCTGAATTGTGCCGATCCTCTGCCATGATGGCTCATCTGAAAGGTTCCACATTTCTCCCAAGCCACGATAACCATCGGAACCTGAGGCCTGATCCGCAGGCTCAGCGTACTCCTCATCTGCAGGGTTCTCCTCATATGCATGCGATTCCGGTTCCTCCTTCTCCACAAGGACCTCCTCCATCTCATCTTCATTTTCTTCTCTTTCTTCGCCGCCAGCTGGGGGTTGAGAAAATCCCCAGGGCTCTAGACCTAGTCTCCGGCATTTGGCCGCAAAGAGATCGTCAGTCAATCTGCTCATGTAGAACGCAATATCCATATTGCCAGATCATCCTGTAGTCGTGAGGTCCACGAGCCCAATACACGCTATAAAGAAGCTCCGGTGGAAGATCCTGGCCAACCAAGTAGACCCCATTGGTAGACTTGAACAGGGGCACCTCTGCATCAAGCAATTGCTTGACGTTCACCGCTACCACAAGGTCACACCCCGGCCGCATGCCAGATTGCCCATGGTTCACGAAGTAGGTTGTGCTAAAATGTACATGCTGCCTAAGTGATACGTCGATGCATATCATTGCTGAGGTCCAACTCCTTGTTGTGCCCAAATCTTCCTTTCTCGCACTTTTTGACCGCCTGCAGCACACTGTCGATCGAGGCATGTGGCATTCGAGCCAGAATATCCTCCACCTTGCAATAGCCCTCATTGTCCATCGTAATCCCCTCCTTGATTGTTCCATGCCGAAGAACAAAGGAAAGGTACCGACTGATATTGTATGTAACTCCTGGAATGTCTGCAAATTGCGCATCCCCTTTCAGCTCCCCTTATTTGTGATTATCTGGGCCTCATGTACCCTTGAAATGGATTGGTCTATTCGCCCCACAACGGCTTCCCTGAGCATGCAGTGGGCGTTTACATGGGACATTCTTCTCTGTTGGGGTACCCATATGGCTCAATCAGTGTGAATGGGAGCATCAGCCATGGAAGCAGCCCTAGGGCCGTGAGACTTCTGAGTGGCTGGTTGATTGCCGGCGCGGCGGTCACCATGCTCGTCATGGTATGCGTGCAGGCGCTGCACAGGCTATGGGTGCTTCTTGTTCGAGCTTGCAATTTGGGCAGGTTGGAGGACGAGCAGCCTGGCAAGGAGAGCTTTGACCTTGACAGGTTTGGGCGGCACCTTGAGGAAGAGGAGACAGTAAAGGACAGAACAGGCCAAGGGGTCTGTCTGCACCTCCCCTGGACCCAAATACGACACCCGGCCTCTATCTCATCTGCTTCATGTAGAATGAGCATCAATATGCGCATCAATATTGCTGCTCCTCCACGAAGATACCGGCATAGAGAAATGTATAAAATACCAAAGGCGCCGACGATGAGGTGCTCGATAACCGCATCAATAGGCCGCCGACGAAGAAGAATACCAACCAAAAACTCTGCAGTCCTTGGTGGTCCTCACTCTGCTCCAGATGAGGGAGGTCCAATAGGCTGCTTTTCCAGGAGAAAAATAAACACCATTCCAAATCACCATGAACATCTTCTAAAACAGACCAACAAAAGAGTAACAATCTCCCACTTGGGATTCCTCCAGAATCCCCTCATCCACACCTCCAAGAGATAAGGGAAACATGAAAAAGTTGACCAGAAAGGCCAACATCAACCCCCGTCCCCAAATCTGTAACTGTCCGGGTGATGACCAAGGAGGGGTCAGGTCCTACCGAACAGCTAACAGCTGTCACCGCGGGAAGGCTTGAGGCTGAAACAGCTGTTTTGATTGTGGCTCCAGGTGTACTTTCGCGGTTTGATTTTGACAGTCCTGCTATCTGGAAGCCTCACCTTTCGGACTGCAAGGGTGGCCAAAGACTTTTGTTATAGTGGCCTCGAATTTGAGCAAGGTGGCCCTGGGTCAAAAGCCACGTCGTACCCCCAGTGAACATCAACCAATCCCCACTATCCCCACTGAAATAGGTTCTAACATGGGTGAATTCACCTACCAAAATGGGATCCCATAGGTTTTGACCCACAGCCATGTGGGTGTGGGTCAAAGCTAGGTACCCAGAATGGCTCGCCCTGGTATCTGGAAACAAATTGTCTAAAACCTGCGGTCCGATTCCTGTGGCTTGATTTGACCCATACCCATGTGGTTGTTGTGGGTTGAAGAAATCGACAGAATTCCTACAGTAAACTGGAGTTAACCCCATTTCAAGTGGTTGGGGAAAAGCGAGGCAAAATAGTTACCCTGCTAACCCACCAAACCGTAAGTCCCAGGGATTAACATTGGGTGCTTTGTCCTGGACCATCTAAGCAGGGGAATCATATTGGGGGTGAGGGGGGTGGGGGCGCTCTTAAAGACGACCTTCTACACTTCTTGGGGTTCCTGTCATCCTTCCCCCGAAAAGCGTTTGTCTACTACGGTGAACGGACATCCGGCACCGCCTCAGGTTCTTGACCCACACAAAGGTCATAGGGCGCGAGGCCGCGAGCTGTGCATGAGGGTAGGGCGGGAATGTTGTCCATTGTGCGGTTGGGTGTGTGTGTGTGTGTACCTTTCGAAGAACCAATGTCTCATGTAAGCGGTGCAGGATTTCTTTCTTTAACAGCAGTACCCTCACCACAAGTAGTGAACTAAAGTCTACGTCTTCTGTGAAGCTGAAGCATTTCCTGAGATAGTAAGAGAGATGCTAGTTAAGATCTTGTGGGGCCTCTCAAAGAGGCTTTCTACGCTTCAACCACTGGTGCGTGGAAGACTCGTGTGAAGGGAAAAACGTAGCGGGCTCGCATCATGATTGCGGTAGTCCGCGCATGGGCGAGGCGGGGAAATTAGGGCGAGGACCAAGACAAGTCACCTCTGTTGCGCGTCATGAAAGCGCAAGGGAGGCTGCAACAGTCGTCCGACTTGTGCATGACATGGACACGCCGGCTTGGCCATTCCGTTGCTGAACCCATCGAGCTTGAGGTGTATGAGCCCAGAGGTGTTTTACACTTCTTGGTCCCTTCATTGTCCGAAAGGCCAAAGAGTGAACCCTTTAAAACCAACACGGAAAAATGGAAAGACACGCATATCCCCGAAACAAATGGAAGGTAACTTACCTCAGCGAGGTTGACAGCTGAAAGTTTCTTCGTGGATGGACGTGGAGGGTTCTCCGATTGCACCCCGAGGGTTTGCCTCCAGCGGGAACATCCCTTTGGGGTGCTGCGGCAGATGGAACCGAAGAGCTTCGTCAAAACCCCTTCAACCGAAACACGGATTTCCCAAGGAAACTAAGTGTCCTTTTGACCACAAGGGCATGATAGTAAAAACCAAAACACACAAACCTCTGGTGGGCTGATGTTTTTCTTCTTGAAGTTGTAGAGCGGCATCCGTGATTGAAGTGTTGGGTTGGCACGGATGCAGGCGAGTTTGCCTGAGGCTGCGGGCGTGCCCCACGGTCTTGTCAGACAAGACGCACCTCGCTTTTCCGCAAGAGGGGAATGTGAGATGTGGCCACTTGGTGCATTGAGAAGTATTCTCATTTTCCCTCTAAACTGTCGTTGAAGTGGAAACCCCTCAAAAGCAATTTCGAGAACGCCTCACCATTAAAGACTTGAAGGTACCCAGCCCAATAATGGCACCGGTCACCAAGCAGAGTTTGCTTCTTGGCGTTCGGTCTAGAGGAATGTTCAGGTAGTTGTCCGCAACTGCCGGCTCTTTCCGTGGACGGGCCACGATTAACTGCCATCATGGTCCAAACCCGAAAAGGAAGTCCAGGCAAGGCAAAGGCGTACCGTTGCTCAGTGTGGCGACAATGTCATTCCCGTCTTGGTTGCTTCCGAGCCCTCTGCCAAAAAAATGGGTTTGTGGTGCCCCAGTCGAAAAACCAGGTCCCAAAAAGTCAATTTCCATAGATCCAGGAATCCAACTAAATAGCCATAAAGCCGTAAGAGCGTTGCATGATGAAGATTGCCTCTTGCCCGCATAAGGTTGTAGATACTCCAGGTGGGCGCGCGCTCTCACAATGGCTTCCTGCTGCAAAGGCAAGTGCCATGAAAACAAACACACAACATAACGGACTCAATAGGTTTGCCATCAAAGTCAGCCCGCAAGCAGGTGAACCGACACAGCCTCACTTGATGACTTGAATAACCCCCAGAAACCGTCAAAGGGGTACCCTGTAAGCACACAACAACAGCAGCCATGTCCCATGTCCTTGCAAAACTTCTGCTCGATCCCCAGGTCCCCCAAGGCAAACTTGGAACCCCCAACACATATTAAATATATGTCCGTTTGCTTGAGCCCCCTGGACAAAATGAGAAATATGCAACTTCCCTTTCAGACCAACATGCCAACAAGGGAAAATGAAACAAATAGACACATATGTGTAAGCAAATGGAGTATATGTTCTGAGAAGACCAGTGCCCTTGTGAAGTGTGCAGGATACATCTGTGCGGGCACGCTTTCCTAGCCCGAGCTAAGGCTCAAGCTGTGCGTCCATGTCCAGGGTCATCGCAGAAGCTGAAAGACGTGAAGTGGTATTGTTGTTTGGATTGTATTGAAACGAAGCATTGAGTCATTGGGCCATTGGGTCATTGGGTTGCGCGTTACTTGAAAACAGTTTTGATTGACAAAGCAGAACATATCATGTTTAAACAATCCTGACGGCATCATGCTGTCTCTCGACCCCCCCAAGTGGAGCGACAATCTGCTATTCATGGCGCACATTCACCTGACTTTGCTGGATAACCTGGCTCAAGACCTGAGGCAGGCTGATTCCCACTGAACAATTCGTGGGTGCCGCAAGCGAATGAGAGTCGTGTATGCGGTATCCATGGTGGCTGGCTCTAGGCCTTTTGATGTTTGAACCTTCTCCATGTCAAGCTCTGCAAGCCTGATTAGCTGCACGGACAAGCGGCAGGTCAAATATGTTCATGCTGGCTCTTCGGCCAAGCGAGCTTTCCCCAACCCTCTCATTCTACAACTGGCAAATATAATGAATTAACCGTGAAATGAATGAAGGCTAGTTCCACTCGGTAAATCATGGCTACCAAGAAACCGCCCGGTATCATGGCTGATGCAGCAGATGCAGCATCAAACCGCTCGGGACCTGCCAATCCCCCCTCCCGCCCCCGGCAAGCAAACAAGCGGTACAGCTGCTTTGCTCGGCGCTAAGTGATGGGTAAGAGGCTAAAAGACTCGAACCATTCGATGCTCTTCAAAAAAGGATGGTCTGTGCGGTGCCTTGTTTGATCCCTTTCAGTCATCTAGCTGATCCCTCGGTCGCCACTTGGGCTGAGGGCTGAGCCCTAGCTGATCCGATTTGTCCCATGGGGGTTTCTACGTAAAGGAAGCGCCTGCTCGCGATCAAGGATCCGCTTTGTACCCAGCTTTCCGTATATGAATGTATTTACCACGGTCCTTCCATCCACTTGCAAACCACCAATTGTCCCAAATGGTCCCAAACAAAATTGTCTCTCGCCTCCTTTCTTCAGACTCACGGCAGTGGTGTGGGTCTTGCTCAGAATTGGCTTTGGCTTACCCTTCGATTATAGCCACCCTCAAAACACGGACACTCCACGGCGAGCGATCCAAGTCGAAGAGGGCCCGAAACCGCGCGTACCAACTGCAGCCGCCCCAAAAGCTGCTGAGGTTGTCGTGCAGTTGGTAGGCACCAGCCTGGCAGCAACAGCTTTGGACAAAACTACTTGTCTAATCTTCGTCTACGTTCAACCATAAACTCAGTTGTTGTCAAAGGACCTGGAACTAAAAGGGTAACCTTTTGGGGCCAAGACTAAATATGGACCAAAATTGGAAAACCAAAAGGTCAAAAGGTCGGCTTTAACAACTGAGTAAATCTATTGGAATTGAATACTGTGGTTTGTTGTTCATCATACTCTGGATGGACGAAATCCTGCAACTAGCAAACCCTGAAAGGATTATTGCCCTGTAACTGCCAACAAACAAGTGGCGCAGGATTTCTTCCATCCACAGTAGTGAAGCAAAAATGTTACGCAGAAACTTCCTTTCTGCCAATGCGGAACCCGCAAGACATGTGAAAGGCAACTTGCCGTCCACCAGTGCATGGGACACCCTGTTGGATGTGGGAAGTTTGGGTGGACCACAATGCCAAAGTGTCCGCCGCAAACCGATACCTGCAGACTAGCAAAGACCACGAAAAACAAGGTCATAAAGGCTGGGGTCCCCGCTTCTCCCCGTTGAGTGGGACCGTTCCCCGATGAACCCTTACTAGACGCGATTGAACAAACCTTTAGCGTTCACTTGCCGCAGGGACAAGGCACACCAAAGGCAACTGAATAACATAAAAACGACAAGGCAGTACACGACGCAAGTGACACCCAACTCTATTTGCAAGGCAGATAAGTCCTGATATAGCCTACTACACAAACCAGCAAGCAACAGCACATGTGAGCCCCAAAAAATGACTGGTTTCCCCAAGAGAGCATGATAAACATGGGTTCTGCTGCGGAGCATTGGGCTGCGGGCGCCCAATATCCCCAAACTAACAATTGACAATCAGGTTTTGGTCAGTTGGCTCCGCTCTGAGTCCTCAGAAACGAGGAATTTGGATGATACCGACCAGAAATTCCTGACCCAACACCCTGGCTCTCTTTGATCAGGAATCCCCTACATGGCTTTGGTTTTCCGTTTGGTTTTCCACCAAGAAACAAAGTACCCTCAAAGATGCCCAGCATGGACGCCACACCTCCACAAGTTGGGCAGCCTGCCCTTCCGTCTAGTTTCTTTGAACTCGCCAAGCCAACGACCTGGCAATGCGGCTCCCCATGGCTGTGCTTTTGCCAACCAAAACAAATCTTCCCCTGAACATCACCCACCTAAATGAACTCATCCCAAACGAAAAGGTCATGTCTGAATCAACCAACTGCGGAAATATTTGGAGCATCGATCAAGGGCTTGTCTCAAAATGAGGGAACCCCCAGAATGGCAGGTTTTCCGGTTTTCCCTTGGTTTCCCTTCAAAACCTTCCAAAAAGGGCATCCTCAAAAACAGACACACCCAGCAGATGTTCGGACCGCTCTGCTCGCTGCTCTGTTTTCCGCGCCCCTGCTTGGGCGAAGGAATCTGAGGCTTCGGTGAAACTCGAAACCTGGTTGGGCTATTGAAAACAGAACTTGGCCAGTCCGACTTTCCTATACATCCCTTTTTGAAGAGGAGACCAACCCCTGCAACTTGAAGTCTCTCTGGGACTTCCAACATGAACAGCCTGGAGATCGCTTGCAAAACTTAGGCCAGCGAGCTGCGCAAGCTTGGCGATCCATCTCATGGTCCAAATGGTGGGCATGGGTTCTAATAACTGGGTTCTAGGAGGCTACACGCATAGTCCTTTTCAAACCTCTTTTATTACTAGTGAAACAGGTCTCCTCATGAACAGCCCTGGGTCCAAATACCTATGGGCCATGGAAGCAAGGGCCAGCAATCGACGCGGAGTCCTGTGGGTTCGCCTGTGCGCCCAAGAAACACCCATGTGCAGAGGAAACTGCTGTCGGCTGACTGCATGTTTGGGTATCTTAATTTGCAGAGAGGTACTTCGGGAAGAAACCTAGGGCCCCCCCCCAGCGCCCTAGAACCTTCTAAAAATATAGATCGAAGAGCATTTTTTATCTGGTCGCAGCGAGGGCTACTGATCCCAAAAAGGTATCTCCTGCGAAGCAAGAACCCGCAGGACTCAACTCCGGCTCCATGGACATGAGAGAACCGCTCGCCGCCGGCTCGGGTCCACCTTTCTCACCCGAAAAGGCGGGGAGTACGTTGACCCGAGCCCCCCTGCGCGAAGAAAGGGTCTATGCCGCTGCTGTCGGCCAAGGCGGGAATGCAAAGCATGGAATGCAAGCGCCATGCCCAGATTCGAGACAGGCGCCATGTTGAACTCTATGTTGAGCGAAATGCTGGGCTATCTATTTGCAATCAACCGGCCATTCCACGGAAGTTCGATGCCGGCTCTTGACAACACAAAACAGCTATGGGTTTCCTTTGTTGTTCTATCTGGGGGTGACTCGTGGAACCCCGAAAGTGAAAGGCGGAATTGCACTTTTGGCCTTCAGCTAGCTCCTCCAGTAGAGAGGTTAGAATAAGGGTACCCTTTTTCTGTAGTCTATTTTAGAAGGGGAACCCTCCCTCAAAAAAGTGGGTAAAAGGGCACAACTGGGGGACCTAGTTCAGGGTTCACCAGGTCTTCAAAACACTCAGAAACACTCAGCTAGACTCTGCCATTGGTTCACTCCGACTTCAGCCTGGAGACACGGTGCTCGGCTCAGTGAGCTTACCCTCTGCTTCCTGCAATCCTCGTGGTACCTTCTCCTTTTGTTTGACACAATGTGACATGCCCAATGCTGGAAGTGAGCTAAGAAAGAGGCAAGCCCCACTTACTTTTCAAGGCTGAATAGTGGCATGATGTTCTTATTGTCTACAGTCTAGATATTGGATGTCAGTACCCCACAACAATATTATATTCAGGCCCATAGGGTCACAAGCGCAAGGGCCAAGGTTCGTCCATTGGTTCTACAAATGGCCTAGGCTCATGCAATAAACTACCTCGGCGATGAGCGTGAAGACCGGATCACGGCTTCCTCCTGCTTCGTGTCTCGTAGCATGGGAGCCAGCCATGAATTACACGAGTCTCTCACATCGTAGCACTGGCCACCCCTGCCCATGTTTTCCACGCACTTAGCAGGGGCCACAGCCCAGACAGGCGACTTCAAGAGCTGATTGTGACTGCGAGGCTCGCCCGCGGACAGTTTTGGAGGCTCGCCGGGAGGGTCTGTAGGTTCATTCCACCATGTTCCCGAGGCACTGGATTTCAGTACCATCTTCCGGCTTTCCTTTTGGCTTCCCTTTCAACCACCCAACGGAGGTCCCCAGTTCACAGGGTGACGACTTGTTACTTGCGTGCTCGGCCAGCTGGGTACCCACTGAATTGAGGCCATCAGGTCAGGTCTGAGGAAAAAATACCTTGCGGGGACCGGGGTTGCCACTTGGCCCACAAGTGTTGTACCCACAAAAAGCTTACTTAGCTGGGTCCTCCAGTAGAGAGGTTGGAATAAGGGTACCCTATTTTTTCTGTAGTCTATTTTAGTAGTGGAACCCTCACCAAAAAAGAAAACGGTACAAGGGCACTACTGGGGGACCTAGTTACTTTACTCGGACCAAAAAAAACACCTCGGCCGGGAACATTTCGCCTTGGGCAAAACGAGTTCGGCCGGTGGCGCCCAACGCCCAACGCCCAACGCCCAACCGCGCGCCAAGTCCGAACAACTGGTGGCCAGTGCACGAGGCGAAGGAGGTCTGCTTCCCGAAGGAACTTCCCCTGTCAGGAATCCAACAACTCGGCCCAAAACCCGGGTTTGTTTCTACACATAGAAACAAACATGTGTATGTATGTATATATATATATATATATTACACATATAAACAAACATGTATATATACATACACATGTACAAGCACGGATTAATCCCGACGACCCTCTTGAACACCCACAGAGAGCTCATGTCTTGAGTAGGGGGCACCACCCCTGAGTAGTAGGGCCTCCAGACTAATCCGAAGGATACATTGTCTGTAACCAGAATTAGCCAATGGTGTACCTCAGCTACAAGGGCCTAGATTAGTTGTTAAGTGGGGGTTAATGGGTTCGCACAATTGGATGGAGATCGGACCCCCGCCCCCCTGGGTAAACCCCCTGTGAACCCCACTCGGTGTTTTCCACTTGTCCATTTAGCTAGCCCCCGTCAACGTTCCAACAACCGTGAATCAACATGAAGTGGCAATTTACTTGGGTGTATATCACAGCATCATGTCGGGCATACTATGATTGAGTCTCTTCAAGGGACAACAATAGAAAACAAACCATCTGTGCATTTTGTTGGGGTTACTCCATTTCAAGGCAAACCCACATGTATACATCCTCTTCCCCCGGCAAGTGATGTAATATTCTGACTCAGCCAAGCCCCCCCCTGAACAGAGAAGCTCAAGTGGCTAATATTTAGCGTATCTTTACTTTGGTATCCCCATCAGTTGCAAACTTGTTTGTGGGCTCCAACCAGCCGCGTTCAACACCTCAAACAGCATTGGGCACCCGTACCCACTTTGGTGCGCGTCCTTCCGGCCACGAGTCGTGCTCGATTCGCCCGACTGATGTCGAACTCATCCGCTAGGAACCTGTGCGAAACAATTGACCGCCGTGAAGAGGGATTTGTTGAACCACCAAGGAGCAAGGGCTATACTGTGGATGAACGAAATCCATTTCGCACCACTTTGAAAGCAAAGGAAGCCATTGGTGATCAGTATTTACAGGGGAATCATCATTCCAGGGTTCCTTAGGCGGTGCAGGTTTTCGTCCATCCACAGTACGACTACGTATGGGTATTCTTCTGAGGGTACCCTTTGTTGATCGTTAGGAAACCCACATGTTCGCATCATATGCATGTCTGTTGTTTTTTGCGGGGGGGCCGAACAAAAAACACACACTTCTACAAAAATATATACCTCGAACATACGTTTTACATGTTTTGGGGGCACTGAAAACCAGGAAGAAATCTATAGGTGAGTCCAAAAAGTATGAAGCCCTAACATGGCTAGCTACCTTTCAGCTTTCCTTTGCACACCGTGGCTCACGAAAGGAAACGGGGCTTCTTTTACACATCCTTACGCAGCAAGTCCGGTGGATTCACATTAATCATTGGTGTTTCCGCTCCAAAACGGAAAGAAACAGGAGTCCATAGTTTTCACATGGCCGCACGGCATGCAGCAAAAATGGGAAGTGAGGATTCATAGACCCTTGGCTCATGAAAAGGATGATACACTTAAGGGCATGATTCACCAACCACAAGAACTCCTATAATGACATTGATCAGTACTGTCGCAGTCTCAATGAATGAATATCGTGACCTCCCGATATGGCGGCCCCACAAGAGTTAACTGTTTTCCTTTGCCTGTTTTGGTACCTACCATCAGCGGTCAGCATTGCTGTCAATCTAATTGTTGCAAGAGGTCACGTGTTTATCAGGATTATAATTACCCATCAGCCGGGCGGAACAAACAGGGGTAGCGATTTCATCCACAACTGGGTTGGTTCTAACACCAGAAATTGCACGATTGCATCGTTAATTGGGCCCCTTGTTGGGTGATTGGAGAAAAGGGAAGGCTCACACCACTAGATGTTGGTTGACAGAAAATGGCGAAACCGTTCGCTTCCCAACTTCCCACTGAAACCACTAAAGTCTAAAGTTGTATGAGCCACGTCTTCATTCAGTGCTACACCCAAGTGTCCGCTTCCCCACATTCCAAGGCCAACTATTTTTTCACCTGGCTGTGGCTGAAAAACTTAAGAGCCGGGAACTGCAGGTGTTTCGTCTACTTCTCCTCTCATCAGAGTTCCATTTGAGACCGCTTCCTTTTTTAGAGCCGCGCCCTATCAAAGAAGGTCCCGGACAGGTTTTCGTAAGGGCCTTAAACAACAAAAAGCTTGCGGGGGATTGCGGGATCGCTTGTTTACATTCAAAGGAGAGCAAACGAAAAGGAACCGTCTCTGTCTGTAGAATCACCCCAGATGAGTGGGGCCACCCATTGTTCAAAAAGAAGCATGGTTGACAATAATGAGAATCAACTGAACCAACCTTAGAATAATGATCAAGACTCACTTGCTGAGTTTGTCAGAACAAGTCAAGACTGTTTGTTTACTGCTCCCAGCAAGGTTTGAGAGCCCCTTCCACGTCGTGTCTGGAAAATGACAGATATACATACCCCTTTGGATTCCATTTGAAATAATCAACATTCATACTAGCATGTACTAGCTATTGATCGCACCAAGCACCATTCCCCTAACTCCTCCAAGGGGTATGCGTGATGAGTGCACATTTTCTCGCTCTGTGTCGGGCCTGCCGGGACATGCCCATCTTCCCCCATCTAACCCAAATATGTGCCCATCCCCCGTTTGGTTCACCTTTTGGATTCATTTTGTATGCAATATTTATCGCATCAGGCGTCACTCCAACCCAATCGTGGCGGTGTATGATTCCAACCCAAATGTCAATCCCCTGTTTGGTTTCCTTTTGGGGAAAAAAAACCTGAACTGTATGTAGAACCCCAACCACTCACCACTCCCATTGGCCTCCAACCAGCAGGTTCCACTCCCCAACCCCCCCTCCCTCCCCTTCCCCCCACGTTGTTTCCCAATTCTCCCTGAAAACACCAAGCCTCCGCCGGTTCCATGGCCCTTGTCCTGCCTGCGACGAGGAGACCATGACGCTGGCGTGACTTTCGATGGAGCGGATGCGCCCAAAAAAAAGTACCCAAGCTTTGTTGATTGTGTTCCACCAATTTCAAAAGGGTCCTCCTAAAAAGCAAAATACAGTCCAGGAACTCGAACACTTAGGCTCCTTTTGGTGGCCCGAAGCGCCCAGACCCACATAGATACCATCGGCTTCCCTCCAAATGGGTGGTTTTGGAGGCGGAAGGGAGGGTAGTTTCCCACTTCTCTGCAAAAGCCAGCTGTTCAAATCCCCAAAACACAAATCCGAACCACCAATTGACGGTTGCCTGACATGCATAGCAACTAGCGAACCAGGAATTTAAACAAGGAATGGGCAAATAAATATCCACACAAGCGACAAGGAATTCAACTGCAGAATTTCCTGTACCTGCATTCTTAGATGCAAAGGGCATTCATTTTAATTAGGGCCCCTTTGGTGGACGTCAAATGCGGTGGGGACTTGCGTCCAACCGCTGTGAAGGGACCCATGCTGAAATTCATAGCCTGGTCACGGATCAAGGGTGTTATCAGGGAAAATTGATCTTTTGGAAAGTGTCCGATTCATTGGCCATTGCCATGACCTTCTCATGACCTTGCTGCAAGTATGGCTTTGGAGAGTAGCCTCAATATGGTTTGGTGTGCAGGCCCCTCCAAGAGTAAACCAGTCTTCCATTTCCATGTTGGCTGGTGGAAGCGTCCCCAAAAAACAAGGAACCTCGATAGGAACGAGGCAGGAAATCCAAGCCCCCAAATGGGTGTGAGCCTGCAGGGAAATGGGCTAACCGAAAGAGATCTAGGGCAGGTGTGGGATTCTCCAATAGTTGTCCCACTGAGAGCCGGAACAAGGGGGCAAGGCTGCAAATGGGACACCTCTGGCGCAAGAAGACGCCCCGGAAACCCACAGCCGTGAGGGGGCCGTGGGCGGACAAGGGAAACAACGCCCGCCCCCCACCCCCCGCGACAACTTCAGGAACACTTTGTGGAGCCGACAGGAAGTGGAAGTCAACAGTGTGGTCACACAATTGCCTGGTGGTGTTCGCTTTTCTGTCGGCCTACTTCAATATTGTTGGAATAATTAAACGACAAACTTCTAAGGGGCCAGAAAAAGTTTGTTGGCAGTTCCTGGAATCTTAGAGGCTCTTAGACCGACCATGTGGTAGGGAGGCGTCTATGCCGAGTTCCGGGGCCCTTGGAGTGGAACTGCTTGTCATCTTTAAAGGTCAATCGGTACAGAGCTCTCATCACAACCAGTCTCCTGGATTCATTTGCATTTCTGGAACCAATTATGCTCGTGACCTGAAAGGTCGGGAAACAAAAAAAGACGTCTTGGGTTGATGAGGTTCATTTGAGCGGCCAAAACGCGAGCGCTGGTTTCTGGATCTAGTACAGTATGGTTATACAATTTTTATGTAGCTCTCACTCTCCTTGAACCAGGTAGAACCAGCTACAGACATGGTCCCGCGTCTCTCTCGCCTGGCCCTGAACATTTCACCGACCTGAAGTAGCCGACACTCTAGGCAAATGACATTTAGGTGAACTGTAATTCACCAACCTTTCTTTCTCATTGCTTCAACCGTCCGTGTCTGCCAGCCGCGCTACTGCGGTGCTGGTAGCTGTAATTCACCAACCTAAAAGAAGCGACCCTCAAATGGACCTCTCATGGGTTTGCTATTATCTGCCCAGATTGACTGACTGACTACCTTTGCAATCCGGATCACACATGCAATGATCCGAGCCATCCACCTTCGTGGTTCCTTGATCCCTCGCGTTCGCCGCGAACAGCTTTACGGCGAACAGGTTGTCACCTTGATATGTCATCAATCCCTCACCTGCGAACTTGGCCCGCATCTTGGGTACGAAGAAAATAGCCTGTCATATTTCTGCTTCAAATGTACCCTCCCACCAGTTAACACGGAACCTGACGCGGACCCGCCCCTTTAAAAGGAAAATGGTCTAAACCAGGACCCCCCGAATGTCAGGTTCCTTTGGTGGGAGGGCTGGGTTTTCGAAGTGAATCTGGAGACCTAGAGGACTATCTGACAGTCGGTCGCGTGGAATCTTCCGAACCACTGCGCATAATTCATATGACCTGATATTCCCAGTTCGTTTCCCAAGTGGGCTTAAGCACTCTGCTTGGCATGGGTGAGTCTCAAACTTCTTTGACTGCCTCAGGGCGTCCCGTGTTTAGGCGCTTCTGCCCGCTGCCTGAGTCCACCCAAAATATCTGGGTGAATTACAATATTTTACCAGCCTGAAACTTGCGGTGCTTGGGGGGCCATTCCCCACATAAACCACAAATTGGGGGTGAATTCGGTCGTGTGAGGTCGTTATAATTCACCCATGCAGAAATATGCAACAGCATTTTGGAGGAGACCCCAGTGAGGGCCCGAGCCAGTGTTCCCGCCTTGAGGAGCTGTAGGAGCGAGCTGTTTGCTCTCCGCCGTCAGCAAGGATCGGCCCGAGCTCCTTACCTGCCATGCGGGCTTCTTTTGACCTAAGGAACCAATTCTTTTTGGGATCCGTTTTGAGATGGGAGCAAACCCAAAACGGATTTGTGTCTGTCTTTTCTAGACCCCCAAAAATGTGATTGTCCTTTGGTTTCCGTCTAAAACCAACAAAAAAGGCTCAACAAAAGATGCACTCATTTATTAGAGATTGCCGAAAGAAAAGAGCAGTTGACAACAGCAAAGCGCCGCTCCGTAATTTGGGGTCCCCGTTGTGGATGGGATTTGGAAGGGACGCGTCAATGATACCACAGAGTTTGGGTCCTAGGAGTCTCTTGTCTAAACCTTCACGGCTTGAGTGACCCTGCCTACCTCCCAACAACTACTATCTGGGGTAGACAGGCTTAGACATATTTGGGCAATCGACCCCCTGGATTAGACTTCGGACTGATCAGCCACGGCATGCTGCTCATCTGTGTTGTCTTTTTTCGCGCAAAATGTCGGCCTCGCTTGCGCGAGGCCATCTGCCATCTCTGTAAAAGAGCTGCTCCCGAGGACCGTTGACTGTTGACAAAAAAGAAAAAAACAAGACTTCTGGTTGAAAAACAAACAGACTTCTGGTCTGGTTTGTTATGGGCTGTATGACCCCACGGACCTTCACGAAACCGGAGAGGAACCAGCTCCAATGAGGTAAACGGGCCGCTGGGAGTCTTGGCGCTCAGATGGGAGACAAATTGTTCCAGGGCATCTCCTGCGGCGCTTACTTCTTCTTGCCGCCCTTGTCGTCCTCGCCCTTGCGCTCGCAGCTCACCACCTTGCCGAGCATCACCACACCGTTGCCTGAGCGACCCCCAGTGACCCAGTGACCATGGAAAAGAAGGGGCGCCTTCGTGTTGGCGCTTGAGTCTAAGGGAACCCCCCTCGAGAACAAACAAAAACTGGAACAATGGGCACCGCTGGGTGTCTTGGTAAGTGCGTGAAAAGATTCCCACTTCCATTCGTCCAGTCTTCCAACAACACAAGGTACAATGAACAAGAAAACAGAAACTCCATTGTCACCGCCCCTTTTTGTCCGGGGGATTGTTCATTTACTCTACCCATTCGAGGCAGTCTGAGCGCCCATGTTGGTGGGAACCGAGCCTCAAAACAAGGAACCGCACCCACAGAAGCCATGGTCAAACATGCGGAATTCAGGGAGTCCCCCAAGTTCCTCACATGAACCACAGATCCGCACATGGGGTCATAAAACAAACAAACAAACGCGTCCCTCTCAATATGTTGGATTCCAATATGTATATATATATATATATCTATGTGTGTGTTCCTGAAAAGCGTGCCTTGACAAAGCAGATCTTAGTTCCCTTTCGGTCTTCCTTGCACAAACCACAAGGGAATCCACCAATCAGAGCGTCCTCAGATTTGCTGCAGGTCGCCATCCATGAAGGCCACCCGAGACAAGCCCTCGCAGTTCTTGAAGGTGTCGCACACCAGAGGCTGCTGGGGCTGGAAGCTGCACTGAGCCTGGGGATTAGACAATGATCTGCTTCCACTTGCTGTGTTGTCCCCTGGAACAAAGACACATGTCGACTAAAACATTTCTTTAAAAAAACCAAGAGGGGAAAACAACAAATCGTCTAAAGCAAGTGGAGGTCTGGGGCAAACGGGGATTCCCGGAGACATGAGGGACGCTCATCGTGGCGAAGTTTTATTCCCAGGTAAGCTCGTTGTGTTTGTGAAGAAATTCTGGCAGAGAATTTTCCCTTCACCAAAATTATCATGGCAAACATGGGTTCCAAGTTTGGGGACTGCAAATGGCGCTTGTGTGTCCTGTTGGTTTCCTGGCCAAGTGGCCAAAGACTTCAGGGCGCTTCCACATTTGGAAACAAGCCGAATGGAAGCCATAAGGGGAAAGCAGGTGAAACCACATGAATACACGAGACCACCTGTCACATGGTGCAGGATTTCGTCCAGCATGGAACCCCAGAGGAATCTCCTTTTGCACCCAGTTCACCCACCCGAAAAATGGACAAACCGGTATGTGTCAACATGCGGGTACGCTATGGTTTTTCCTTTCGGTTTTCCTTTTAACCAACCTGAAAAGGGAACGGAGCCTCAAGAAACCCACAAACACGGACGCATGGACCCAATCTTTGTCTCTTTCTTTGCTCGGGAGGCCATCTCGTTGGACTTGAGGGAGTGAGGGTCCTCCATCTTCTTGCCGCCCGTCTCCTGACTTGGTTGACGTTGGAAGGGGAGCAAAACAATATGTGTTTGCAGTAAAGTGGGGATTTCAAACACTAAACCACAATAAGCAAACATGTAAAATGGTTCCCAACAACAACCATGCTGAGGTGACTCCCAAATCGCAAGGCGCCTCTGCGAGGGGCCAGGAAAAAAAACAGGTTCCTCTTGAGATGGCTTCCCTGCCAGGTGCCAGGTTTGGAGATAGCTCACCACCAAGCACGGCCAAATCGCCTCTTCAAAAAGGATTGTCTCAAAATCGGGGATCCCCAAGGTGGTTGGTGTCCCTTGGCTTTCCATTTAAAACCAGTCAAAGGGGGTACCCAGGAAAATGACACGCCCACAGCAACACCTCAATCAAAAGGAAAATACACGTGGCAACCTTCCTACCTTCCTCTCAGACTCTCACAAACAGAAGGCGCCTGTGCGAGAGACCTTGAAAACCTGGTCCCTCTGGAGACCATTTCCCCGTGAGGTGCCATTCTTGTTGCACGATAATCACCAAGTACGGTCAATCTAGACCAACTTCCTAGATCAACGAGCTCCCGGCTAAGAACACATCGTCTTTGCAAGTTTCGGCTTGGCAAAATAGTCAATTTGATTCTTGAAGCCAGTCCTTGCCCATCTTCCACTTGAGCGCGGACACGCGGCATGCGGCGCGGCCGCAGCGCACAAAGCCGATGGGGGAGTAGCCCACCTCGCTCCAGGCGACTTTCTGCTTCCACCACCCTAAAGCATCAAGAGCTGAACAAGGGCTTGCCGTCCTTCAATTTGGGTGACGCTCAGTCTTAGATGAGACACTAAGAATGACCACCTGCCGCCTTCAAACAAAGAGGGGGACAAAAAACAGCGAAAGGGACGTAAACAGCGGAAGTGCCCTTTGACTTGTTGGGCCCCACAGCTTCTGTTTGGCTCAAACAATCCCGCACCTTGATCTCGTTGGGGATGTCCAGGACCTGGATTTGCGCATCGAACTCCTTGGTCTGGCCCAGGGTGGTGTCCTTCTTGTAGACCATCACGTCCTTGCTCAAACCCTTTAAGTGCTACTTAGATGGGTGGTTCTCAAGGTTGGGGACCCCTAAAATGGCGGGGTTCCTCTTGTTCCCCTTCGAAACCATCCAAATGATGGTACGCCTTTTTGCGAACTCCCCCAAAGCATTAGCTAAGTGGTTAGTCGCCGTGGCTACAACCCACTCAGAAAACTTGCAACCTTTAGCGAAGTCCCGAACCATCTAAGCACCGGATTCTTGTACATACTGATCAACATGTTCATTCCCATGTCCTAGTCTCACTTGCCTACAGGACACAGGACGACAAGGTGATCGACGTTCGAGCCCTTGACAAGACGAGCGGAATAAACGAGACATCAACACAAAGGGACAAAGGGTGGCTGCAAAAACGAGTTGCAAGCAAAGCATCCCCAGATCGCGGCATGTTGTTCTTGTCCAGGCCCTTGATGTTCAATCCCACGTTGTCACCGGGGTTCGCGAAGTCCACACGCTGGTGGTGCATCTCCACAGTGAACACCTGACATTGAGTCTTCTTGTAGGGAAAAGCCCTTTGTGGGGTGGCTTCAAACAAAAACCAAAGGGCTGCTGATGGGAAAACCACTGGCAACGTCCATGATTGTAGGTGAATATGTTTTTTCGTGGCGTGATTTGAAATGAAAGGGACATCCGCCTTTTGGGGGTCCCGCCTTGCCGGTGCAAGGGTTGGAGGCGGTGTGGGTGGGCAGGAACACCACTTCCTCACCAGGCTTCACCACACCCTGCTCCACACGGCCTCAGGAGGATTCTCTCCGACCCCCAGAAAGAATCAAGGGCCACTTTAGAAGGAACCTGAAAAGGGGACTTTGATGAACTAGTTGACTGCCATTCTTGCTTTTTTGCGGAACAGGAGATGCCCTTTGACTACTTCGGGGTTGCAACCCGGTTTTGGAGGAAAGGCCCAAGCGCCTGCAAGCACATCACCCACGCCCTTGATCTTGTAGATGCCGGAGATGGGCATGCGCATGGGTGCGCTCACGGGACGCTCCGGCACTCGGCACATCTTATCGAGCACGTCGTACACCTTGCGTGAGTATTCATCGAGGACAGGCCCCCCCCCCATCCGAAGAGGCGGCAGACCATGGCCCCACCATGACGGCCCCAAAAGGGCCGAACCTAACACGCACACATTGGTTTATCCCCGTCGTACACCTTGTGGACATTTGGGGATAAAGGATACACTGATACACTTTGGCTTGTTGGTTGATTTCAAAGGGAATCCCACCCCCAAAAGTAACAACTCGATTTGACCAGAAATTAAGTATTGGAGCCACTGATGGATCTTCGCAAAAAGGAAGTTCAACTGGGGCAAAATTGTGGTTTCCCTTTAGCCTTCCTTTAAAACCTGACAAGAAGACACACCCACAGGGCCCGCCCTGAAGCAAGTCGCAACAAAACGTTTCCTGAAGGCGCCCCTGTTTGCTGAGAAACGGTGTCCACATGGATGGTCTCGCTGCCAACCTCCACATCCTGGCAGTGGAAACGGTTGCTCTCCCCCCAAACCACTACCCCTCATCTTGGTTGCTGCTGACCCCTCTGCAAAAAGTGTTTCACTTTTTCAGCCACTTGGTTTTAGCCACTCTTTGACTTTCTCTCTAAACAGGGAACCCAGCCAAAAAAGGCGGAAGTCAGAGTGCCATCCCGAAAGATGCGAGGTTTTATGGCTTGATTGGTATTGGGTAACGGATCTTTAGACTTTAACTTGTTGGCTGAAATCGAGGGGTTTTCCATCAAACCCACCGTAATATCCCAGGAGTGAGTGTAGTCAGGGTCCTGGGGGCTTCCAGTTCCTCCTTCTAGTTGCCTGACACCCACCGGATAGACTCCCTAAAGCCGAGGAACTCCCACCGTTATGGGATCAGGCCTTGGACTTACTCTCGAAATCAGATAAATAGAACCCAACCAACCCAAGCGACAGCAATCAAACATGAATTACAGGACACCACCAAGGGTTTGGGCTGCTTTGCCGTGGACTTTCTTGTAGCCTTGATAGAAATTATCCCCCTCCCCATGTTGCCACGAAAGAAGACTGGAGAAGTTTCTGCTTTGGATCAACTTCCAAGGACATTTTGGTGGGTTCCCATGTTGTCTGGTCTGAAAACAAATGGGAAAGTGAAGGAAACCCAAAAGCGCAACAGGCAGGGCGGATAAGGTTACCTTAAGTCTGGCAATGGATCTTAAAAATATCTGAAAAATGGGCATAAGTATAACTGTATCAGCGCTGGTACAAACGCTTTGGGAGAAGGCACGACTTTGGGTGAACTTAAGCGATGCTTTACACTTAGATGGTCCGGGGACTCAGCTAAATGGCTATTAGCCCTGGGTTGTTAGCAGGTAAGTGGTTTGTTACCAGGGCTACTGACCATAGGTGTCCTTTTAGGGAAATAGATGGGTTCCCCTGGTAGATGATTAAAGCACCAGGTAAACCAGGGCCACCTATTTTTCTACCGAAACAACCAAAAAGGACACCTATGCCTATGCTGCTGACCATTTCATAGCAAATTTCCGGATCATCGAAGCAGGGACGCATCGCGCTGTCCTGGCCCTTCCACCAGGCCATGTTGTCGGACTTCTTCAGGAGGTTGTCCCCCATCCAACCGGAGATGGGCATCACCGGGGTGTTCTTCTCGATGAAGTCCTTCTTCCAGCCCACCTCGTAGTAGTGCTTGTCATGCCCGGAGAAAAAGAAACCCAAAGAAATAGGAAAACAAAAACAACGACAACACAACCCATGGAGGTGGTTTTGTTCTCAGAGCAAATTGCGGGAATAAGCTTTTGCAAAACCGCACTGGGTTCTGGTATGGAATAACCCAAAAGTTCGCTACCATGTCTGCCCTAAGATCAGAGGGCATGACCCAAAAACCGCGACTGAAAGCCCAAAGGTTCTAGGAGTAGAAGGATTCGCCTTGCTCGCAGGTAATTAAGACGGACGCCCCGCCTTCACCAGCATGCTCTTCATCTCGTTGGCGATCTCATCGTACCTGGCCTGCTTGTAGCCCGCGGTGTCGCAGTCCATCTTGTTCACGCCGATGCAGATCCTTACGATGCCACCCTTTCCAAGGGACACGAAATGGATGTCTCTCAAAATTCGGGACACCCTTTGGCATGGCTTCAAAGAGTAACCAAAAGGAAATCACCACCAGGAAGGGTCCCTAATTTGGCACCAAGCTCAAAGTGATTGAAAACAACCATCCAGAATGTTCGAGATCGCCAAACCTGAAGGAGAGTAAACATGATATAAACAACAAACAATCAGAAGATCGATCGGGGAGTTCTCCCAACAAATAGTCCAAACAAAACTTGGCTCCTTTTTTTCCACCTTTCGGGTTATCTTACTTGGGGGCTGTCTGTCGAGAGTCTGCTTCACGCCCAGCAAGTTGATGAGTCGGGAGTGCTGCCGAGTCTGGCCCTGGATCTCTCCGGCCTTGTGGTTCCCCTTCGCGATGGCGGTGGTAAAATTGCCATCGGCCGGGACCATGATCAGTGCCTCAAGGAGTCTTTCAACATTAATTTCGGGAAAGCCCCTTTTTAGTTTCACTACCCCAAATGAAACCTCTAATGGATCTCAGACCCCCGAACCTTAGTTGGCATTTCAAGCGAAGCCAAAAGGAAACCAAGCATTTTGATTTGCCGGGGACCCCTATTTTGTATTCGACAATGATTGAGGATACAAATCGCCGTTCAACAATTGGAATGGGGTTGTGGGGTAGTAACACAAAAGTATTGATCAGGAAAAATAAGGCTCGTAATTACTTTTCCCTTCATATTCACTGGCAGGTGCTGTGTAAATGCAATTTTCTACTGATGCTCAGCCTGTCAGCTACCCCTAGGTTTCCCATCTCCGTTCGACAACAAAATGCCAGTTCTGACTGGCCGCTTGGTCAACTTGTTGTTCAGAGACATCCAAAGAAACCCCACCCTTTGATGGCTTTTGAGGGGTTGCAAGTTGCCAAAGTCACGAATTACCTCCGTAAGTACTTGGACTTGGACACTGAGCCGGCAGGTGCCAAATGTCGAAAGCTTCGCAACTTTGCGAATCGCCAAGGTGCCACGTCAGCCTGCGAGGCGCCCGTAATCATGTTCTTGATGAAGTCACGGTGACCTGTCAGTGCGACTCTCCGCCTACCAGCAAACGAACAACTGGGGTACTTCTGTTCTGTAACTCCTACCCGTTTATTCATCGTGCCCAACCAACACAAAAAAAGAAACAGGGTCTCTCATAAGCTGAAACATCCCTGAACCGATCTGACCAAATGAACGCACAAGGGGAACCCAAAGGTCAAGAGCTCGACTGTTCAAAAAGTGAGTTGATAAATCTTGGTTGACCAACAAGGTGGTGTCCGTGTCACTGATCCGTGTCGTGTCAGTGATCATGGTGAGCTCGGATTACCCGAGGCGAGTAACCCGTCACTACCATGTAGCGATTTGTCCGGAACATCTAGGTGTGCCAAGACACCGGGGGCATCGATGATGGTATAATGCCACTTCTCGGTAAAGAACTCCTGCGAGTATCTCCGGGTGTCTTAGAATAGTAGCCATCCTACCCGCAATTGGTGCCTCGGATTGGTGGTTTGGATTGGGAAGAACTGGGAAGAAGTTGAAACAGGGCCAAACAAAACAGCTGGGGGGGTGTCAAAAAGATGGCCCCTGTTGGACCCTGGTTTCGCAGGTCTGACAATTGGCACAAATCGTCTTTAAAAGGGCATGAAGGTAGAACCAGCGCAAGCTTCCGAAAGAGAAAACAAAAAACAACAAAAGGAAAAACACACAAAAAAAAAACATCAAGTGGGCCGTGAAGGAAGCAAATGACCACATTTTCTCCGCCAAAAAACCATTGGTACCGTAGTTGATTTGTAAGGAAACATCCTCGAAACAAGCAACGTTGGTGGCCTTGGTTTCGGGATGCAGTCCTTGGTGGTGCAGGAGATGGTCACACCACGCTCACGCTCTTCTTTCTGACGATCCATGAAGAAGGCAAATGCGAAAGAGCCCTTGCCTGAGGGACGATACGACATCGCTCAGGTTGTACATAGCTTACCGGAACATGATAACTTCAGGAGGGATGGACTATTTGATGACGACAAGCTCAACAAAGGGCCAGCTTTAAAACCACGAGTGTAGCATAGGTGCGTCTTACCGTGCGAAAAACAAACATACACTCACACGCTCGGCAAACACACACAGAGACACACAGAGACAAACAGATGGGGGTTGTCCTACATTCCTTTGCCCAGGATTGGGCCCTTGGGCGGCACTTGCGCGGACTTGCGCGCGCACACTGGCGCAGAACCTAGACTTCGTTGACCTCAGTTTGCGAAGTTTTCATGCGGATTGTGCGCAAAATCTGTTTTAAGTAGTGTGTTTCTCGTACACCACACGCTCCAACATACCAACAGAGAGGACAGCAGGCTCTTCCACACAGCTTGGACACAGCCTGAAAGAAGGAAGGTGCATGTTGCTGCTGCCTATCCATTGCTTGAACCGCTCTGCTAAGGACATCGGAGACAGCAAATGG
>CAUJNA010003272.1:1413000-1503000 GCA_963377175.1 Effrenium voratum
AACCGGAATGGGTAAAAATATTTAATATATGTTCCATTTGGTCTTCCTTTAAACTAACCTGAAAAGGGTACCAAGCAAAACAACGCACAATCAACTGTTATCTTTCTTTTGTTCAGGAGGCCATCTCGTTGGACTTGAGGGAGTGAGGGTCCTCCATCTTCTTGCCGCCGGTCTCCTGGCCGGGCCCAGATGACTGCCAAATTCCGCTCTCCGAAAAGGCAGGTTCAAATATAAATCAAAACAACTGACAACCTTCCCCTGGACAAACACAAGGCGCCTGTGCGAGGGACCCGGAAAAACAGGTTCCTCTTGAGATCATTTTGCTGCCCCAGACCAAAGAACGTCCTTGGCAAGTTGGTCAATTTACTTCATGAAGCCAGTCCTTGCCCATCTTCCACTTGAGCGCGGACACGCGGCACGCGGCGCGGCCGCAGCGCACGAAGCCGATGGGTGAGTAGCCCACCTTGCTCCAGGTGACATCTTGTTTCCGCCCTCATAAAGAATCACAAGGGTACCTTAAAAGGGGCCTGAACACGGGCTTGGCGTTCTTCGATTTGGGTTACGCCAAAAGATGAGACAGATCTACCAATGACCACTTGCCTTCAAAACTAACGGGAAAAATGCGAAACTAAAAGGGACCTGAAGTGCGGAAGTGCCCTTTGACTTGTTGGGGCCCAGCTCCTTTTGGCTCGGAAAATCCCGCCTTGATCTCGTTGGGGATGTCCAGGACCTGGATTTGCGCATCGAACTCCTTGGTCTGGCCCAGGGTGGTGTCCTTCTTGTAGACCATCACGTCCTTGCTCAAACCCTTTAAGCGCTACTTAGATGGGTATTTCTCGAAATTGGGGACCCCCAAAATGGCAGGGTTCCCGTTGTTCGCCTTCAACACCATCCTAAAGGTGGTCCCCGGCAAGCGACCACGGCTACAACCCACTTGGGGGACTTGCAACAATGGGAAGTATGTCACAGCCATGGTTACTAACCATTTATCGAAGTCCCAGATCATCAATGTACCGGATTCCTGCATGCAAGGGTCAACATGTTCATTCCCATGTGTCCTAGTCGCACTTGTCACTTGCCTACATGTCCCAGAAAGAAACGGTGATTGACGTTTAAGCCCTTGACAAGACGAGAGGAACTCACGAGATATCTTCAAAAAGGTCAGAAGGCAAAACAGGAAATAAACACAAAGGGTCAAAGGTGGATGCAAAAACAAACAAAGGGTCAAAGCATGGGTGCAAACAAAGCATCCCCTGATCGCGGCATGTTGTTCTTGTCCAGGCCCTTGATGTTCAATCCCACGTTGTCACCGGGGTTCGCGAAGTCCACACGCTGGTGGTGCATCTCCACAGTGAACACCTGACATTGAGTCTTCTTGTAGGGAAAAGCCCTTTGTGGGGTGGCTTCAAACAAAAACCAAAGGGCTGCTGATGGGAAAACCACTGGCAACGTCCATGATTGTAGGTGAATATGTTTTTCGTGGCGTGGTTTTCAAATAAAAGGGACATCCGCCTTTTGGGGGTCCCGCCTTGCCGGTGCAAGGGTTGGAGGCGGTGTGGGTGGGCAGGAACACCACTTCCTCACCAGGCTTCACCACACCCTGCTCCACACGGCCTCAGGAGGATTCTCTCCGACCCCCAGAAAGAATCAAGGGCCACTTTAGAAGGGGACTGAAAAGGTGGCTTTGATTAAATTAGTTGACTTCCATTCTTGCTTTTTTGAGGAACAGGGGATGCCCTTTGGTTACTTCAAGGTTGCAACCGGTTTTGGTTGAAAGGGCCAAGGGCCTGCAAGCACATCACCCACGCCCTTGATCTTGTAGATGCCGGAGATGGGCATGCGCATGGGTGCGCTCACGGGACGCTCCGGCACTCGGCACATCTTGTCGAGCACGTCGTACACCTTGTGTGAGTATTCATCGAGGACAGGCCCCCCCCCTCCGAAAAGGCGACGGACCATGGCCCCACCATGGCGGCCCCAAAGGGCCGAACCTGTCACGCACACATTGGTTTATCCCCGTCGTACACCTTGTGGACATGCGGGGATAGAGGATACACTGACACACTTTGGTTTGTTGGTTGACATCCAAGGAAAGCCCATCCCCAAAAGTACTTATGCAACCTAAAGAAACCCTGTTGCCAGGTATCACTGATAGAAAAGGTCATGGACCCTTTTGGGGGTTATCCATTCTAATTAGGGTCCCAAACAGCAAACAACTAGGAATTTAGACTCATTTCCCACTGATGCATCTTCCCAAGAAGGAAGTCCAACGCAACGGAAGCCATGTGGCTTAAAGCAGCAGACCGCAGAAACACGGTGGTTGCTTGCCCTTTAGCCTTCCCTTACAACTTGACAAAAAGACCACCCAAAAACCAACAAACACATTTTCCGATAGCTTTGCTTTAGGACCTCAAAACAAAACGCCTGAGGGAATCCCTGAAGGCTGAGAAACGGTGTCCACGTGGATGGTCTCGCTGCCAACCTCCACATCCTGGCAGTGAACGGTTTGGGGAAGCCCAGAACACACCGGATAGATCCCCAAAAGCCAAGGAAGCCGAAAAACGACCGGATCAGGGCTGGAACCCTCATGTTAAGTTGGTTGTTACCAGGGTTGCTGACCATTTAATAGCTAACTCCTGGACCATCTAAGTGGGGTGGAAGGATTGCGCTGTCCTGGCCCTTCCACCAGGCCATGTTGTCGGACTTCTTCAGGAGGTTGTCCCCCATCCAACCGGAGATGGGCATCACCGGGGTGTTCTTCTCGATGAAGTCCTTCTTCCAGCCCACCTCGTAGTAGTGCTTGTCATGCCCGGAGAAAAAGAAACCCAAAGAAATAGGAAAACAAAAACAACGACAACACAACCCATGGAGGTGGTTTTGTTCTCAGAGCAAATTGCGGGAATAAGCTTTTGCAAAACCGCACTGGGTTCTGGTATGGAATAACCCAAAAGTTCGCTACCATGTCTGCCCTAAGATCAGAGGGCATGACCCAAAAACCGCGACTGAAAGCCCAAAGGTTCTAGGAGTAGAAGGATTCGCCTTGCTCGCAGGTAATTAAGACGGACGCCCCGCCTTCACCAGCATGCTCTTCATCTCGTTGGCGATCTCATCGTACCTGGCCTGCTTGTAGCCCGCGGTGTCGCAGTCCATCTTGTTCACGCCGATGCAGATCCTTACGATGCCACCCTTTCCAAGGGACACGAAATGGATGTCTCTCAAAATTCGGGACACCCTTTGGCATGGCTTCAAAGAGTAACCAAAAGGAAATCACCACCAGGAAGGGTCCCTAATTTGGCACCAAGCTCAAAGTGATTGAAAACAATCATCCAGAATGTTCGAGATCGCCAAACCTGAAGCAGAGTAACCATGATATAAACAACAATCAATCAGAAGATCGATCGGGGAGTTCTCCCAACAAATAGTCCAAACAAAACTTGGCTCCTTTTTTTCCACCTTTCGGGTTATCTTACTTGGGGGCTGTCTGTCGAGAGTCTGCTTCACTCCCAGCAAGTTGATGAGTCGGGAGTGCTGCCGAGTCTGGCCCTGGATCTCTCCGGCCTTGTGGTTACCCTTCGCGATGGCGGTGGTAAAATTGCCATCGGCCGGGACCATGATCAGTGCCTCAAGGAGTCTTTCAACATTAATTTCGGGAAAGCCCCTGTTTAGTTGGTAGTTCAAGGGAAACCACATGAAACACGGGGCATTCTAATGGATCTCGGACCCCCGAACGTTAGTTGGTATTTCAAGGAAAGCCAAAAGGAAACCAGACATATTGATTTCGGGGGATTTCTATTTGTCGACGAGCTGAGCTGGCAACCACCCTTTGATGGCTTTTGAAGGGTTGCAAGCGGTCAGAGTACCTCCTCAAGTATATACTTGGACTTGGACACTGAGGGGCAGCTGACAAACGTCGAAAGCTTCGCAACTTGCGAAGCGCCGAGGTGCCACGTCAGCCTGCGAGGCGCCCGTAATCATGTTCTTGATGAAGTCTCGGTGACCTCTCGGTGCGGAAACTCTCCCTACCAGCAAACAAACAATACAAAAAAAGGTGCCAATGAACACTGGGGCAATACTCCTGTCCTGTACTTCCTCCTTCCCATTCATTCATCGCACCCAACAACAATAAAAAACAGAGTCGAACGAGCGCGCTCAACCAAAAGGTCAAAAGCTCGACAGCTCAAGAGCTAACCTCGGTTGACCAACAAGGTGCTGTCCGTGTCAATGATCCGGCTAACTTTTTTGCCCATTGTTCAATCCCATGTGTGTAAGTGCCCGGCCCAACCCAAAACTTTGCTGTGTTTGGTGTACCCATGTGGGGGTGGGGGAGGAAGTGACAGACTTTGTGTTGCTTGCGCCCAAAAGGCCTGGAAAGAGAAGATCAAACCCACGGGCGGACCAAAACAGGGCAAGCGAAAGGGTGCAAGGTCGACACGACTTGAACCAGGATTGTTCAAGCCCACGTACCCTCCCACCAACTGGCATGGAACCCAGCAGAAGGCCCCTTGTAGAGGAACATGTTCCAACCCACCCGAGTTAAGCTTACGTCCGAACATCCAAGGAACCCAGGAAATCCAATTTTCCATGCTGGTGGGTGGGAGGGTATCTGTGAACAACCTGTCCTTGTAAAACTAAAGCACAAGAATCCGCGGCAACGTGGTTCTGGATCGCCACGTAAAGGACCAAAATTATGGTGAGCTCGGCTTGCCCGAGGCGAGTTCCCCGTCACTACCATTTAGCGATTTGTCCGGAACATCTAGGTGTGCCAAGACACCAGGGGCATCGATGATCGTGTAATGCCACTTCTCGGTAAAGAACTCCTGCGTGTCTTAGAACAATTGTCATCCTACCTGCCGTTGGTGGCTTGGATTAGTGGTTTGGATTGGGATTTGAACCACTGGAAAAGACTAAGCCACAACAAAAACCACCACTCCAAACCGCCAACTAGGGAAAATGTGTAACAGGGCCAAACAAAACAGCTGGGGGAGGGTGCGTCGGACCCTGGATTAAGCAGGTCTGACCGTTGGCGCACATGGACCTACAAAAAACAAAACAAAAGACACAAACAACACATCCTGTGGGGCATGAAGGAATCAAATGGCCATGTTTTCCCCGCGAAAACAAAATGGTGGAAAGGTGTTAGGATGTGGTCCTTGGTGGTGCAGGAGATGGTCACACCACGCTCACGCTCTTCTTTCTGACGGTCCATGAAGAAGGCAAATGCGAAAGAGCCCTTGCCTGAGGGACGATACGACATCAATCAGGTCGTGCATAGGTAACCGTCCCTCCCACGAACATGACGGGATGGTTTGGAGCGCAACCATTTCATGACGACAAGCTCAACCGGCATCTGGAAACCAAAAGTCTACAAAGGGCCGGCTTTGAAGCCATGAGTGTAGCATAGGTGCATCTTATGCTACAACAAAATGGACACACACACACACACCTTTAAAAAAAACACACACACACACACACAAAACACACAGAGACACCAAGAGACAAGCAGAGTCACATAGAGACACGCAGAGGTTTCACACAGACACGCAGAGACACACAGAGACACACAGAGACACACAGAGACGGACAGAGGCGCACAAACACGCACAGCCACACACAGACACACCGAGACACACACACACATACACAAACAGACACAGAGTCACACTCAGAGACGCACGGAGACCCACACACGCAGACGCACACACAGAGACACACAGACAGAGACACACAAACACGCACACACACACACACACAGAGACACACACACACACAGACACACACACACACACACCACAGACAGACACACACACACACAGACACAGACACAGACACAGACACACACACACACACACACACGGACACGGACACGGACACGGACACGGACACGGACACGGACACGGACACGGACACGGACACGGACACGGACACGGACACGGACACGCACAAACACACACACACACACACAGGCACACACACTATACCATGACCCGACACGACATGACACGACAGGACACGACGCGAGGCGACACGACACGACAGGACACACACACACACACATAGCACACAGACTCACACCAACCGCGGACACACACACACACACACACATGCGTAGACGGCCTTGACACGAACAATGCCGTAGGAACCTTCCACCACACACATTGTTCTCAGCAGCTTAGTATCCTCACATGTATGGGTTTGTCTGGGCCCCAGAAACAATGGTTTCATTTTTGGGCTCCTTCATCCCAACCGCCAAAAGGGTAGCCTAAAGCACACCCACGTTAGTTTAGATACCGATTCGCGGACATCCCAGCAGGCTTCTTAATCTTCCTTGATCGGAAACTGCACAGACCCATCCCAGGTGTTCCCCCTTTCAACCCAGAAACACGAACCACAAATTTGCCGGCATGTGGGGGGAAGTCTATTCAATCAATCAGGGTTGCAAATGCATAGCCCTCCCCACATCCGTGCCTTTCCCTAGGTTCCCTGCACAACGTCATTTGAGGAGGCCCCAGAACTGCGAAAGTCACTACAGTGATCGAGATTGGCACCACGGCCCTTACCCTGGCATCGTGCAGTTTTTGCGGCACCTGCTACACATAGTTGCTCACGCGCGCAAACCACCGGTGTTTTACCAGCATTTGTGCAGCAAACTTGCTCTGCGTTGCCTCAACATGTACGCTGCAAGGATGAGGGGCGTGGGGGAAGCTAGATGGCAAACGGGCCTGTTTCGAGCTGGCCGGCCACGAAGCGCGGCAAACCCCCACCACCCGGTTGACCCAGCATGGTAGAAAGTGCTCTGCCAAGGGAACACCTGGTCAATCTTGACTGAGAGGCCAACATGAACTTGGCATCAAGCGTCAATCAGCTAGAAGGTAGCAACAACATTAACAATCTGAGGAGTCTCTAGGCTTTCCTCTCAATCAAATTGCTGAATCGCCAAGTGGCCCAAACGATCCGCCTCCGCCTTCAGCTTCTCCAGCTCACGCTCCGGCAGGCCACCCAGCTCGAAAATGAGGCGCCCCGTGGTGGTGCTCTTGCCACTGTCGACATGGCCGCCTCGACCCAAACAGAACTTGGCGCTGGACCACTAAGACTCGTTTTTGGACCCTGTTCCTTTCAAACACGCAAATCTTGGCCCAAATGGGTATGTGCCAAAATTGGGACGAAAGAAACGTGAGTCCCTCCTCGTCAAATGGACTGTCATCCCTCCCCAAATGAACTATAGACGACTCAGGACATCTTGCAAAAACCTGAAATGAGCATGTGTCAAAGGAATGCCACTCCCAAACTGGTGGCTTTCCTAACAAGAGTACCCTCAACAAAAACGCACAGCCACACAAATCTGGGATCCCATAGAAGGTTTATCCTATCCACATTTAGCCTAAACCAAATATGTCATGGTCAAAACTCCGAGTGGCTCTCTCAATGGGCCTCATGGGAATCCTTATACTGGTTGTCAGAAGTGTTTTGCAACAACGGGATTCATGACCGTCTCTGCAGGCCCCAGAACAGTTGCGGCCATGGCACAAATAAGCTCATCTCAAAATAGCAACACACAGACAAACAAAAAGGGGTAAACATGTCTCTCCAAAACACATTGGACAGAACTGTGGTGCTCTTGGTGTATCCGATATCCACACCTGCGTAAATACCAACAAGTGCGACGGTTGCAACCCGCAAAGCATTCGCCGCTTTAGTTGGAAAAATTACAATGTTTCCCAAATCAAAAGGCGGAAACAAGTTCTGACCAAATAGCGCCCGGGTCAACGGGCTTGTCAGCCAGCAACTCGTGTCATCCCTACCATTCAAGAATTTACAAGGAATGGTAAAGGCCGCCAGCCGCACAAACAAAACAAATGAGTATGGCTCAAAATTAAACAGGAGGGGTTACGCAGGTTTTAGTCCATGTTTCCATTTACCAGGATTCCATTTTGGGTACATATGTTTGACCCACAGCCAAATTTCACAATCGAACCCCTGTGCAACAGGGAATAATTCTGCCCACGCCCAAGCAAAGCCCGTCTATATGACTGTTACCAAACAACTCCGTTCCTCTTGATTTCCTTTCAGCAACCAATGGGGTGGGATTAGGTGTGGGAACATTCGAACTTGAGTTGTGAGAACGCCTGCCTGGACACTCACACACTTTTTTCAGGCCGCCAAGAACGCATGCTTAGATTGGGACAATCCCCAACTTGCCGAAAGGACATGGAAACAAAAGGTGATCACCTTTTGCGACCTTGATGAAAAGTAGGCCAAGCCAGGAAAAGGTAAAAAGGTCAGCTTTGGGCAAGTGAGCCAGTAAATCAGTACTAGTTTAGGGAATTGACACGTCTTGTTCAAGAAAAACGTACAACGAATCACAACGGCGGCCGCACCTATTTGGGTTTCCACTACCCGGGATTGATTGTGACACCAGATTGAAAAAGGACGCGACGGGTTGAAAGGGTTAGGTTTCAGGTTTCCGTGCGTGTGTGTAAGTGTGTGGTGTGTGTGTATGCGTGTATGTGTGTATGCGTGTATGTGTGTATGCGTGTATGCGTGTATGAGTGTATGTGTGTATGCGTGTATGTGTGCATGCGTGTATGTGTGCATGTGTGTATGCGTGTATGCGTGTATGTGTGTATGTGTGTATGCGTGTATGTGTGCATGCGTGTATGTGTGCATGTTTGTATGTGTGTATGCGTGTATGCGTGTATGTGTGTATGCGTGTATGCGTGTATGCGTGTATGCGTGTATGCGTGTATTTGTGTATGCGTGTATGTGTGCATGCGTGTATGTGTGCATGTGTGTATGTGTGTATGCGTGTATGCGTGCGTGCGTGTATGTGTGCATGTGTGTATGCGTGTCTGCGTGTATGTGTGTATGTGTGCATGTGTGTATGCCTGTATCTGTGTATGCGTGTGTGCTTGTATGCGTGTATGTGTGTATGCATGTATGTGTGTATGCGTGCGGGCGTGTATGCGTGTGTGTGTGCATGTGTGTATGCGTGTATGCGTGTATGTGTGTATGCGTGTACGCGTGTATGTGTGCATGCGTGTATGTGAGTATACGTGTATGCGTGTATGCGTGTATGCGTGTATGCGTGTATGTGTGCATGTGTGTATGCGTGTATGCGTGTATGCGTGTATGTGTGTGAGTGTGCATGAGTGTATGCGTGTATCTGTGTATGCGTGCATGCGTGTCTGTGTGTATGCGTGTATGTGTGTATGCGTGCGTGCGTGTATCCGTGTATGTGTGCATGTGTGTATGCGTGTATGCGTGTATGTGTGCATGCGTGTATGTGTGCATGTGTGTATGTGTGTATGCGTGTATGCGTGCGTGCGTGTATGTGTGCATGTGTGTATGCGTGTATGCGTGTATGCGTGTATGTGTGTATGTGTGCATGTGTGTATGCGTGTATGCGTGTATGTGTGCCTGTGTGCATGTGTGCATGTGTGTGTGCGTGTATCTGTGTATGCGTGTATGTGTGTATGCATGTATGTGTGTATGCGTGCGTGCGTGTATGCGTGTATGTGTGCATGTGTGTCTGCGTGTATGAGTGTATGTGTGCATGCGTGTATCCGTGCATGTGTGTATGTGTGTATAAGTGTATGCGTGCGTGCGTGTGTGTGTGTGTGCATGTGTGTATGCGTGTATACGTGCATGCGTGTATGCGTGTATCTGTGTATGCGTGCATGCGTGTATGCGTATCTGTGTATGCGTGTATGCGTGTATGCGTGTATGTGTGTACTCGTGTATGTGTGTGTGCGTGTATGTGTGTGTGCGTGTATGTGTGTATGCGTGTATGCGTGTATGTTTGTATGTGTGTATGTGTGCATGTGTGCATGTGTGTATGCGTGTATGCGTGTATGCAAGCATGCGTGTGTGCGTGTATCTGTGTATGCGTGTATGCGTGCATGCGTGTATGCGTGTATCTGTGTCTGCGTGCATTCGTGTATGCGTGTATCTGTGTATGCGTGTATGCGTGTGTCTGTGTATGCGTGCATGCGTGTCTGTGTGTATGCGTGCGTGCGTGCATGTGTGCATGTGTGTATGCGTGAATGCGCGTATGCGTGTATGTGTGTATGTGTGCATGTGTGTATGCGTGTATCTGCGTATGCGTGTATGCGTGTATGCGTGTATGTGTGTATGCGTGTATCTGTGTATGCGTGCATGCGTGTATGCGTGTATCTGTGTATGCGTGTATGCGTGTATGCGTGTATGTGTGTATGCGTGTATGTGTGTATGCGTGCGTGCGTGTATGCGTGTATGCGTGTATGCGTGTATCTGTGTAAGCGTGCACGCGTATATGCGTGTATCTGTGTATGCGTGTATGCGTGTATGTGTGTATGCGTGAATGTGTGTATGCGTGCGTGCGTGTATGCGTGTATGTGTATGTGTGTATGCGTGTATGCGTGTATGTGTGTATGTGTGCATGCGTGTATGCGTGTATGTGTGTATGTGTGCATGTGTGTATGCGTGTATGCGTGTATGTGTGTATGCGTGCATGCGTGTATGCGTGTATCTGTGTATGCGTGCATGCGTGTATGCGTGTATGCGTGTATGCGTGCATGCGTGTGTGCGTGTTGTGTGCGTGTATGCGTGTATGTGTGTATGTGTGTGTATGCGTGTATGTGTGTGTGCGTGTGTGTGTGTATGCGTGTATGTGTGTATGCGTGTATGTGTGTATGCGTGCGTGCGTGTATGTGTGCATGTGTGTATGCGTGTGTGCGTGTATGCATGTATGTGTGTATGTGTGTATGCGTGTATGCGTGTATGTGTGTATGTGTGTATGTGTGCATGCGTGTATGCGTGTATGTGTGTATGCGTGTATGCGTGTATGCCTGTTTGCGTGTATGTGTGTATGTGTGTATGCGTGTATGTGTGTGTGTGTGCGTGTGTGTGTGTGTGTGTATGCGTGTGTGCGTGTGTGTGTTCATGCGTGTATGCGCGTGTGCGTGTATGCGTGTATGCGCGTATGTGTGTGTGTGTGTGCGTGTATGTGTGTATGCCTGCATGCGTGTATGCGTGCATGTGTGCATGCGTGTATGCGTGTGTCTGTGTATGCGTGTATGCGTGTATGCGTGTATGTGTGTATGCGAGTATGTGTGTATGCGTGCATGTGTGTATGCGTGTGTGTGTGTGTGTGTGTGTATGCGTGTCTGCGTGTATGCGCGTATGCGTGTATGTGTTTATGCGTGTGTGTGTATGTGTGTGTGCGTGTATGCGTGTATGCGTGTGTGCGTGTATGTGTGTATGCGCGTATGCGTGTGTGCGTCTTTACGTGTGTGCGTGTGTGCGAGTATGTGTGTGTATGCGTGTATGCGTGTATGCGTGTATGCGTGTATGTGTGTATGTGTGTATGTGTGTGTATGTGTGTGTATGCGTGTATGTGTGTATGCGTGTGTGCGTGTATGTGTGTATGCGTGTATGCGTGTGTGCCTGTCTGCGTGTGTGTGTGTATGCGTGTATGCGTAAGTGCGTGTTTGTGTGTTTGCGTGTATGCGTGTATGTGTGTATGCGTGTATGCGTGTATGTGTGTATGCGTGTATGCGTGTATGCTTGTATGTGAGTATGCGTGTGCGCGTGTGTGAGTGCATGCGTGTGTGCGTGTTTCCGTGCGTCTGTGTATGCGTGTATGCGTGTATGTGTGTATGCGTGTGTGTGTGCGCGCGTATGCGTGTGTGCGTGTATGTGTGTATGCGTGTATGTGTGTATGCGTGTATGCGTGTATGCGTGTTTGCGGTGTATGCGGTGTATGCGGTGTATGTGTGTATGCGTGTATGTGTGTATGCGTGTACGCGTGTGTGCTTGTATGTGTGTATGCGTGTATGCGTGTATGCGTGTATGCGTGTATGTGTGTATGCGTTTATGCGTGTATGGTGTATGCGTGTATGTGTGTATGCCTGAATTTGTAAATGCGTGCATGCATGTATGCGTGTATGTGTGTATGCGTGTATGTGTGTATGCGTGTATGCGGGTCTGCGTGTATGTGTGTATGCGTGTATGCGTGTATGCGTGTGTGTGTGTGTGTTTCCGTGCGTGTATGCGTGTCTGCATGTACGCGTGTATGTGCGTATGCGTGTATGCGTGTATGCGTGTGTGTATGTGTGTCTGCGTGTCTGCGTGTCTGCGTGTTTGCGTGTATGTGTGTATGTGTGTATGTGTGTACGCGTGTATGTGTGTATGCGTGTATGCGTGTATGCGGTGTATGCGGTGTATGCGGTGTATGCGTGTATGCGTGTTGTGTATGCGTGTATGTGTGTATGCGTGTATGCGCGTATGTGTGTATGCGTCTATGCGTGTATGTGTGTATGCGTGTATGTGTGTATGCGTGTATGCTTGTATGTGTGTCTGCGTGTCTGCGTGTCTGCGTGTATGCGTGTATGCATGTGTGCATGTATGCGTGTATGCGTGTATGCGTGTATGTGTGTATGCGTGTATGCGTGCGTGTATGCGTGTATGTGCGTATCTGTGTATGCGTGTATGCGTGTATGGGTGTATGCGTGTATGCTTGTATGGGTGTATGGGTGTATGCGTGTATGCGTGTATGGGGTTATGCGTGCATGCGTGTATGCGTGTATGTATGCGTGTATGCGTGTATGCGTGTATGTGTGTATGCGTGTATGCGTGTATGCGTGTATGTGTGTATGTGTGTATGTGTATGTGTGTATGTATGCATGCATGCAATCATGCATGTATGTATGTATGTATATATGTGTGTACGTGTGCATGTATGTATGCATACATGCCATCGCGCATGCATGCATGCATTTTTGCATGTGTTTGTATGTATGTGTTTGTGCATTTGTGCTTTGTGCATTTGTGCATTTGTGCATTTGTGCATCTGTACATGCGTGTATGCGTGTATGCGTGTATGCGTGTATGCATGTATGCGTGTATGGGTGTATGCGTGTATGCGTGCATGCTTGTATGGGTGTATGCGTGTAGATATGCGTGTATGCGTGTATGCATGCATGCATGTATGTATGGATGTATGTATGTATGTGTGTATGTGTCCATGTATGTATGCATACATGCCATCGCGCATGCATGCATGCATGTATGCATGTGTGTATGTCTGTGTTTCTGCATTTGTGCATCTGTAGATGTGTGCATGCTTGCATGTGTGTATGTGTGTAAGTGTGTATGTGTGTATGTGTTCGCCCATGTGTCTGTGCGTGTTCGTGCGCCTTTGTGCCTACCATTGCGCGCACGCATCCATTGGTGTCTGCGTGTCCGTGCGCGCCCGGGTCTTTCCCGCTCTAAAGTCTAGATATAGTAGTTTGCTGCGAGTCCCTCAATTTGTTGGCAAGAAGAATCATATAGAATATGCACTGATTGGTGATAAGAAAAAAACACTCTCGCGCAAGAAATAGACATTTGGCTGAAGGACATACCCAGAGCACCACAGCTGCCCAATTTTGAAGGGGGCTAGTGTTGACCATGGAGCTCGAGGGATCGGCTGTAGGGGTCGCTTACCGGTTGTCGGCTATCACAGAATTGGTTGGACATTACATTCCTGTCCCGCAAAAGCCTGTTCCCAGATTCCCAGCCCGGCTTTTGAAACCTTTGGGCAGCAGATATTTTCGCAAATTCAATCCAAGCTGAAACCAAGGACATCTATACTCTACCCAGAGTTTCCCCGCTTTTATTCTATATACATATACACTCAGATTGACGACATTTGCCACATACACCCCCACTTTACGCAAACCCAGTCCGACAATATAGGGTGCCAGCCGGGTAGACAAATAAATGGAAATCCTCCAAAGACACCATCCGAGCCGCAGATGACAATGGACAGGTGCTGCTTCTCAGAGTTGGCCGGCATTGTTCTGTCCGAATCCAAACTGCTGGGCTGAGCTGAGGCGGCCGAATGGCTGCGGGGCACAAAGACTTGGCGGTACCACCCAAACAAAGAGCCCAGGAAGCTCCACGGAACCTATGAAGAAACCTCACAAGGCAGTGTTTGGATTATTGCCAAGCGAGTGTGCACACAATGACCACAAATCAGAGCTCTGCTTTCTCTCGATGGATGGAGAGCTCTGCCCGCGTACAAATTCGGGGGGCATCAGTACAAATTGCACATGCACGTCTGCACAGATCCCACAAACGCCACTTAAAGGACCCAAGTAACTCGGCAAAAGCCCAGGTTTGACGACCGGAAACCTCGGTCAAACACGCGTGCCGAAAAACACAAAGCGACGCCTTCGACATCACCCCAAGGCTGTTTTACTCCCTTGACATCTCTATACATCTCAGCCATCTATACATCCCCAAAACTGAGCTGCGCCCAAGGCCTGTTGACAGGACTCAGATGGGAGCCAGACTCCATGAAACCAGACTCAGATGGGAGCCAGACTCAGGGCATCTCCTGAGGCGGTGCTTACTTCTTCTTGCCGCCCTTGTCGTCCTCACCCTTGCGCTCGCAGCTCACCACCTTGCCGAGCATCACCACGCCGTTGCCTCAGCAACAGTGCAACAATGGCCATGGCAAAAAAGGGCGCCCTTGTTTTCGTGCGGGCGTTTAAAGTCGCCCGTCACCGTCAAAAAAAAACATGGAAACAAGGGCATGGGTGTCTTGGCTAGCGGGTGGAAGCGTTCCCGTGTGCATTTGTCTAGTCTTCCAGTCTTCCGGTAAAATGGAACTACAAATGAATTCCAGGGTCGCCCTGCTAGTTATTCATTTCTTCCGGAAGATTGTCCACCCCTCCTATGCACCAACATGGAACCTTATTGGAGGTCCCTGTCGATTGAGACGACGTTCTGAGCGTCCATGTTGGTGGGACCCCAAGTTGTTTAATGTTGAGCCACAGTCCGAATGGAAGGATTGCATGAGTACACGTGACAAAAAGGACACCAGCCACCTTCACCTCACTTGTGTTGTGTTTTGGAGTTCCTTTCATTCATGACTCTGTGCTGCAAGAACTTGGAGCAGCCACAACCTGGAAGGTAAGCTTGCGTCAACTCTGGTTCTTGCATCCAACTTGCCCAGATTCGCCCTGGGGATACGAAGGAGCCATGGTGCAATGGCAGCGCACCCGCCACACAAGCGTGTGCTGGGAGGTTAGTCCTGATCGCTCTACTTTTGTCTTCAAAGTTCACACAGCCCATTTCATGGCTGCCACCAGTTGGCGCAACGATTGCCTGCCATATCTTGGCATGTCCTTTGTGTATTCCTTGTGCACACCGAAACATGCACTCACAGCGCACGCGAAGACAGAAATGGGGCGACAGAAATCATGAGGGTGACTCCAAAATGATTGGTAATTCAACAATAAGGACCCAGAAAGATCGAAAGGTCTGTGTGTGTGCTTTCAATGTTGCTGTCGAGTCACATGTCATCATGTGGCAGTGATTGGTACACCTGCGCCATGGGAACTATTATCACATGAGCGAGGAAGGGAGGGTGCCGAGCTTCAAAACGAGGAACCACACCCACATAAGCGGCCTGAAAAAACAGGCCCGGATCTTAGCTTCCCTTTGGTTTCCCGTTCAGCTCCAACCACAGGCAGGTCGCCATCCATGAAGGCCACGCGAGACAAGCCCTCGCAGTTCTTGAAGGTGTCGCACACCAAAGGCTGCTGGGGCTGGAAGCTGCACTGAGCCTGGGGCGGTGTATCAAAGTCATCCGTTGTAGAGGAATCAGGTCTTGCACGTAGTTGACACGCCCGAAACTGGACAAACGCGAATGGGTCAAAATAGGGGCTAAAAAAAGCATTGCATTTCCACTATGTCTTCCTTTAAACTAACCTGAAAAGGGTACTAAGCAAAACAACGCACAATCAACGATTATCTTTCTTTTGGTCGGGAGGCCATCTCGTTGGACTTGAGGGAGTGAGGGTCCTCCATCTTCTTGCCGCCTGTCTCCTGGCCGGGCCCAAGTGACTTCCAAAGTCCAACATGCCCTCCGATCAGCCGAGCAAGGCGCCTGTGCGAGAGACACAGGTTCCTCGTGAGACCATGCCCCTACCAGGTGTCATGTCTGTTGGAGATAGTTAACCACCAAGCACGGTCAATCTAGACCAAGCTCCTAGATCAACAGACTCCCAGACCAAAGAACGTCATCTTTGAAAGTTTCGACGGCTCGGCGAAGTGGTCAATTTCACAAAGCTTGTCCTTGCCCATCTTCCACTTGAGCGCGGACACGCGGCACGCGGCGCGGCCGCAGCGCACAAAGCCGATGGGTGAGTAGCCCACCTTGCTCCAGGTGACATCTTGTTTCCGCCCTCATAAAGAATCACAAGGGTACCTTAAAAGGGGCCTGAACACGGGCTTGGCGTTCTTCGATTTGGGTTACGCCAAAAGATGAGACAGATCTACCAATGATCACTTGCCTTTAAAACCAACGGGGAAAATGAGAAACTAAAAGGGACCTGAAGTGCGGAAGTGCCCCTTGAACTGTGGGGCCCCACAGCTCCTTTTTGGCTTGGAAAATCCCGCCTTGATCTCGTTGGGGATGTCCAGGACCTGGATTTGCGCATCGAACTCCTTGGTCTGGCCCAGGGTGGTGTCCTTCTTGTAGACCATCACGTCCTTGCTCAAACCCTTTAAACGCTACTTAGATGGGTGCTTCTCCAAATTGGGGAATCACTAAAAAGGCAGGGTTCCTGTTGTTCGCCTTCAAAACCATCCAAAAGGCGGTCCGCCTTTTTAAGAACTGCCCAGCCAGGGACCACGGCTATTACCCACTCGGGGGACTTACAACAATGGTAAGTATATGTAAGTATGTCATAACCGTGGTTACTAACCATTTATCGAAGTCCTATGTACCGGATTCCTGCATGCAAGGGTCAAGATGTTCATAGTCGCACTTGTCACTTGCCCACAGGTCCCAGAAAGAAAAGGTAATTGACGTGTGAGCCATTGACAAGACGAGCGGAACTCATGAGACATCTTCAAACAGGTCAGAAGGCAAAACAGGAAATAAACACCAAGGGTCAAAGGTGGATGCAAAAACAAACAAACGGTCAAAGGGTGGGTGCAAACAAAGCATCCCCTGATCGCGGCATGTTGTTCTTGTCCAGGCCCTTGATGTTCAATCCCACGTTGTCACCCGGGTTCGCGAAGTCCACACGCTGGTGGTGCATCTCCACAGTGAACACCTGAGGTTGTGTCTTGTAGGGGAACAACAAAACACACATGTGTGGGGTGGTTTCAAACATGGTGATGGGCAGCCACAGGCCAATTCCATGATTTTTGGGAACGTGGCGTGATTTTGAAATGAAAGGGACATCCGCGTTTTGAGCCCGCCTTGCCGGTACAAGGGTTGGAGGCGGTGTGGGTGGGCAGGAACACCACCTCCTCACCAGGCTTCACCACACCCTGCTCCACACGGCCTCAGGAGGATTCTCTCTGACCCCCAGAAAGAATCAAGGGCTACTTTAGAAGGAACAAATGAATTAGTCGACTGCCATTCTTGCTTTTTTGCGGAACAGGGGATGCCCTTTGACTACTTCGGGGTTGCAACACCCGGTTTTGGAGGAACGGCCCAAGCGCCTGCAAGCACATCACCCACGCCCTTGATCTTGTAGATGCCGGAGATGGGCATGCGCATGGGTGCGCTCACGGGACGCTCCGGCACTCGGCACATCTTGTCGAGCACGTCGTACACCTTGTGTGGTTATTCATTGAGGACAGGCCCCCCTCCGAAAAGGCGACGGACCATGGCCCCACCATAGCGGCCCCAAAGGGCCGAACCTAACACGCACACATTGGTTTATCCCCGTCGTACACCTTGTGAACATGCGGGGAGAAAGAATACACTGACAAACTTTGATTTATTGGTTGATTTCAAAGGAAAGCCCACCCCGTAGAGTAATTTTGCGACCTAAAGAAACCCATTTGCCAGGTATCACTGGTAGAATAGGTAATGGACCCTTTTGGGGACATCCATTTTAATTAGGGTCCCAAACAGCAAACAAATAGGAATTTAGACTTACTTCCTGAGTGCATTGGCCAACAGAAAGGACATGTGTTTTCTTTCCCACTGATGGATCTTCCCAAAAAGTAAGTCCAACGCAACGCAACATGTGATTTCCCATTAGCCTTCCGGAAAAACTTGACAAAAAGACCACCCGAAAACAAAAGCACATTTTCCGATGGCTTTCCTGTCCGACCTCAAAACGCCCCCTGAAGGCTGAGAAACGGTGTCCACGTGGATGGTCTCGCTGCCAACCTCCACATCCTGGCAGTGGAACGTTTTGGGGAAGTCTACTACCCTCCCCCCAACATGGAACACACCGATAGATTCCCTAAAGCCAAGCAAGCCAAAGAACTTCCACTGTCACAGGGTCAGGGCTGGAACCCTCATGTTAAGTAGGTTGTTACCAGGGTTGCTGACCATTTAATAGCTAACTCCTGGACCATCTAAGTGGGGTGGAAGGATTGCGCTGTCCTGGCCCTTCCACCAGCCCATGTTGTCGGACTTCTTCAGGAGGTTGTCCCCCATCCAACCGGAGATGGGCATCACCGGGGTGTTCTTCTCGATGAAGTCCTTCTTCCAGCCCACCTCGTAGTATACTTGCCATCCCCGGAGAACAAAGAAGCAACCGAAAGCAATAGATAGACCAAACAGCGACAACAACACGACAAGGTGGCGGCACGCCTGTAGCACCATTACCCTTCATTCAGGAGAACGAAATCTTATGGAGATGCCCTAGGCTCGGAGGGCAGGAACAAAAAAGCGCAACTGGAAGCCCAAAGGTCCGAGAAGGATTCGCTTTGCGCGCAGATAGTTCAGACGGACGCCCCACCTTCACCAGCATGCTCTTCATCTCGTTGGCGATCTCATCGTACCTGGCCTGCTTGTAGCCCGCGGTGTCGCAGTCCATCTTGTTCACGCCGATGCAGATCCTTACGATGCCACCCTTTCCAAGGAACCGGAATTTCATGATTCTACAAAATTCTGGACGCCCCTTTGGCATGGTTTCAAAGAGTAACCAAAGGACATTAACCACCAAGAAGGGTTCCTTTTTTTTGAGAAACACCAATAGTTCAGGTTGCCTGGCGGCAAGTGAGAACCTGGGAAAACTCACCAAACTCAAAGTGGAGTAAACCTGAACAAAAAAACCACAAACTGATCAGAACATCGACCGTGGAGTTCCCCAACAAATAGTCCAAACAAAAACATGGATCCCGTTTTTGTTTCGGGTTATCTTGCTTGAGGGCTGCCTGCCGAGAGTCTGCTTCACTCCCAGCAAGTTGATGAGTCGGGAGTGCTGCCGAGTCTGGCCCTGGATCTCTCCGGCCTTGTGGTTACCCTTCGCGATGGCGGTGGTAAAATTGCCATCGGCCGGGACCATGATCAGTGCCTCAAGGAGTCATCAAAACTATTTTCGGAAAAGTCTCCTTTTGGCTGGTAGTTGACGGGAAACCAAAATGAAACACATGCTGCAACCACCCTTTGATGGCTTTTCAGGGGTTGCAAGCGGTCAAAGTACCTCCTGAAGTACCTCAAGTACTTGGACTTGGACGCTGAGGGGCAGATGACAAACGTCGAAAAGCTTCGCAACTTGCGAAGCGCCGAGGTGCCACGTCAGCCTGCGAGGCGCCCGTAATCATGTTCTTGATGAAGTCTCGGTGACCTCTCGGTGCGGCTCTCCTACCACCAAACGAAACAAAGGAAGAAACAGGGTGCCACAACCAGGGTTCCATTTTTGTTGACTGCCTTGGGGTAGACTTAAACCCAGAATTGTCCCTTTTGGAGGAATCAACCACCCCTGGGTTTAAGTCTGCCTTGGGGTAGTCAAAAAACGGGACCCTGGCCACCACCTAACAACTGGGGTAATGCTGTTCTGCAATTCCTTCCCATTTGTTCATCTCGCCCAACGAAACACAAACCAAAATGAGCCCACACAAATCATCAAAAAGGTCAAGAGCTCGACTGTTCAAAAGCTAAGCTGACAAAATCAACATGCTGTCTGTGTTCTTCAAGACCGGGTTTTGCCCAAACAGGACAGGCGAAAGGTTGAAAGGTCGATGCGACTTGAACCAACGTACCGTCCCGTGAACTGGCCTGGAACCCTACCAGAAGGCCCCTGGCAGAGGAAAATGCTCCAACCCAAACCCCAGTCACGTTCCACCGGGTATACTTGGGTGCTTGGCCAAGCTATAAACCCGTCACTACCATTCAGCCATTTGTCTGGGACATCTAAGTGTGCCAAGACACCGGGGGCATCGATGATCGTGTAATGCCACTTCTCGGTAAAGAACTCCTGCAAGTATCTCCGGGGGTGTCATAAAAAAAGCCATCCTATCCGCAATTGGTTTGGATTGGTTTGCCATAGGACTGGAAGGGACTAAGCCAGAAGGGAAACGCAGCAAAAATAAAACAGCTGCGGGGACTGTCAAAAAGATGGCCCCTGATTGGACCCTCGATTGAGCAGGTCTGACACAAATGAACCTGCAAAGAGCATGAACGTGAAACCAGCGCAAGCTTGCGAAACACACTCAAGCACAAACAACACATCCAGTGGGGCATGAAGGAATCAAATGACCATATTTCCCCCGCGGGGGACAAATGGTGGCCTTGGCTTTGGGATGCGGTCCTTGGTGGTGCAGGAGATGGTGACACCACGCTCACGCTCTTCTTTCTGACGGTCCATGAAGAAGGCAAATGCGAAAGAGCCCTTGCCTGAGATACACAACAACACAAATCAGGTCGCACATAGCCTACCCTCCCTCCCACTAACATGATGCTTCAGGAGGGGTGTTTTTGCAGCGCAACCAACCTGAGGAGACCACATGTTGTGACGAATGAAGCTGTGTATGATACACTCAGCCGACCCTCTTCCTGGCCAAATGCACCATCACGGTGCAACATGTTAGTAGAAAGTGCTCTGCCAAGGGAACACCTGGTCAATCTTGACCGAGATGCCAACATGAATTTGGCATCAAGCGTCAATCAGCTAGAAGGTAGCAATAACATAAACAATGTGAGGAGTCTCCAGGTTCTTCTCAACCACATTGCTGAATCGCCAAGTGGCCCAAACGATCCGCCTCCGCCTTCAGCTTCTCCAGCTCACGCTCCGGCAGGCCACCCAGCTCGAAGATGAGGCGCCCCGTGGTGGTGCTCTTGCCACTGTCGACATGGCCGCCTCGCCCCAAACAGAACTTGGCGTTGGACCACTAAGACTCGTTTTTGGACCCTGTTCCTTTCAAACATATCTGGGCAAAACCGAAACCAAACAAGCAAATCTTGGCCCAAATGGGTATGTGCCAAAATTGGGACGAAAGACACGTGAATCCCTCCTCGTCCCCAAATGGACTGTCCCTCTCAAATGAACTATAGACACCTCAGCACATCTTGACCAAACCTGAAATGAGCATGTCATCAAAGGAATCCCAAACCCAAACTGGTGGCTATCCTAACAAAAGTACCCTCAACAAATACACATATGTACACAAATCTGGGATACACCCAAACCATTGTTCAGGTTCTGGCCCATAAAAGGTCCACCCTATCCACATTTAGCCTAAACCAAATGTGCCATGGTCCCTGAGTGGCTCTCTCAATGTGTCTTCCAATAACGAGGTTTGTGTTGACCGTCTCAACGGCCCCCAGAACAGTTGCGACCGTGGCACAAATGGGCTCATCTCAAAATGGCAACACACAAGCAAACAGAAATAGGTAAACATTAACTTCTCTCCAAAACACATTGGACAGAACGGTGGTGCTCTTGGTGTATTTTCCGATTTCTACACCTGCGCAAATACCCATAAGTGCGATGGTTGCAACATGCGCAAGCATTCGCCGTTTTAGTTGGAACAAACACAACATTCCCTTGGAATCCCTCTACAATAGGGGGGTCTGCCGATGCCCAAGCAAGGCCCGTCTATATGGCTGTTACCAAACACCTTCTTTCCTCTTGATTATTTCCTTTCAGCAACCAATGGGGCGGGTTAGGTGCGGGGACATTCGGACCCTCCAATTTGAGGTGTGAGAAGCCTCCCTGGACAGTCACACAAGGGCATTATTCAGGCCGCCAAGAACACACGTTTAGATTGGGACAAACCCCAACTTTTCCAAAGGAAATGGACACACAAGGTGATCACTTTTTGGGACCTTGACAAAAAGTAGGCCGAACCAAGAAGTGGTCAAAAGGTCAGATTTGGGCAAGTGAGCCAATAACTCTGTACCAGTTTAGGGTATTGACACGTCTTGCCTGCCACCAAGAGTCAGAGTTTAAAATGGCACTCAATGTGTCTGTGAGAAAAAAACAGCGGCGGCCGCACCTATTTCAGGCTGGGACTGTCCCCTGCTAGCCGTCACTATCCGGGTTTGATTGTGGCCAGTTCACAAAGGACGAGACAGGTTCAAAGGGCTAGGCTTCAGGCTTCAAGCCGTTTAAAGGTGTTTGTGTGTGTGTGTGTGTGCGTGTGTGTTTGTGTGTGTGTGTGTTTGTGTGTGTGTGTGTGTCTGTGTGTCTGTGTGTCTGTGTGTCTGTGTGTCTGTGTGTCTGTGTGTCTGTGTGTCTGTGTCTGCGTGTCTGCGTGTCTGCGTGTCTGCGTGTCTGCGTGTCTGCGTGTCTGCGTGTCTGCGTGTCTGCGTGTCTGTGTCTGTGTGTCTGTGTGTCTGTGTGTCTGTGTGTCTGTGTGTCTGTGTGTCTGTGTGTCTGTGTGTCTGTGTGTCTGTGTGTCTGTGTGTGTGTGTGTGTGTCTGTGTGTGTGTGTGTGTCTGTGTGTCTGTGTGTGTGTGTGTGTGTGTGTGTGTGTGTGTGTGTGTGTGTTGTGTGTGTGTGCAGTGTGTGCAGTGCAGGTGTGTGTGCGTGTGCGTGTGCGAATGCGTGTGCGTGTGCGTGTGCGAATGCGTGTGCGTGAGTGCGCGTGTGCGCGTGTGCGCCTGTGCGGGTGTGCGTGCGCGCGTGCGTGCGTGCGTGCGCGTGCGCGTGCGGGTGCGTGTGCGTGTGCGTGTGGGTGTGTTGGTGTGTGGGTGTGTGGGTGTGTGGGTGTGTGGGTGTGTGGGTGTGGGGGTGTGCGGGTGTGCGGGGGTGCGGGGGTGTGGGGGTGCGGGGGTGCGGGTGTGCGGGTGTGCTGTGTGGGTGTGCGTGTGCGTGTGTGTGTGTGTGTGTGTGGTGTGTGGTGTGTTTGTGTGTGTGTGTGTGTGTTGTGTGTGTGTGTGTTGTGTTGTGTGTGTGTTGTGTTGTGTTGTGTTGTGTTGTGTTGTGTTGTGTTGTGTTGTGTTGTGTTGTGTTGTGTTGTGTTGTGTTGTGTTGTGTTGTGTGTTGTGTTGTGTTGTGTGTTGTGTTGTGTTGTGTTGTGTTGTGTTGTGTTGTGTTGTGTTGTGTTGTGTTGTGTTGTGTTGTGTTGTGTTGTGTTGTGTTGTGTTGTGTTGTGTTGTGTTGTGTTGTGTTGTGTTGTGTTGTGTTGTTGTGTTGTGTTGTGTTGTGTTGTGTTGTGTTGTGTTGTGTTGTGTTGTGTTGTGTTGTGTTGTGTTGTGTTGTGTGTGTGTGTGTGTGTGTGTGTGTGTGTGTGTTTGTGTTTGTGTTTGTGTTTGTGTTTGTGTTTGTGTTTGTGTTTGTGTTTGTGTTTGTGTTTGTGTGTGTGTGTCTGTGTTTGTATGCCTGTGTTTCTGTGCGTGTTTGTGTGCCTGTGTGCCGACGCACGCGCGCACGCGGCTGTGTGTGTGTGTGTGTGCATTGTGCTACTGTCTCTCTGTGTGTGTCTGACTGTGTGTGTGTGTGTCAGTTTGCCTATCCATCGGTGTCTGCGTGTCACTGTGCGGCCGGGTGTTTCCGGCCCTGAAAGCGTAGACATAGTCGTTTGCAGGGAGTTTCTCGATTTTGTTGCGGAAAGCATCCAAAGCAAGAACGATCACATAGAATATGTACTTCTTGGGGATAGGACAACCACTTCTCTCGCAAAAGAAAGATATATTTGGCTGAAGGACATACCCAGAGGCTCATGTTTGCTTGCGTTAACCGCCACAGCTGCCCAATTTTGAAGGGGAGGTAGTGTTGACCTGCATGGAGCTTGAGGGATAGATAATTAGGATCACTGGACCAAAGCCATTCTTGATTGGAAAAGGGGTTCCGGTTGTCCTCTATCACCGAATTGGTTGGACATTACTCACACTACATTGCCTCAGTCCCGCAAAGCCTATTTTCCAGGGCCCAGCTTTGGTAGACAGATTCACGGAAATCCTCCAAAGACACCATCCGAGCCGCAGATGACAATGGACAGGTGCTGCTTCTCAGAGTTGGCCGGCATTTTTCTGTCCGAATGTAAAAATGCTGGGCTGAGCTGAGGCGGCCGAATGGCTGCGGGGCACAAAGACTTGGCGGTACCACACAAACAAAGAGCCCAGGAAGCTCCACGGAACTTAGAAAGAAACCTCCTCTCAATGGACAAGGCAGTGTTTGGATTATTGCGAAGCGAGTGTGCACACAATGACCAGAAATCAGAGCGTGGAGCTCTGCTTTCTCTCAGTGGATGGAGGGCTCCGCCCGCATACAAGTGTGCATCGGTACGGATGGCTGCAAAGATCCCACAAACGCCACTTAAAGGACCCAAGTAACTGGGCAAAAGCCTAGGTTTGACAAACGGAAAGCTGTCGGTCAAACATGCACGGCAAAGGGCACCGACGCCTTCGAAATCACCCCAATGCTGTTTTGCTCCCTTGACGTCTCTATACATCTCTGCACATCTGTACATCCCCAAAAATGAGCTGCGCCCAAGGCCTGCTGACAGGACTCAGATGGGAGCCAGACTCAGGGCATCTCCATAGGCGGTGCTTACTTCTTCTTGCCGCCCTTGTCGTCCTCGCCCTTGCGCTCGCAGCTCACCACCTTGCCGAGCATCACCACGCCATTGCCTCAGCAACGTGGCCATGGCAAAACAGGGCGCCCCGTCCAACAAACGATTGAAGCATGGGGCATCGATTGGGCCTCTTGGTAAGTGGGTGGAAAGGTTCCCGTGTTCATTTGTCTAGTCTTTTTGTCTAGTCTTCCAGAAAAAATGGAACTATAAAAGAAGTCCTCCGGAGACTGTTCTCCGGAACAAGGCCCACATAAGCCAAGGTCAAAATATGATGCTTCCGTAAAGGATACGACAATTTCTCGAGTCCATGTTTTTGTGGGAAACACATTGAGAGTCCCTCAGGTTCCTGTCCCAAATAAAGCACAAACCATTGAAGATACCTCGACCGAACCGCACATAGTTGAGTACTAAGTCTCCAAACTCGGGCACCCCAACAAGGATTATTCCTGCTGGTTTCCATTTGAAGCCTGAAAAGGATACCCAGAAAAAACAGGCCCAGATCTTAGCTTCCCTTTGGTTTCCCGTTCAGCACCAACCACAGGCAAGTCGCCATCCATGAAGGCCACGCGAGACAAGCCCTCGCAGTTCTTGAAGGTGTCGCACACCAAAGGCTGCTGGGGCTGGAAGCTGCACTGAGCCTGGGGTGGTTTAGGCAATGATCTGACGACAATCATCTCCAAACTGGAAATGAACCTTCCGGGAAAGGACCTGCGGTCGGAATGGATGAAACACTATGAACAATGGAAGAAGTCACCTATCAGCTGTGGTGCCTGAATTGCCATCATCGAACCCCCAAAGTCATCCTTAGTAGAGGAATCTCCTTTTGCACCTACGTAGTTGACCCACCCGAAATTAGACAAAAGCGAATGTCGCAAAATAGGGGTATCCAAAAAATATGATTTGCTTTTCCATTCGGTCTTCCTTTAAACTCATCCGAAAAGGGTACCGAGCCTCAAAACAACACACATTCAAATAGTATCTTTCTTTTCATCGGGAGGCCATCTCGTTGGACTTGAGGGAGTGAGGGTCCTCCATCTTCTTGCCGCCTGTCTCCTGGCCGAGTTCAGGTGACTGCCAAATGGCCCTCCGAAAAGGCAGGTTCAAATATCAATCCAAAAGACAAAACGTGACAACCTTCCCCCGACAACAAGGCGCCGGTGCGAGGGACCTGGAAAAATAGGTTCCTCTTGAAACCATTTCCCTGCCCCAAACCAAAGAAGGTCCTCGGCGAATTGGTCAATTTACTTCATGAAGTTGGTCAATTTACTTCATGAAGCCAGTCCTTGCCCATCTTCCACTTGAGCGCGGACACGCGGCACGCGGCGCGGCCGCAACGCACGAAGCCGATGGGTGAGTAGCCCACCTCGCTCCAGGTGACTCTTTACTTCCACCACCCTAAAGAATCAAGAGGGTGGGGCCGTTCACAGGATGAATATCAATCCTCCAAGGCATTACACGTCCTTCCGTCTACTTAAGAACATGTTTATCTCTAGTTTTGAAGGGAATCTATCAACTACTATTATTTTCCGGGGGCCTAAGCAAAATAGAAACATGGGCTCGCCGTCCTTCGATTTGAGCTAGGCCAAAAGATGAGACAGATCTAAGAATGACCCCTTGCCTTCAACAAGCGCCCTTTGACTTGTTGGGGCCCACAGCTCCTTTTTGGCTCAAACCCGAACCTTGATCTCGTTGGGGATGTCCAGGACCTGGATCTGGGCATCGAACTCCTTGGTCTGGCCCAGGGTGGTGTCCTTCTTGTAGACCATCACGTCCTTGCTCGAACCCTTTAAGCGCTGCTTAGCTCGGGGAACATACAACAATGGCAAGTATGTCATAACCATCGTTACTAACCAGTTATCGAAGTCCCGGACAATCTATGTGCCAGATTCCTGTATGCCTGTATGGAAGGATGAACATGTTCATTGATGTTTGAGACCTTGACAAAACAAGCGGAATTAATAAACGTGAGACATCTTCAAAAGATCAGAAAGAAAAACATAAAACACAGAGAGTGAGAGGGTCGGTGCAAAACAAAAAAAGGTCAGAGCATGGGTGCAAACGAAGCATCCCCTGATCGCGGCATGTTGTTCTTGTCCAGGCCCTTGATGTTCAATCCCACGTTGTCACCCGGGTTCGCGAAGTCCACACGCTGGTGGTGCATCTCCACAGTGAACACCTGACATTGAGTCTTCTTGTAGGGGACAGAGCCAAATAGAACCAACGGGCTGCTAATGGGAAAACCACTGGCAATGTTCATGATTTTAGGGAACATTCTGATTGTTGGCGTGGTTTTCAAATGAAAGGGACATCCGCATTTTGGGGGTCCCGCCTTGCCGGTGCAAGGGTTGGAGGCGGTGTGGGTGGGCAGGAACACCACCTCCTCACCAGGCTTCACCACACCCTGCTCCACACGGCCTCAGGAGGATTTTCTCCGACCCGCAGAAAGAAACAAAGGCCACTAAATCACTAGAAAAGGGGCCTGAAAAGGGGACGTTGAACAAATACTTGGCTGCCATCCTCGAAATTTGGAAGAAGGGTCCTGAACAGGGGATGCCCTTGCACCCTTTGGGGGAAAGGCCCAAGCGCCTGCAAGCACATCACCCACGCCCTTGATCTTGTAGATGCCGGAGATGGGCATGCGCATGGGTGCGCTCACGGGACGCTCCGGCACTCGGCACATCTTGTCGAGCACGTCGTACACCTTGTGTACTTAGTCTTTGAGGACAGGCCCCCCCCCCTCCAGAAAGGCGGCAGACCATGGCCCCAGCATGGCGGCCCCAAAATCAAACTAATAAAAAAAGGGCCAAACCTGACACGCACATGCAAGTCGCAAACACGCAAGCATGAGCCAGAACCAAACATACATGAGCCACTGCGGCGCTGGCGAAAGAAAACTCCCTGCAAAGGCACTGCAGTGCCACAACCCGTGTGACTGTCTCCCTCTGCCTCCAGTAGGCCTTCAGAACTTCCAGTGACTCTTCCGCGCTTTCTGTTGGCTGCTCGTTTGCATCCAGCACCAAGGCCGGCATAGGGCAACCATCTTCTGCTTCCAGCTGCGCAACTTGCGGTCCTTATGTCTTTGGTGTTCTGCGTTAAGCTCTGCATCTGCTGCAGCCACTATCCTCCTGGCTGTATTGCCATGGCGCCGGAAGGCACCACGTTTGCTTAATCTTGCTTTTCAGTCGCCGGCCCGGCGTGCCTTGTAGCCTTTGTCTCTGGGCCTCCATGCGTCGACCCCACAGTCGACTAAGCTTCTGCGCCTCAAACGACTCGGCTCCTCGCTTTGGCTTGCTGGCTGACTATACAACCCAAGGCTCCGCTGTGCTTCTCTGTGCGTGCTTTCTGCTCTCCTGTTGAACTCCCTCCACTCCTGTTCTTGTGGCTGGTATATCACCTCCTTGTCTGCTCCACTCAGTCTTAAGCCTGCTTTGCCACCTTGTGCTTTCCACTTCGGCCTCCTCAGGTCCTGAGTGGGCTGCACGGCCTGCATTCCTTGCACCTTCACACTGCAAGTGACCGGCATGTGATCACCAACTCTCATGTGCTCCACGTGGGATTCTCCTATCTGGATTTCGTTTTTCATGAACAGCGTAGTCCAGACACCTTTCGCCTTGTTGGTCGAGGGTACCCGTCCTTGGTCGGAGCGCTCTCTCAGGCCCCATGCAGCATCCTATCATGCAGAGTCCAAGTTGGCTTGGCATTCCTTCCTTGGCTCTTTTCCACACACTCACTACTACCTCTTTCCGCGGCCGTGCTGACCGCGCCTCGGCTTCGTTCAGGTTGGTCTCTTGACAAACCAGCACCGAGACACCATCACACAACTCGCCCATGGCCTTCCACAGGTTTTCGCGGATTCTTATGCTTCTGCTATTTGACGGTGCATTCCTCCAGCAGGTTGCGGCGCCACTCAACCTTCCTTCTGGGCCTCTTTCTACTTGGCTTCAACTCCTCATCCAGCTTCTCCAGCTCTTCCGCTCTAAGCTTCCAGGCCTTCTTGAAGCTAACTTTATATTTGTGGTCCAGGGTCTGAACCTCTTGCTTCTGCTTCCTGGCCACTCTTAGCCTGACCTCATTGGCCAGTTGCAGGACCCTCCTACCCACCTCGCCGTTTCCTCCTGTCTGCAAGATTATCACTCTGTCGCTGTGACCATTCTTTTTCAGCCACTGCTTCGTTGCCTGGTGGCTTTCTTGGGTGCTTTCGGGCATTTCCTCAAGTGTGCCTTAATGCTCACCTTTTCCACAGACACTTCAATCTTTGGGAGAAAGCCCTCACAGAACCGCCCTATGCTCCAGCCATGCCCGGATTTGCTTCGTTGTCCTTTTCTCCTTCAGGCTGGTCTGCATCCACTGCCGCATGACATCATACAGGCAATCTCCCTGGCCTGCGTTGGCGTGGATTTTTTTCTGCTGGCCTCCAGTTCTCTTGCTCTTCCACCGTGTCCATGCCATCCTCATCATCTAAGCCCGCCTTCTGCTCTTGTTCCTTTCTTTTACCGCCGTCTTCTTAGCCCTTTGACGTTGTTCGCCTTTCTTTTCTTGGCTGCCTCTCCATCATTCACATCACGGTCAGCTTCGCTACCAATCGCCCCGCGGGCTTCTGCAGTGTCGGCCAGCCTTCCTCGTCCCAAGTCTCATCCTCTTTCAGCCATGTCTTGGGCGACGTTTTGAGCGCCCGTTGCCGGACATGCCGGTGACTGTGACTTCTCAGCAGTCGCCCCAGTCATGTTCATCATGGACTTGTCCGGCGACCAGCTCCTCATTGTCCCCGCGCTTGGCCAGGACTGTGTACTCATTGCACCTTCTTCGGGCTTGTTTCGCTTCCACTTGCATGTCCACAAAGCCCATGGCCTCCATGAACCACTCGACCTGGTTTTGTCCCCAGTGGCTTGGAACTGCGCCACGCGCTTGACCCGGTTTGTGTAGCTTCTCCAGCTATCACTTCCTGCCAAGCACCCACAACGCCTGGGTGTATCGGCATATCACCTACGAGCTCGGTGAACCATCGGCTGCCACCGCTGCAAAGACCCGATTTCTGCAGCAAGTCCCTCGCCCACTCTTCGCCTGTGACCCTCAAGAAACCTTTCAGTGTGCCATCTTGGCCTTCCTTCCAGCCCGGGTCATCGAGCAGGCCCACAGTGAGCTGTTGCCCTGACCGCAGCAGCATTTCGTTCCAATCGCCATGAAAGTAGTTCCAAGTAATGGCGACCTTGAACACCCTCGCGCTACCTTGGGAGTCGCGCCGGGGATGGTTGACCGTATACCCTTGCAGTCTGCGGTATGGTCCTCCTCCCTGATCCACATGCTGCGAGCCTGCAGTTTGTTGCCGAGCTTTCCGGTGACCTTGCTGGATTCAAACTGCCACCTGAGCTCTTCGACATACCCAGGCGCCTCCTGCTTATCCATTAGCGCGGTTGGCATCTCCACATCCGTGCTCGCAAAATCCATGGCTTCTTGGGCCTCCTCTTGCTTGCTACAAAGAGCACAAGCCTTCCCAGCTCCGGGTCCTCCATCTCTTGCGTCAGTAACCAGGACCTCCCCCTTTGTGCTTAGCCAGTCCTGGAGTCTGACCTTCCAGACATACCAGCTGGTGGTTTCTCTTGCCTTCCCCCAGCTATACTACTCTGCAGCTGTTTCTTTGCCTGGCGTGGCTCCTTCTTCGCGTTTCTCCTCTCATCCTCTTCTTTGTCCGCATTCTTCTTGGCGTCAGTTACCAGCTGCGCCCCTGTCGAGCAGCGTGCCTGGTCTATGGTTGATGACCAGTGCTTTTAGTTTGCCGAGCAAACTCTTCTCCGCCTGCTCCGCTTCATTGGCAGGTTCCGGCTTACTGCTTCCCGACTGTGTGCCCAAGACTGTGCTCAGCATTTCTTCCAGCTTCTGAACCAGCACTGCCTCAACCTGCTTACTTTTTGAGCGCATTGCTCCTGCTCCCCCTCCTCCTGTGATCAGACCAATCTGCATCTGGTCCGGTCCAACTTCTCCACCAACAACCAAGCTCAAGCGTGCATGCTGCTGCTGGCAAGTGTGCTCAACCGTGTCACGTCCCATGCAACCCCGAGCCTTTTTGGCCCTGAAAAGCTTAGGAGAGACATCCCGGCCTTTGGGAACCTGAAGCTGCACACACCATGGCCCCCAAGGTCGCATCAGATCTGGGTTCCTGTTCGGTCCAGTCTTCCCCGCCTTGCTGCTGGCGTGGAGGCCCGTCTCGACTAAGCCATCCCCTTTCGGGGCGGGGCACATCTCCATCACCTTGCTCCTGACAAACTTCTTCAACTTCTTCGCCTTGTCCGCCAGCAAGTGCATGCCGAAGTATGCCCCGGCCATCTGCGCCACTACTGTCAACGCACGCCCGTGGGTTCCTATGGTAGCCTGTAAGGCTATTTCCTTCTTTAGCGGTCTTGGGAGCCTTAGCCACCTCACCACCGACCACCTCGATCCCAATCACCAACCCGAACCAAGGGATCCTCCACGGCTGCCCTGGCCAAAACAACTGGCTCCACATACCTCTTCTTGGGTCTTGTCACTTCTTTTTTGCACACTCTGGGCACCACCTCCTCAACCCGTCACATATCTCCTTCTCCTTTTGCGCTTCTTCCACCTCCTCCGCTTAGCCGCAAAGTTCGGAACGAAGAGCATGCCCCCCTCCGCGCGTGCCACCCGATCGGGCGACCCGCCTCCACCACTGCTGCCCCCGAGGCCGCCTCACCGCCCCCACCCTCAAGGCGGCAAAGGCGTGGCCATCGAAACTGGCGCCCAGCCTCCTCATCTCATCGCACCTGCCACCATGCTTTGCGCTCACCCTGTCCTTAATCTGGTTGCTCTCCCTGTTGTTTTTCCCCGGTCAGCGGTCTCGAAAGCACCTCTGACCTTGTGCGTGCTGCTGCCCACACGCAACACCTTGTCCACCCCAACCAAGCTCGTGCACGCATGCTTGGAACGGGTCCACATCCTGAGAGCTCTGCGTCCTAGCCACCAGATGAACCAGATCATCAGGAAGACAAGGCCCAAACACTGCCGCGGGGAGGCGCTCATGTAGTGCTTTGCAGGGAGCGCTTTGCAGGGAGTTGCAGGGAGTTGTGAACATGCCGGGATAAAGGGTACACAGACACACTTTGGTTGATTGGTTGATTTCAAAGGAAAGCCCACCCACAAAAGTAATTATGCGACCTGAAGAAACCCAGTTGCCAGGTATCACTGCCAGAAGAAGTAGTGGACCCTTTGGGCCTTATCCGTTCCAATTAGGGTCCCCAAACAGCAAATGCAAACACATAGGAATTTAAATCCACTTCCTGAGTGGATTGGCCAACAGAAAAGACATGTGTTTTCTTTGCCACTGATACATCCAAAAAAGGAAGTCCAACGCAACGGAACATGTGGCAAAGCAGAGGACCCAGACAAATGTTGGTTTCGCTTCAGCCTTCCTGTAAAACTTGACAAAAACGACCCCAAAACAAAGCAAAAGGACGTTTTCCGATGGCTTTCCTTTACGACCTCAAAGCAAACCACCCGCTTCAGATACCCTGAAGGCTGAGAAACGGTGTCCACGTGGATGGTCTCACTGCCAACCTCCACATCCTGGCAGTGACCCTTATGTGGATGGCAGCAGGGGGAAGTCCAATACCAGGGCTTGGACTTACTGTCAAAATCAAGATGAAACACCCAAGCAACCCAAACAGGAGATTCGCTAAACACCCACCAACACCAAGCGGTTGGGCTGCTTTGCCGTGGGCTTTCTTGTGGCCTTCTTAGAAACTATCCAGGTCAGGGAAAGTGAAGGATTCCAAAAAGCGCAACAGGGCGAAAAAGGAACAGGTTCCCTGAAGCCTGGCAATAGATCTTATAGATGCCGAAATGGATTCTCCCCGGTACAAAGGCTAAATCTGAAAGCAGTGATCATGTGTTTTGGGAGAAGGCACGACGTCTCCTGAACTTAAACAATGCTCGAAACTGAGGCACGACTTTGTCAACTTCCGGTGCTTAGATGGTCCGAGGACTTAGCTAAACTGCAAGCAACCCTGGTTGTCGATGTTAAGTGGGTTTACAACCATTTAATACTTAACTCCCCGACCATCTGCGTGGTGCTGTCCTGGCCCTTCCACCAGCCCATGTTGTCGGACTTCTTCAGGAGGTTGTCCCCCATCCAACCGGAGATGGGCATCACCGGAGTGTTCTTCTCGATGAAGTCCTTCTTCCAGCCCACCTAGTAGTGATGCTTGTCATGGGCGGAGAACAAAGAAGCAACCCAAAGCAATAATAGACAGAAAAACGACGACAACACCACAACAAGGTGGTGGCACGCATGTGACACAAACCCATTACCCTTCATTCAGGAGAACGAAGACCCATAGAGGTGGCTGTGTTCTCAGTAAAACACGGGAATCAGCCTTTGCCAAATTTCAAACCATGCTGGGTTCTGGTATGGAATAATCCAAAGGTTCGCTCCCATGTCTGCCCTAAGCTCAGAGGGTATGAACAAAAAAGCGCAACTGGAAGCCCAAAGCTCCTAGAAGAATTCGCTGATAGTTCAGACGGACGCCCCACCTTCACCAGCATGCTCTTCATCTCGTTGGCGATCTCATCGTACCTGGCCTGCTTGTAGCCCGCAGTGTCGCAGTCCATCTTGTTCACGCCGATGCAGATCCTTAAGATGCGACCCTTTCCAAGGAACAGAAATTCGATGTTTCTCAAAATTATGGACGCCTTTTTGGCATGGTTGCAAAGAGTAAGCAAAGGACATTAACCACCAAGAAGGGTTCCTAATTTGACAAATACCAATAGTTCAGGTTGCCTGGCAGCAAGTGAGAACCTGGGAAAACTCACCAAACTCAAAGTGATTGAAATCAATCATCCAGAATGTTAGAGATCGCCAAACCTGAAAGTGAGTAAACCTGACATAAACAACAAACTGATCAGAAGATCGACCGTGGAGTTCCCCAACAATTAGCCAAACAAAAACATGGATCCCGTTTTTTCACCTTTCGGGTTATCTTGCTTGAGGGCTGCCTGTCGAGAGTCTGCTTCACTCCCAGCAAGTTGATGAGTCGGGAGTGCTGCCGAGTCTGGCCCTGGATCTCTCCGGCCTTGTGGTTACCCTTCGCGATGGCGGTGGTAAAATTGCCATCGGCCGGGACCATGATCAGTGCCTCAAGGAGTCATCAAAACTATTTTCGGAAAAGTCTCCTTTTGGCTGGTAGTTGACGGGAATCCAAAATGAAACACATGCTGCAACCACCCTTTGCTGGCTTTTAAGGGGTTGCAAGCGGTGTACCTCAAGTACTTGGACTTGGACGCTGAGGGGCAGCTGACAAATGTCGAAAAGCTTCGCAACTTGCGAAGCGAAAGTCCGAGGTGCCACGTCAGCCTGCGAGGCGCCCGTAATCATGTTCTTGATGAAGTCTCGGTGACCTCTCGGTGCGGCTCTCCCCCTACGGTTGAAGTGTGTTTTTTTGTTTACTAGCCCCGGCTTTTAACTGGCCCCGGCTCAGCACCAGGCCTTTTTCAGGGGGCTCTAAAGCGGCTGGGAACCCTTGCTCCGCTCTCAGGTTGGGGCAACTGGCGGTAGTTGGCCAAATTGGGGGTTGGGTTGGTTGGCCGCATCCCCAGCAGCACCGGCCTCGCTGCAGTTCAGAGTTGCTCCGGGCTGGCTTCGGGTGAGTGTTGGGCTTGGTGAGGTCTTATATATTGAGGGCAGGTCTTGGGTTTGTTTGGGGTTTATTTAGGCTTGGTAGAGGGCTGGTATCCAGGATGCTGTTGGGAGGGTTTCAGGTTGACTTTGAGTCGGTTGGGTCTTCTTGGAGCTCATTTTCACAAGGTGTGCGACCCGGTTTCTGGCGGCAGCTTTTGGGCTGCTTCAGGGATGTGGCCCAAGACTTGCAGAACCACGCCCTGAACCACTCAAGAGCTGCCGCAAACACCAGGCCGCACACCTCGTGGGAAATATGTGGCAAATCAGCTCCAAGCCAACCCAACCAACTCAAAGTCAACCCGAAACCCTCCCAACAGCATCCTGGATATCAGCCCTTTACGAACCCCGCACAAAACCCAAGACCTGCCCTCAGCAAGCCCAACACTCACCCGAAACCAGCCCGGAGCAACTCTGAATTGCCACCAAATCAAAGCCGATAGGCAGCCTCAGTCCGAAGGGGGCCGGTGATGCTGGGGATGCGGCCGGCTAAGCCCGAGCAACTCTGGCCAATGCGCAGCCCTGACACCAAGTGACCAGGGATGCTGGGGATGCGGCCGCCCAGCCAACCAACAAATCAACCAACCCACCCACCAACCAACCATTCCCCTGGCCGCCCAGAGCCGGGGCTAGTAAAAGAAAAAAACACAATTCCCTCCCCCTACCACCAAAAGAAAAAAGAAAAAAAGGGTGCCACTTAAAAAATGGGGTAGTGCTGTTCAGTTGTTCCTTCCCATTTATTCATCGTGCCCAACAAAAAACAAAAGCAGGGTCTCTCACAAGCTGAAACATCCCTGAACCGATCTGACAAGGGGAACCAACAGGTCAAGAGCTCGACTATTGCAAAGCTGAGTTGATAAACCTTGGTCAATAAGGTGCTGTTCGTGGCAGTGCTCCGGTTTACTTTATCCGCACTGGGTTTTGCACGTAGTTGTGCAACCCCATGTGTGTGTGTGTGCCCCTGGTTGGTGGGTACAAAATCTCCCATGTTTGGGGAGGGGGGGCCGGGTGACAGACTTTTTGTTGCTTGCGCCCAACAGGCCTGGAAATAAAAGATCAAACCCACGGGCCGACCAAAACAGGACAAGCCAACGATTGAAAAGTTGATACGACTTGAACAAGTTATCACGCACTTCTCAATGGCAGGGCAACGTGATTCAGAACAGGCCATCTGGACATTCTGCAATGATTCAGAAACCTGAAATCACGGATCCCCAGTTCTCCGTCACTACCATTTAGCGATTTGTCCGGACCGTCTAGGTGTGCCAAGACACCAGGCGCATCGATGATCGTGTAATGCCACTTCTCGGTAAAGAACTCCTGCGAGCATCTGTCTTAGAATAATAGCCATCCTACCCATGGGTGCTTTGGATTGGTGGTTTGGATTGGGATTTGAACCACTGGAAGGGATTAAGCCAGAAGGAAAACCACCACTCCAAACCACCAACTAGGGAAAAGCTGAAACAGGGCCACAAAAAACAGCTGCTCTGTGGACCCTCGATTCAGCAGGTCTGACAATTAGCACAGATGGTCCTGAAAAGGGCCTGAACCTAATTAAAACCAGCGCGAGCTTGCGAAACACATTTAAAACGGTGGCCTTGGTTTTGGGATGCGGTCCTTGGTGGTGCAGGAGATGGTCACACCACGCTCACGCTCTTCTTTCTGACGGTCCATGAAGAAGGCAAATGCGAAAGAGCCCTTGCCTGAGATACACAACAACATAAATCAGGTCGCAGATTGCCTACCCTCCCTCTCACTAACATGATGCCTTTAGGAGGGGTGGTTTTGCCGCGCAACGATTCGAGAGACACCCAGACACACACAGGCACAGACACACAGAGAAACACACAGACACACAAACACATCAACGCAGACACAGACGCCCACAGAACCACACAGACACGCAGCCACAGACACCCACAGAACCGCACAGACACGCAAACACACAGACACACGCAGACACACACACACACAGACAGAAACCACACACAGACAGAAACCACACACAGACACGGACACAGACACAAACACCGAGCGCCGGCGCCGGCCCCGGCACCGGCACCGGCACCGGCACCGACACTGGCACCGACACCGACACCGAAACCGACACGCACACACGCACACACGCACACACGCGCACGCGCACGCGCACGCGCACGCGCACACGCGCACGCGCACGCGCACACGCGCACGCGCACGCGCACGCGCACGCGCACGCACACGCACACGCACAAAAAGCGCCGTTTGCCTGAAAACCTACCATTTCACAAAATGCTCGTCCAACGGTCGGGAAAAGTTGCCGTTTGGACGGGAAAAGTTGCCGGCTGGACGGGTAAAATTTCCGTTTCGATTCAGCAAGCAACCGCCTGTATTGCTCAACTTGCAAAAGTGTCGTTTCGCACAAAAAGTGCCGTCTCGATGGAAAACATTGTTTTTAACCAAACAGCAGAAAAATGTACCCACCAGGAAGCCACAGGTATACACACACCCACCCACCCACCCACCCACCCACCCACCCACGCACCCACCCACCCACCCACCCACGCACGCACGCACGCACGCACGCGCGCACGCACGCACGCACACACACACACACACACACAAAAACACACACACAAACAACGCTGAAGGTACCTTCGAACACACACTTTGAAGCTTGCCAACTCAGCCGGTAAACGGGGTTGTTCCAAACAAGGCTTATTTATCCTCACAAATGGGTACCTCAACCGCCAAAAGTGTACCCCCAAAACAAAACACACCCATATTGGCTGACATACGCGCCGATTCGCGGACATCCAAGCAGGATTCACCTTTTGACCACCCTTTATCGGACACGTCCCAGGCTTTCAACATCAACCCACCAAAACATGATTCACTTTGAACTTGACCAACAGCAGACATATCGGGAATACTGAAAGACGGAACAAATTTCAATAAATCAGGGTGGTTGCAAAAGGCTCCAGCAATAGCCCTCCACTCATCCGTGCCTTTCTCTCGATTCCCTTTTAAACGTGTGCATGATTGCTGCAGAAGAAACATTATGCATGCAGAAAGCTTAAACAAGCTAAAACATCACACCAGACACCCTGTTCACATGAGCCAATCTCAAATAGGCTGTTGCCGCAACGGACATGGGAATATTAGTAGGTCCCCTGTTTGTTTGATTGCCGTTTACTTTCTGTTGTTGTTTTTTTGGGGGGGAGTTTCGGCAATGCGTCCCCGCATGTCTGTCCAACAAAACTCTTAATGGGGGGGAGAGAGAGAGAGAGAGAGAGAGAGAGAGAGAGAGAGAGAGAGAGAGAGAGAGAGAGAGAGCGAGAGAGAGAGAAAAAAGAGAGAGAGAAAAAAGAGAGAGAGAGAGAGAGGGCACAAGTCACCTTCCCAAAAAGTCTACGTCCAGAACTCAGGGAGTGAGGTTCAACTGATCTGGGCGAATCGGCCGAACCTCAAAATACAGAACTGCGAAAGGCACAGCAAGGGAAAAGCCAACCAACGCAAAGGTTCAACAGTTTATTAGCTCCCCAAAACCCCTTGCAGGTCCATGAATGGGACTGCAACCAGAACGATGTGTGTTGACAAAAATTCCGTCAACCTATGTAAACATATGTTGGAAGGTGACCAAACAACATTCTCAAGCTCAAAGTGCAAATCTGAGACGACCGCAGGTTGCGACTGATAGAAATGTGTATGACTCACTCAGCCAGCAGTCTTTCTAGTCAAATGCACCATCGCGGTGCAACGTGTAGGTAGAAAGTGCTCTAGCAGGTATGATTTTTTAATCAAACGTCAATCAGCTAGAAGGTAGCAACAACATAAACAATCCGAGGAGTCTCTAGGTTTTCCTCTCCATCAAATTGCTGAATCGCCAAGGGGCCCAAACGATCCGCCTCCGCCTTCAGCTTCTCCAGCTCACGCTCCGGCAGGCCACCCAGCTCGAAGATGAGGCGCCCCGTGGTGGTGCTCTTGCCACTGTCGACATGGCCGCCTCGACCCAAACAGATCTTGCGTTGGACCACTAAGACTCGTTTCTGGACCCTGTTCCTTTCAAACATTTCTGGGCAAACCAAACAAGTAGGTGCCACAACTGGGATAAACGGAACTTGAGTCCCTCCTCGTTCCCAAATGGACCAACAAAGAGTCCCTCCGCCTCCTTGTCGTCCCTCCCAAATGAACGAACTATAGACGACTCAGGACATCTTGACCAAACCTGAAATGAGCATGTGTCAAAGGAATCCCAAACCCAAACTGGTGGCTTTCATGGAAAATAGCCCACTCAACAAATGCACACATGCACACAAATTTGGGATACAGCTCAGAATCTGTCCCATATTTGGTCTACCCTAGCCAAGTTTAGCCTAAACCACATGTGCCACGGTCAGAACTCCGAGTGGCTCCTTCAATGGGCCCTCAATGGGAATCAACTTATTGTCACTATCCGTTACGTGTCGAAAGTGTAGATATCGTTAGGGGCCCGGTCCCTCGATTTGGTTCAAATTCCCAGGGCCCCGGCTTTTCAAACCCGTGCGAGCCCAGGTTCTTTGGGCAACAGAAATAGCCGTGAATGATTGAAAATTAAGCTGGGGAATCAGGAAACCTTCATCCAAGTTCACTTGAGGACATCTATGGATAGAACTCCCAGAGGGCTTCATCCCCCCAATTATAATAATGGCAGAACTTGATGAGTGAACCCCCCCTGATTCAAGATGCCCCTGTCCGGCCCAAAATTCAAAAAGTACTCACAACATAGATTTGAGATTGCCAATGCTATTGCCAATACTTTTGTCAATACTAACTCCTTTCACAGTCTTAAGGGCTGCCATTGCAGAGATCAAAAAACACGGCTAGCCGGCAACAGCAAATGTCTTATTGCAATTTGGTTAAACAAAACAAACAAAACAAACAAACAAACAAACAAACAAACAAGATTTGACAAGCTCGTAATGGGTACCCCCTTCAAGGCGAGCCCCCCCCTCTGAATAACACAAAACCCCCTTTGATTAATCAAGTCCCTCTCCAGCAATGGAAAATCCGAAATTTCAATTTTCCTTGTACTTTCCTATCACAGTCCTATTGGCAAGCCAGACACAGGAAAGGACCGGGGACTGGCCAGGTTCGGGTTAATCCGCAGCCCCAGAAAAACCTTGCAACATCCGGTCTTCTCAAACCTTGTCGGCCGGGGGAGGGGGGGGGGGGGGTGCTAATAAAGTTTCACCAATATACGTATATATATATATATGTATACTGTATTATATATATATTTGCAGATTGAAGAACGTTTCAATGCACACTCCGACTTTATGCAAACCCAAGTCCCAGGGTACCAGCCGTGGTAGACAAGTAAACGGAAATCCTAAGACACCATCCGAGCCGCAGATGACAATGGACAGGTGCTGCTTCTCAGAGTTGGCCGGCATCTTTTCTGTCCGAATGCAAAATGCTGGGCTGAGCTGAGGCCGAATGGCTGCGGGGCACAAAGACTTGGCGGTACCACACAAACAAAGAGCCCAGGAAGCTCCACGGGACTTAAAAAGAAACCCCGATGCTGTTTTTGCTCTCTTGACGTCTCTATACATCTCTGCACATCTGTACATCTCCAAAAATGAGCTGCGCCCAAGGCCTGCTGACAGGACTCAGATGGGAGCCAGACTCAGGGCATCTCCTGGGTAATTAGGCGGTGCTTACTTCTTCTTGCCGCCCTTGTCGTCCTCACCCTTGCGCTCGCAGCTCACCACCTTGCCGAGCATCACCACGCCATTGCCTCAGCAACGTGGCCATGGCCAAAAAGGGCACCCCGTCCAACAAACGATTGAAACATATTGGGCATCGCTTGGGCGTCTTGGCAAGTGGGTGGCAAGGTTCCCGTGTGCATTTGTCTAGTCTTCCGGTAAAATAGAACTACAAAAAAGACGTTCCAAGGTCACCCCGCCACTGCGTGTCTGCCATTGTCCATTTCGTCCCTGAAAGCTGATCTTCCTTTTCAGGCGACCTTCTTTCTGAGCGTCCAGGCTGGTGGGAGCTGGAGTAAATCACCCACCAGAAGGGGAACGAGCCTCAAAACAAGGACCTGCCCCCACATAAGCCACGGTCAAACCATGATGTTTCCGTAGTGGACAAGACAATTTCTTGAGTTTCCTTCCTTATTGTGGGAAACAATTGAGAGAGTCCCCTCAAGTTCCTCTCCCAACTGAAGCACAAACCATTGAGGATACTTCGACCGAACCTCACATGGTTGAGTAATACGACAAAGAGATGAGTCTGTCTCCAAATTCAGGCAGCCCAGAATGCAGTGTTTCTGTTTGTTACCAGTTGAATGCTGAAAAGGCTACCCTGAAACAAGCAAACCCAGAGCTTAGTGTCCTTTTAGTTGTTCTTCGAGCACCAGCCACAGGGGGGCCGCCTAAAATTTTGAGACATCCCTTGACTTACTGCAGGTCGCCATCCATGAAAGCCACGCGAGACAAGCCCTCGCAGTTCTTGAAGGTGTCGCACACCAGAGGCTGCTGGGGCTGGAAGCTGCACTGAGCCTGGAGTGGTTGAGACAACTCTGGGAGCAAATTACGAGAATGCCCAAACTGGACATGAGGGAACACCCCCAGCAAACAAGAAACCTTCTTCATGGGCGATGTCGTGTTATTCTCAGGTGAGCCTGTCGTATGCCTGTACCTCAAACACTGCTGGTTGAACATCCCTATAATGGCCAACCAAAAGGGGGTTCCCCAAAACACACACGCCTTCTTTACCGGGCAAAGCGGGAAAAACCAGGAACATATTGGGAGATTGTCCTGCAGTTTCCCTTGAAACCATCCCAAAAACAAGACACACCCTTTTGGATTATTAGGTATGTCTCATTTTTGGGATGATCTCAAGTGTAACTGCAGGAAAATAAGCCAGTTCAGGGTGCTAGTTCAGGGTGCTGGGACCAGTTTCTACTACTGTATCATCACCAGTGGATGAACAACGTGTTGCGCCAGTTGAGATGGATGAAACTGTACGAATACTGGAACAAACCACCCACTGTGAACGGGCCCAGTTGACCCACCGAGAAAGGACAAACGATTCGGGGTGCCGCAAAATCGAATCTGCATTCCTTTCGGTTTTCTTTCAAACCGACCTTTACAAAAAGTATACGAAGCCTCACAACAAAGCACACCCCAATCCAGTCTCTTTTTCATGGTCAGGAGACCATCTCGTTGGACTTGAGGGAGTGAGGGTCCTCCATCTTCTTGCCACCCGTCTCCTGGCCGCAGCCGGGTGACTGCCGTTGATGGCCCTCTGATCGGGCGGGTTGAAAAAACACAATCCAAAAGAGAATCTAGGCTGGCATGAGGACCCCATGGTTAGTGGAAAACAAAGGGGACCCCCAAAAAGCCAAAAAATAAAAAGGGAACTAATTCTGGGGAAGAAACTACGTGACAACCTTCCTGCCACAAACAGAAGGCGCCTGTGCAAGGGAGCTGGAAAAAAAGGAAAAAAAGCTTCCTCTTGGGACCAAGTGCTCCTGCTGGGTGCCATGTTTGTTGGAGGATACAACTAACTTCAACTCACCACCAAGCATCGTCAATCTAGACCAAGCTCCTAGATCAAACAAATCCCAAACCATCCGAAACCAAAGAACATCGTCTTTCCAAGTTTCGGCGTGGCAAAATGGCCAATCTAATTCACGAAGCCAGTCCTTGCCCATCTTCCACTTCAGCGCGGACACGCGGCACGCGGCGCGGCCGCAGCGCACAAAGCCGATGGGGGAGTAGCCCACCTGTCTCCAGGCGACTTGTTGCTTCCCCTAAAGAATCAAGAGAGGGTGGGGCCTTCCACAGGATGAATATCAATGCTCCAAGGCATTACACGTCCTTCCGTCTGCTTGACTTAAGAACATGTTTGTCTCTGGTGTTAAAGGGAATCTATCAACTATTGTTGTTTTCAAGAGCTGAACACGGGCTTGCGCAAGCCCGTCCTGCGATTTGGGTTGCGCTAGATGAGACACATCTAAGAGTGACCTGAAAAGATCAGCTACTCAAAAGATGAGACAAGTCTCAGATTGAACAATTGCCTTTGAAACCAAAAGGGGCAAAAAGACGAAAGGGAAATCCCGCCTTGATCTCGTTGGGGATGTCCAGGACCTGAATTTGCGCATCGAATTCCTTGGTCTGGCCCAGGGTGGTGTCCTTCTTGTAGACCATCACGTCCTTGCTCAAACCCTTTAAGCGCTACCTGGATGAGTGTTTCTCAGATCGGGGACCCTAAAAATGGCAGAGTTCCTTTTGTTTCCCCTTCAAAACCATCCAAATGGTGGTCTCCCTTTTTGAAAACTCCAAAATAATTAGGTAAGTGACCGTGGTTACAACCAACTCGGACGACTTGCACCAATTGGAATGTCATAACCATGGTTACACATCATTTAGCAAAGTCCCGACCATCCATGTACCGGATTCCTGTATGGAATGAGCAAAGTGTTCATTGCTAGTCTGACTTATACTGCCCACAGGGCCCCGAAAGAAAAGGTGATCGGCGTTCAAGCCGTTGACAAGACGGACAGAAGAAATAAGACAACTTTAAAACGTCAGAAGGGGAAAACACAAAACACAAAGGGTCAAAGCAAAGCATCCCCGGATCGCGGCATGTTGTTCTTGTCCAGGCCCTTGATGTTCAATCCCACGTTGTCACCTGGGTTCGCGAAGTCCACACGCTGGTGGTGCATCTCCACAGTGAACACCTGACATTGTGTCTTCTTATAATAGGAAAAACACCCTGTAGGGTCGTTTCAATCAGAAACAGAAGGGCTCGGGAAAAACCGAAGGCAGTTTCACGGAATTTAAGGGAATATTCTTGCGGGGTAGCTTTCAAATGAAAGGGATGTCTCAGACGGGGGGGGGGGTCCCACCCACCTTGCCGGTGCAAGGGTTGGAGGCGGTGTGGGTGGGCAGGAACACCACCTCCTCACCAGGCTTCACCACGCCCTGCTCCACACGTCCTCCGAAGGATTTTCTCTGACCCGCAAAAAGAATAAAAGAGCCCACTAGAAAAGGGGCCTGCAAAACAATTTACTTGGCTGCCATCCGTGCGGTTGTTTTCTTCTCTTTTTTTTTACGGAAAGGGGCCTGAACCGGGGATGTCCTTTGAACCCGGCTTTGGGGGAAAGGCCCAAGCGCCTGCAAGCACATCACCCACGCCCTTGATCTTGTAGATGCCGGAGATGGGCATGCGCATGGGTGCGCTCACGGGACGCTCCGGCACTCGGCACATCTTGTCGAGCACGTCGTACACCTCGTGTGGCTATTCATCGAGGACAGGCCCCCCTCCGAAAAGGCGACGGACCATGGCCCCACCATGGCGGCCCGTAGCCCTCCTCCAGTCACAACCGTGAGGGGAATCATGGCTTTCCTGAACCTCTCCAGCTGCTTCAACTTGGTCCCTTCCAGCCATTCGAAGTGTGACAGAGTGTGAAAAGCCACACAAGTTTCCTTGGGCTGTTCCACTTGGTACCGGAGCACCAGTTGCCAGGTATCACTGGTCGAATAAGTATTGGACCCTTTTGGCTCTCCATCTTAGTGTCCCAAACCCGCAAAACAAACAGGAAATTAGACTCACCTCCTAAGTGGATTGGCCAACAAAGACGGCATGTCTTTTCTTTGTCACTCATGAGTCGCATTGGTCTTGTGAAACAAAACAAACGGATTTTTGCATGGTTTTTCTTTAAAACCTCACAACAAAACGCCCCCTGAAGCTTCCACGGTTTGCTGAGGAACCGTGTCCACGTGGATGGTCTCGCTGCCAACCTCCACATCCTGGCAGTGGAAATGGTGTGCGCTGCCCCCAAACCACTACCCCCCCATAAACAGATGCCCCGTATATGTGGATGGCACCCTGACTTCCCCGCAATTTGTGGAGTTCCCTGTTTGGAAAGAAATCCACATAGTGGCTAAACAAAAGTGGCTGCGAAACATATCCCATGAGTCGGTTAATTAGTCGGGGTTCTCCAGAAAGATCCCCTACCCATACAACATGGAACCCACCGCATAGATTCCCTAAACTCTGAAAATCAACAACTACAACCCAACCAACCCAAGGCAAACTAATACTTTTTTAGGAAACTCGCCAAAAACCCAGCAGGGCTGCTTTGCCGTAGACTTTCTTGTAGCCTTCTTAGAAATTGTCCCCAGTCCCATGTCGCAAAAAAAAAAACTAGAAAACAAAGGGAAAGTGAAGGATTCCCAAAAGCGAAGGGCGAAAAAGGAACAGGTTCCCTGAAGCCTGGCAATAGATCTTATATGTCGAAAGATGGGCATGGTGGATTCTCCCCGGTACAAAGGCTAAATATGAAAGCAGTGGTCATGTGTTTTGGAAGAACGCACGACTTCTCCTGGACTTCACCGATGCTTTAAACTTTGAACTGAGGCTTCGTCAAATTCCGGTGCTTAGATGGTCGGGGACTTAGCTAATTGGCTAGTAACCCTGGTTATCCATGTCAAGTGGGTTGTTACCAGGGGTACTGACCATCTAATAGCTAACTCTCGGACCATGTACGTGGGGTTGCTGAGCATTTAACGGCTAACTCCCAGACCATGCTGTCCTGGCCCTTCCACCAGGCCATGTTGTCGGACTTCTTCAGGAGGTTGTCCCCCATCCAACCGGAGATGGGCATCACCGGGGTGTTCTTCTCAATGAAGTCTTTCTTCCAGCCCACCTCGTAGTGATGCTTGTCATGCCCAGAGAAAAAGAAACCCAAAGAAATGGTAAAACAAAAACGACGACAACACCACAACAAGGTGGTGGCACGCATGTGACACAAACCCATTACCCTTCAGGAGAACGAAGACCCATAGAGGTGGCTTTCAGTAAAACATGGGAATCAGCCTTTGCCAAACCATACTGGGTTCTGGTATGGAATAATCTCAAGGTTCGCTCCGATGTGCCTTAATAGGTTTGGAGGGCATGAACAAAAAACAACTCGCAGACGCGAAGCCCAAAGGTCCGAGAAGGATTCGCTTTGGTCGCAGGCAATTTAGACGGACGCCCCACCTTCACCAGCATGCTCTTCATCTCGTTGGCGATCTCATCGTACCTGGCCTGCTTGTAGCCTGCGGTGTCGCAGTCCATCTTGTTCACGCCGATGCAGATCCTTACGATGCGAACCTTTCCAAGGAACTGAAAATTGATGTTTCTCAACATTACCAAAAGGATATCAATCACCAAGAAGGGGCCCTAATTTTCAGAAACACCGCAATAGTTCATGTCAACTGGCGGCAAGCGAGAACCTGGGAAAATTCACCAAGCTGAAACTGATTGAAATCAATCATCCAGAATGTTTGAGATCGCCAAGCCTGAAAGTGATAGAAACAACAAACTAATCAGAAAATCAACCGTGGAGTTCCCCAACAAATAGTCCAAACAAAAACATGGATCTCGTTTTTTTCACCTTTCAGCTTACCTTACTGGCGGCTCCCCCTTTGTGCACCTTTCAGCTTACGTTACTGGGGGCTGCCTGTCGAGAGTCTGCTTCACTCCCAGCAAGTTGATGAGTCGGGAGTGCTGCCGAGTCTGGCCCTGGATCTCCCCGGCCTTGTGGTTACCCTTCGCGATGGCGGTGGTAAAATTGCCATCGGCCGGGACCATGATCAGTGCCTCAAGGAGTCTTTCAACATCAATTCCGGAAAGACTCCTTTTTGTTTTCGGATGCAATTCGGAAACCAACATGAAACAAAAGCTATTCTAATGGATCTCGGACCCTCAAACCTTCGTTGGCATTTCAAGGGAAGCAAAAATTCACCAAACATGTTGATTTCGGGGGACCCCCTATTTTGAGAAGCACGAGCTGAGCTGGCAACTAATCGAAAATGATTGAGGATACAAGTGCCGCTCAATAATTGGAATGGGGTTGTGAGGTAGTGAAACACAAGTCGTGATCATAGGAAATAAGGCTCGTAATTACTTTTCCCTTCATATTAACTGGCCGGTGCTGTGAACATGCAAATTCAGCCTGTCCAGAGAAACACCGCCCTTTGATGGCTTTCGAGGGGTTGCAAGTGGTCAAAGTGATTACCTCGCGTTGGACTTGGACCCTTCCCGGCAGGTGCCAAACGTCGAAAGAAACCCGCAACTTTCGAAGCGAAAGTCCGAGGTGCCACGTCAGCCTGCGAGGCGCCCGTAATCATGTTCTTGATGAAGTCACGGTGACCTGGTGCGGCTCTGAACAACTCGAGTAACTTTGTTCTGTAATTCCTTCCCATTTATTCATAAAAAACAAAGAAGGGGGTCCTAATAAGCTGAAACATTCCTGAACCGAGCTGACCAAACTGAGCACACAAGGGGAACCAAAAGGTCAAGAGCTCGACTGTTCCGAACCTGAGTTGATAAACCTTGGTTGATTAATAAGGTTCACTTTTTCAGCATCGGGTTTTGCTAGTTTTGCAACCCCATGTGTGTGTGTGTGTGCCCGGCCCAACCCAAATCTTCTGTCCTGTGATTTGTGGGTACTAGTATCTCCCATGTGGGGGGGGAGGGGACAGACTTTATGTTGCTTGCGCCCAAAAGGCCGAAAGAAAAGATCAAACCCACGGGCCGACCAAAACAGGACAAGCAAAGGGGTGAAAGGTCGATACGACTTGAACAGGGATCGTTCAAGCCCACGTACTGTCCCGCCAAGTGGCATGGAACCCACCAGAAGGCCCTTGTACAGGAAAATGCTCCAACCCAAACCCCAGTTAAGTTCCATGGCAACGTTTTGCGAGTATTTGGGTGCCTGGCCAAGCTAGTAACATGTTGGTGGGTTAGGAAGCTATCACCCACTTCTCAAGGCCTCTAGTCTTAATCCCGTTGGTGGATTGTCGATTATAACTAAACTACAACCCTAGTGGTTCTTTAATAACTAACTTGTCCGAACATCCAAGGAACCCAGGAAATCTCAGTTCCATGTTGGTGGGTGGGAGGGTCCAGCTAACGGACCAAAATCATGGTGAGCTCGGCTTGCCCGAGGCGAGTTCCCCGTCACAACCATTTTGCGATTTATCCGGAACATCTAAGTGTGCCAAGACACCGGGGGCATCGATGATCGTATAATGCCACTTCTCGGTAAAGAACTCCTGCAAGGATCTCCGGGGAACCATCCTACCCGCAATTGGTGGTTTGGATTGGTTTGGATTGGGATTTGAACCACTGGAAGGGCTTAAGCCAAAAGGGAAACCACCACTAGAAACCACAAACTAGCGAAGCTGAGACAAGGCCAAACAAAACAGCTGGGATGGCCCTGTTTGGACCCTCGAGCAAACAGGGCTGACCATTGGCACACATGGTCCTGAAAAGGGCATGCAAGCTTCCGCAAAAAAAAGAAAGAAGAAAAAGCGAGGCATCAAGGAGTCAAACGATCATATTTTCCCGGGAAAAAAATAACACATGGTGGCCTTGGTTTTGGGATGCGGTCCTTGGTGGTGCAGGAGATGGTCACACCACGCTCACGCTCTTCTTTCTGACGGTCCATGAAGAAGGCAAATGCGAAAGAGCCCTTGCCTCAAGGACGAAACGACACAACTCAGGTTGAAAATGTAGCTTACCCTCATCCCCGCCCTGCCACTAATATGATGCCTTCAGGAGGCAGCGCAACAATTTGATGACGACAAACTGGAAACCAAGAGTTTACAAAGGGCCGGCTTTGAGGCCATGGGTGTTGCATAGGTGCGTCTTACCGTACACGAAAACAAACACACACACACACACAAACACAAACACAAACACAAACACAAACACAAGCACAAGCACAAGCACAAGCACAAGCACACGCACACGCACAAAGCACAAAGCGCAAAGCGCAGAGCGCAAGCGCAAGCACAAGCACAAGCACAAAGCACACGCACAAAGCACAAAGCGCAAAGCGCAAAGCGCAGAGCGCAAGCGCAAGCGCAAGCGCAAGCACAAGCACAAGCACACGCACACGCACAAAGCACGCACAAAGCACAAAGCGCAAAGCGCAAAGCGCAGAGAAGCACAAGCACAAGCACACGCACACGCACAAAGCACAAAGCACAAGGCACAAAGCACAAACCGCAAAGCGCAGAGCGCAAGCGCAAGCGCAAGCACAAGCACACGCACAAAGCACACGCACAAAGCACAAAGCACAAAGCGCAAAGCGCAAAGCGCAAAGCGCAGAGCGCAAGCGCAAGCGCAAGCGCAAGCACAAGCACAAGCACAAGCACAAGCACAAGCACACGCACACGCACACGCACACGCACAAAGCACAAAGCGCAAAGCGCAGAGCGCAAGCGCAAGCGCAAGCACAAGCACAAGCACAAGCACAAGCAGAAGCAGAAGCAGAAGCACAAGCACAAGCACAACCACAAACACAAACAGTCACAAACACAAACACAAACACAAGCACAAACGCGCACACACACACACACAGACACACACACACACAAACACACACCACACACACACACACCACACACACAACACACACTCAACTCACACACACAACACAGACACACACACACACACACACAACACACACACACACGCACACCCACGCACACCCACGCGCACGCACGCGCACGCACGCGCACGAACGCACGCACGCACGCACGCACGCACGCACGCACGCACGCACGCACGCACCCACACACACAGACACATACCGACACCGCACGCAGACACAGACACCCACAGAGACACAGAAAAGACACAAAGAGACACAGACAGGCAGACAAACACACACAGAGACACACAGAGACACTCAGAGACAAACAGAGACACACAAAAACGCACAGACACACACAGAGACACACAGAGACACACAGAGAGACACAAAGAGACACACACACACACACACAGACACACACACAGAGAGACACACATACACACAGACACACACACACACAGACGCACACACAAAAACATACAGAGACACACACGGACACACACCACAGACACGCATAGACACACAACACAGACTCACGCCAACCACAAACACACACAAACACACGTGCCGTACGCGCACACACTTACATAAGGCCTTAACACAAACAACGCCTCAGGAACCTTCCAACGCACACTTTGAAGCTTGCCAACTCTGCCGGTACACGTGGGTTTGTTCCCAACAAGGCTGATTTATCCTCACAAATGGGTACCTCAAACACATTGGCATTTATGGGTTGTCTGGACCCCAAAATCAATGGTTTCGGGCTCCTCCATCCCAACCGCCAAAAGGGTACCCTCAAACCCAAACACACCACACCCATATTGGGAAAACATATTTTCCTTGTGTCCCCTTTCAACATCAACCCACCAAATCATCATTCAAATTGAACTTGACCAACAGGAAAAGTATCGGGACTATTGAAAGATTGAACAATTTGTCCTCATGCGTGGGGTAGTCTATTCAATCAATCAGGGTGGTTGCAAATGGGGTCTTAGAAAATGGCAGTAGGATGGGCCAACAGAATGGAACCGATAGAACAAAAGGTAGTCTCAAAACAAAAGGACAACTTAGGTGGGTCACGGAAACGCGGACCTGGGTGAATTTGCCACCCGCTAACATGGAACCTGACTGACTGAAGTTTGCTTGAAGACCATAATCCGGAACTCAGGGAGTGAGGTTCCAGATGCTGCTTCATATCTAGTCAACCTTACAAAATCAATTGAGGTGCAAAAGGCACAAACAGGGGTAGGCCAACCGAAGCGAGGGCTCAACAGTTGTTAGCGTCCCCTCCCCACAACCCCCCCTGCAGGTCCATGAAACTGGGACGGTGACCGGAACGACATGTTCCTCAAATATTCAGTCAATATAAACATATATGTTGGAAGGTGACTAAACGACATTGTCAAGCTCAAGATACAAACACAACGCAAATCTGAAAAGACCACAGGTTGTGACTAAAGAAACATGTGTATGACTCACTCAGCCGACATTCTTTCTGGCCAAATGCGACGGTGCAGCATGGTACTGTAGAAAGTGCTCAATCTGAAGATGCCCACAGCCCATGAATTTGGCATCGAGCTCTCAGTTGTTCAGTGACCCTCGAAAAAAAGGGAACCCTTTTTTGGGAAGACCATTTTAGTGAGCAGCCACCAAAAAGAAAGGAAAAGGGGAGCCACTGAACAACTGAGAGCTAGAAGGTAGCAACATAAACGCCAAGTGGCCCAAACGATCCGCCTCCGCCTTCAGCTTCTCCAGCTCACGCTCCGGCAGGCCACCCAGCTCGAAGATGAGGCGCCCCGTGGTGGTGCTCTTGCCACTGTCGACATGGCCGCCTCGCCCCAAACAGAACTTGGCGTTGGACCACTAAGACTCGTTTTTGGACCCTGTTCCTTTCAAACATGTCTGGGCAAAACCGAAACCAAACAAGCAAATCTTGGCCCAAATAGGTATGTGGCAAAATTGGGACGAATGAAACGCGAATCCCTCCTCGTCTTGCAAAGACAAGCACAAAGAGTCCCGCTTAGCCGTTCCTCCCAAATGAACCATAGACAAATCTAAACTCACTTGCCCAAAACTGACCTTGTGACCTTGCGTTCTTGGATAGGGTAGACTAGATATGGGTGCATCACAGATTTGGCTGCATGTGTGTATTGGAACCACCACTTTGGGTTTGGAAGACCTTTGACACATATGTATTTGAGGTTGGGTCAAAATGTCGTGCCTGACTGATGATTGAACAATGGCACTCCGGGCGGTTGCGCCTTCCACTACGGGTTTTGATTGCTCACCAGTTTCTTGACAAATCGATGGGACAGGTTCAAAGTGCTAGGTGTGCAGGTTTCAAGCCGATCGAAAGTATCAGTGTGCGCAGCTGCGTGTAGCTGCGTGTAGCTGCGTGCAGCTGCGTGTCGCACTGAGTGTCAGCGTGAGCCCGGGTCTTTGGACCCCCGGATGGCTGTTTATCCCGCCCTGAAAGTGTGGAAATCCTTTTGTAGGGAAGCGAAACGGCAAGACCGATCATGTAGAAGATGTAGCAATTCATGATGATAACCACAATTCTCTCGCGAAAGACATTGTCATTTTGGCTGAACAACATATTACCCAAAGGCGCATGTTTGTTTGCATTAACCACCGAAGCTATCCAAATTGAAAAGGGGTAGTATTGACTTGCATGGAGCTTGAAGGAGAGATTGTCACTTCACTGGAAGGGGGGTTTCCATGTCCCGGCTTTCACAGAATTAGTTTCAAGATGCATTTCCTTACTCCCGCAGAAACCTATTCCCAGGGGACCAGCCTTTGAAACCCATCCGAGCCCAGCTGTGGGCAAAACAAAAGTGAAAGCAGCGGAATCCACCTTCATCCCGGTTTACTGGACGAGGAACTCTATGGTTAGAACTCTCAGAGGCTTCCAGCGCCGATATTTGCGGATTCAACTCATTTGCAATGCACAGCCCTAGTGTAAATCCTGGCTCCGGAGCCATCCCATCTCGGCTCGAGCCGCAGATGACGATGGACAAGTGCTGCTTCTCGGAGTTGGCCGGCATTTCTCCGTCCGAATCCAAAACGCTCGGCGAAGCTGCGGCCCAATGGCTACGGGGCGCAAAGACTTGGCGGTACTGGACAAAGGAGCCTCCAGAAACCTGTGCAAGAGCCGCGCACAACCGAGCAATCCATAGCTATCGCCGCTGAGAAAAGCACAAAAACAAATGCATACTGCAAACTCGCGCAAACAAAGAGGTAAACCTGATCATCAGCCGGCAAATGGCGTGCACATCTAAGCCTTTCACATAGATGGCGATACATGTCAATTTACGTTGCCCCATTCCTGTCCTGGCTTCTTCAAGTTCAAAGTTCGAAGGGGCCATAGTTTGGCCTTTTTCTGAGTCCATTCCGGTGGATGGGAGGGTGGGAATATGGGCTCATTGTAGGCTTCCCCACAGACACCAAACAACATGCTCGCAACAAATTCTGACCTCCGGCCGTTAAAGGCTCCTGTCAAAATTGGCTCGGCTCGGAGCCCTCAAAAGGCAAGTCATGCAAAGGGGCGCTGTGGACACTACCTCGACCCAAAAGTATCCGTACAGAGTGCTTATTTGGGTTCTCAGGCATGACCACCGCACGTCGCAGCAGCGCGGACTCAGTCAATGGAAAAATCGTCATCCGTTTTGAGGTCATCCTCCCGGAGCAAAACGTTTCTGTTGCGCCAAGTGAGTGTGTACACAATGACCACAAAAACATCAAGCGTAGTGCTATGTTTTCACCCAATGGACGGAGAGCTCTCCGCGCGTACAAGCTTACAAGTATGGATGGCATATTCTGCGTGCGAAAACAACTGCAACACAAGAAACAGCCTCCCCTCCCCCGCGCGTTGCTGTCGGTGAACCACAAGGCTGAAGAAGGTTGCTCATCCCAACTCGAACACGATCATTGTCCCTAACCCCCCCACCGCCCCCCGCCCCCAGTGCAAACAAGTCCAGTATCGGGACTGCCAAAAAGACGATGTAGTGAGCCTTAAAGTATACATCGATGTACATAAAGATCACACAAACTCGACTTCAAAGTGACCGGGCAAAAGACAGGGTTTGACGATTGGTAATCTGTCGGTGACAAGCGGGCCCGGTAAGGAACAAACATGCGCGGCGAAAAACACAAGTGACGCCTTCAAAGTCACCCCCAAGCTGTTTGACACCGTTGACATCTCTCTGTACATCTCTGCAAATCTGTACATCCCCAAAAATGAGCTGCGCCCAAGGCCTGTTGACAGGACTCAGATGGGAGCCAGACTCAGGGCATCTCCTGGATAGGCGGTGCTTACTTCTTCTTGCCGCCCTTGTCGTCCTCACCCTTGCGCTCGCAGCTCACCACCTTGCCGAGCATCACCACGCCATTGCCTCAGCAACAGTGGCCATGGCACAAAAGGGCGCCCTTGTTTTGGTGCTTGAGTTGAAAGGGACCCGCCCAAAAAAACATGGAAATATAAAAGAAATTCCAGGGTCACTCCCCGCCACGTGCTTTTTCTGGATGATTGCTCAATCACGCTGCTACTCACTAACGCGGAACCTGATGGGTCCCAGCTTTCCTTTTGACGCGACCTTGGAAGGGGGGTATATCACTCCCCCCAACAAAGTACGGAACCGCTAAACGAGGAACCGCACCCACATAAGCCACGATCAAAATAAGAAGTTCCCGTGATGGACAAGACAAATTATTGAGTTTCCACGTTTGTGTGGAAAAACAATAAGACACTCCCTCAAGTTCCTCTTTTAAGTGCAGCACAGACCATTGAGGATACTTCGACCGAACGTTACATGGTTGGGCACTAAAACAAAGAAATTAGTCTTTCTCCAAATTCGGGCACCTCCAAAGAACATATTCTTGTCAGCCTTCCAGTTTCACCCTTTTCTACCATGAAAAAGCAAACCCAGATCTTAGCCAGAACCTCCCAATGGCTGGCAAATGGTCCTAAAACAGCCGTTGGAAGGTGACTCAGACCATTGGCCAGCCATCAGGGGAGCCAGGGAAAACTCTTTTTGGCTTGCCTTTCACACCGACAGGGCTCCCTATGGTGGATGATCGAAATCCTGCACCACTTTGAAACCATGGGGAACCATAATTTGTTGGTATTTGAAGGAGAATCATCATTCCAGGGTTTCTTCGCTTGTGCAGGATTTTGTCCATCCACAGTATGTTTCCCCTTTAAACATCACCCACAGGGAGACTCAGTTGAAATTGTCCGAAATAGTGATGTTTAACACCACCAACGGCGGATACATATATATTTATATATATAGTGAACACTGACCAACCACAGGGGGACATCCCCAGATCTGCAAGTCGCCCAAAACCAGAGGAAAAGTTGGGAACCCTGACCACAGGGCTTGGTATCTCCCGAGTTTGTTGCTGGTCCGGTCGCCGTCCATGAAGGCCACGCGAGACAAGCCCTCGCAGTTCTTGAAGGTGTCGCACACCAGGGGCTGCTGGGGCTGGAAGCTGCACTGAGCCTGCGGTTTACATCTAAAAAGAATTCCCAGACCGGATGGCAACGAAACAAGCAACCAAACTTGTGTTATTTACCACTAGAATGGGCCAACCCTAAAAAGTGACTAAAGTCCAAAGAAGTGAGGATGAAAAGAATTCCCAGACTGGAAATGGGGCGAAGCCGTTGCAGAAAGGATTACCCGTTGCTGAAACACCATTGATGTTCTACATCCCTGTCATGGCCAACCAAAAGGGGGTTCACCAAAACACATACGCCTACTTTACCGGGAATATGTTTGGTGACATTGGGTGTTTCGTGTTTTTGGGATGGTTTCAAGGGAAACAGCAGGAACATAAACCCTTTCAGGGTGCCCATAGTTGAAAACAAACCCGTGACCGGCAGCCATTGGCAAAGGGGAAATTTGGGTCCAGTTTCCACTACTGTATTACCGCGGATGAACAAAGCGTTGCAGCAATTGTGATGCATTAAACTGTATGAATACTGGAACAAACCATCAACTCTTTACAACCCTTAGCATGGTGGGAACAAACTTTGCTTTTGCAGCCCCTGCCAAAAACGAACCTACAAACCAAACAGCTTGCCAACACCTGTGAAGAACTGTAGGATGCTGCCCTGCATGGAACCCAAACGCCATCCTTTGCAGAGTCTCCTTTTGCACCCCTTTTTTAACCCACCCAAGAATGGACAAACGGGTATGTGGCAGATTCGGGGTATTTCGCTTTTCCTTTCGGTTTTCCTTTAGAGAAACCAAAAATGGGTACCAAGCAAAACAAAGCACGTCCAAATCTTGGTGTCTTTCTTTTGGTCAAGAGGCCATCTCGTTGGACTTGAGGGAGTGAGGGTCCTCCATCTTCTTGCCGCCTGTCTCCTGGCCAGGCCCAGACTGCCAATCCGATCAGGTGGGTTCAAATGCAAATCCAAAGAAAAAACGGGACAACCTTCCCCCACAAACAGCAGGCACCTGTGCGAGAGACCTGGAACAACAGGTTCCTCTTGACCAGCTGCCATGTTGGAGGATACAATTAACCACCAAGCATGCTCCTAGATCAACAAACTCTCGGCTCGGAAAACATAGTCCTTGCAAGTCAACTTCATTCATGAAGCCAGTCCTTGCCCATCTTCCACTTGAGCGCGGACACGCGGCACGCGGCGCGGCCGCAGCGCACGAAGCCGATGGGGGAGTAGCCCACCTCGCTCCAGGCGACTTTTTGCTTCCGCCCCCCCTAGAATCAAGAGGGTACCTACAAAGGGGCCTGAACACGGGCTCAGCATCCTCCAATTTGGGTTGCGCCAAAAGATGAGACAAGTCTAAGAATGAACTGAACAATTGCCGTTAAGTGCCCTTTGGGGCCCACAGCTCCTTTTTGGCTCAGAAAATCCCACCTTGATCTCGTTAGGGATATCCAGGACCTGGATCTGGGCATCGAACTCCTTGGTCTGGCCCAGGGTGGTGTCCTTCTTGTAGACCATCACGTCCTTGCTCAAACCCTGTAAGCGCTACTTAGATGGGTGTTGCTCGAAAATGGGGAAAAAAGCCGCGGTTCCTTCTGTTTCCCCTTCAAAACAATCGGCTATGACCCACCCGGGGAGACCCCTTGTGTCCTAGTCTCACATGCACACAGGGCCCCGAAAGAACGGGGGATCGACGTTCAAGCCCTTGACAACATTGACAACACGGACGGGAAAAAACAAGACATCTTCGAAAGGCCAGAAGGGAAAAACAGAAAACACAAAGGGTCAAACGATGGCTGCAAACAAAGCATCCCCTGATCGCGGCATGTTGTTCTTGTCCAGGCCCTTGATGTTCAATCCCACGTTGTCACCCGGGTTCGCGAAGTCCACGCGCTGGTGGTGCATCTCCACAGTGAACACCTGTCCATGAACTTAGGGAACATACTTTTCGTGGCGTGGCGTGCGAATAAAAGGGACATGCGCATTTTTGGGGGTCCCGGCCTTGCCGGTGCAAGGGTTGGAGGCGGTGTGGGTGGGCAGGAACACCACCTCCTCACCAGGCTTCACCACGCCCTGCTCCACACGTCCTCCGAAGGATTTTCTCCGACCCGCAGAAAGAAACAAGGGACTAGAAAAAGGGGCCTGAAAAAGAGACGTTGATTCAGTGGGCTGCCATCCTCGTTTCTTTTTAGGAAAAAAGGCCAAGCGCCTGCAAGCACATCACCCACGCCCTTGATCTTGTAGATGCCGGAGATGGGCATGCGCATGGGTGCGCTCACGGGACGCTCCGGCACTCGGCACATCTTGTCGAGCACGTCGTACACCTCGTGTTGCTTTTCATTGAGGATACACCTCGTGGACATGTGGGGATACAGGACAGACTGACACACTGCCACACGTTTGGCTTGTTGGTTGATTTCAAAGGAAATCTCGCCCCCAAAGTAATTATGGCATTTGCAGAATTTGTCACTTTTGAAAGGGAATCCCACCTGCCAAAGAAACCCAGTTGCCAGGTATCCCTGGTAGAATAAGTATTGGACAAAATGTGGGCTTTTCGTTTTAGTGTCCCAAACCTAGCAAGGAAAAAGGAACTTAGACTCACTTCCTGAGTGGATGGGCCAACAAAAAGGACCTTTTTTTCTGTGCCACTACTGGGTCTTCCCAAAAGGAAGGAAGTCCAACTGGGGCAACGGACCAAAGAGGTGTGTCTAAAAGCAAAGGGCCTTGAAGCTTGACAACAAGACACCCACAGCACCCCCACCCTCCCCCAAACCAAACAAAAGAGCTTTCGGTTTTCCTTTACGGCCTCAAAACAACACGCCCTCTGAAGGTGCCCCGGTTTGCTGAGAAGCGGTGTCCACATGGATGGTCTCGCTGCCAACCTCCACATCCTGGCCAACTGCGATCTAAAACCAACCCTTCCATTTGGTTAAGACCCCTGGAAAACTAAAAAAAAACAGTAGTGATAGATTCCCTTTAAAACCAACAGGGGAAAATAAGAAATATGAATTTCAGCAAATGGAAGAATCGGAAACTCTTTAAACACCCAGCGCCCCCACGTTGCCATAGAAAACCGGACTGGAGCCACTTTGGACCAGCAAACAGTTAACAGTTTTCTGATGGAAAGGGAAAGCGAAGGAAACGCAAAAGTACGCAAGAGCGGCAAAGGTTGCTTTACGTCTGGCAATGGATCTTGTACATGCTGCAAGCTAAGCATTGCTCACTCTCGCCGGAAATTGCAAAAGCTAAATCTGAAAGCAGTGGTTATGCGTTTTAAGAAAAGGCACGACTTCTCCAGCTTAACAAATGCCTTAAACTCTGGCCGACTTTGTCAAATTCCGGCACTTAGATGGTCCCGAGACTGGGGACTTGGCTCAATGGCTAGTAACCCTGGTTCGCCATGTGAAGTGGGTTGTTTCCAGGGCTGACCATAGCTAGTGTCCTTTTAGGGGAAATAGATGGGTTCCCCTGGTAGATGATTAAACCACCAGGTAAACCAGGAATCGCCACCTATTGTTCTACCAAAACACCAAAAAGGACACCTATGCTACTGACCATTTAGCTAACTCCCGGACCTACATGGCATTGCACTGTCCTGGCCCTTCCACCAGGCCATGTTGTCGGACTTCTTCAGGAGGTTGTCCCCCATCCAACCGGAGATGGGCATCACAGGGGTGTTCTTCTCAATGAAGTCTTTCTTCCAGCCCACCTCGTAGTATACTTGCCATCCCCGGAGAACAGAGAAGCAACCGAAAGCAATAGATAGACCAAACAGCGACAACAACACGACAAAGTCGTGGCACGGCGTGTCAAACCCATGCCCTTCATTCAGAACGAAGACCGGAGGTGGTTTTGTCAGTGACAATTACGGGGGAATCAGCTGGGTTCCGGTATGAAATATTCAAGAGGTTCCTTCCCGAGGGCCCTAAGAGGCAGCTGGAATTCCAAAGGTCCGAGGCTTCGCTTTGCGCGCAGATTAGCTCAGACGGACGCCCCACCTTCACCAGCATGCTCTTCATCTCGTTGGCGATCTCATCGTACCTAGCCTGCTTGTAGCCCGCGGTGTCGCAGTCCATCTTGTTCACGCCGATGCAGATCCTTACGATGAGACCCTTCAAAGGAACAGGAAATGGATGTTTCTCAAATTCAAGATGCCCTTTCGGCATGGTTTCCCACCAAGAGAGGTCCCTAATTTCGAGAACACCAAAATGGTTCCGGAAAGTTCACCAAAATCAAAAAGTGGTTGAAAACAAACATTCAGAATGTTGAGATCGCCAAGCTTGAAAGTGAGTAAAACTGATATCAAAACTGACAATCTAGCAAATCGATCGTGGAGTGCCCCCAAAACATGATCCCCCCTTGTTTTCACTTTTCGGGTTACCTGGTTCCACCGGGCCCAAAATGAGTTGGATTTGTTGGCATCTCCAAGCTCACTCGACTGCACTGTTGGGACTGCCCCCCCCCAGCAAAACAAATCCAAACAAAAACTTGGCCCCCTTTTCGCACCTTGCAGGCTATCTTACTGGGGGGCTGCCTGTCGAGAGTCTGCTTCACTCCCAGCAAGTTGATGAGTCGGGAGTGCTGCCGCGTCTGGCCCTGGATCTCCCCGGCCTTGTGGTTACCCTTCGCGATGGCGGTGGTAAAATTGCCATCAGCCGGGACCATGATCAGTGCCTCAAGGCGTCTTTCAGAATGACTTTCGAAAAAGCCCCTTTGTAGCTGGTATTCAAACGGAACCAAACATGAAACCCTTCTCATGGATTTCGGAACCCGAATTTTACCAGAAATCCAGACGTTGTGATTTCAGGGTATTGAGAAGCACCCACGTGTACAGAACTGAGCTGGCAATGGTTCGAACAGTTTCTAGATGTTTCTAGGGCCGCTCATGTTCGCATACGGTTGTCGGGTACTGAAGAGTCATGATCATGGGATCAGAAGCTCCGTTGCTGTTGTTGATATTGACTGGGTGCTTGAAAACTTCTTGTTTGCTCAGTTGCCCTTTTTGGTGCGAATGCACTCTTCTGCGCATTTGCTCAGCCTGCCACTTCGGTAATTACCTCCCGAAGTACTTGGACACCTCGTAGGGGCTTGTCACTTGCAAGCAAGGTGCCACGTCAGCCTGCGAAGCGCCCGTAATCATGTTCTTGATGAAGTCGCGGTGACCTGTCGGCGCGGTTCTTCCCCTGCACCCAAACGAAGAAAGGAAACGCGTGCGCTGAACAACTGGGGTAATGCTGTTCTGCAATTCCTCGGCACTGAGAAGCGGGCGATAGCTTCCTAGCTCACCAACGACTTACCAGCTTGGCCAAGCGCCCAAATACCCGCAAAGCTGCCATAAAGCCTAACCGGGTTTTGGTTTGGGACATTTTCCTCTAATGGTTTCCATGCCAATTGGCAAGATGAGACCTGGGCTTGAGGGATGCCTTGGCTCAAGACGTGTCCACCTTTGTTTGTCCTGGCTTGTTCCGCGCGTGGGTTTGGTCTTTTGTTTCCAAACCTTTTGGTCGTAAGCGGCATGAAGTCCGTCAACAGCTCCCCCCCACGGGAGATACCCGCCAGTCACAATGAATGATGAGCGCGGCATACCCTCTCGCTAACGAAAAACCAACCCCCCTCTGTTATACAATTGCTTTTGTTGCACGCTCAAAATTGGCAAGTCTGTGGCTTGTTGGCACCGCCACAAGCTGCCAGCAAAAAACAACCGCGTCCCACCTTAGCTCACACATGCGCATCAACAACTTGCTCCCTCCCTCAAGCAAACGCAGGGTCTGGCAACGACTTTTGGAGTTGCCAGATCCCCCAAGACTGCTGGATCTTAATGCGTTTCCTTCGTGATCCGGGCGATTTAGGGCCAGAATCTGGCAGGACCTCGACACGTCCAAAATCGTTGCCAGATCCTGCAATATGCTGCAACCCAAAACTTTCCGGCCAAAAACTGTTGAAATTTCACAGACTTTGGCTGCCGGCAAAGAGATTGGAACAGGTCTCACAGACCCTACGAAAAACAGGTTTTGGTATAATCCTTCATGACGTACCCCCCCGCTCTGCTATACAATTTTAAGTACGTTTAAGTAGAGGGTGTGAGGGCGGCCATGCCAGGATTTCGGGTTCAGCTTTGTGCTTCCGGTGTTTGGAGCGTGCAGTTGGTGGGTGGGAGGGTACCAATCAACAACGTGTCCTTGTCAAACTAAGAGGACAAGTAAGAGATTCCATGGCAACGTGGCTCAGAACAGGCAATCTGCAAATTCTACAAGGATTCAGAAACCTTCAATCATGGATCCCCAGGTAAAGGACAACAATCATGGTCAGCTCGGCTTGCCAGGCGAGTTGCCCGTCACTACCATTTAGCCATTTGTCCGGACCGTCTAGGTGTGCCAAGACACCAGGCGCATCGATGATCGTGTAATGCCACTTCTCGGTAAAGAATTCCTGCGAGTATGTCCGGGGTTGTCTTAGAAAATAATAGCCGGCCTACCCGCAATTGATGCTTTGGATTGGTGGCTTGGATTGGGATTTGAACCACTGGAAGGGGCTAAGCCAGAAGGGAAACCACCACTCCAAACCACCAACTAGGGAAAAGCTGAAACAGGGCGAAACAAAACAGCTGCTCTTTGGACCCTCGATTCAGCAGGTCTGACCATTGGCACAAATTGTCCTGAAAAGGGCGCGTGATTGTAAAACCAAAGCAAGCTTGCGAAACAACAAAAAAACGAAACACAAACAACACATCTAGTAGGGCATGAAGGAATCAAATGACGCGGAAGAAAATGGTGACCTTGGTGTTGGGTCCTTGGTGGTGCAGGAGATGGTCACACCACGCTCACGCTCTTCTTTCTGACGATCCATGAAGAAGGCAAATGCGAAAGAGCCCTTGCCTGAGGGACGGCATGACACAAGGCAGGTCGCGCATAGCTTGCCCTCCCTCCCAGTAACATGTCAAATGCCAGGTTATCAGGAGGGATGGTTTCGCTGTGTTTGACGACGACAATCGCAATCCGCACCCTGCAGCTGCTGGAAACCAAAGTCTGCAAAGGACCGGCTTTGAAGCCACAAGCGCAGCATCGGTGCATCTTTCTGTCGACAAAAACAAACAGACCGCACAAAAATATGAACAACCACGCCGATACACAGAAACACGCACAAAATCAAACACACAAACACAAGTACATGAACAACCACGCAGATACCAACAGAACAACACAAACACACATGTGCAAACACGCACAAACAAACACACGCGTCCGTCCGCCCTCGCACACTCACGCAAAAACGGCGGCGAGCACACACACAAACACGACACAAGCGATACAACGCAGTCACAGTCACGCAGACACACACACACACACATGCACGGAAGCACACACACACAGATGCACAAACACAGACACAAATACAGATACTGACAAGGACAAAGCCTCAGCCACACAGACAACAGACACAGACACAGACACACACAAGCAAACAAACAAACAAACAAACAAACAAAACAATCAAACCAAACAAAACAAACAAAACAAACAAACACACACACACACACACACACACGCAAGCCCACACACACCCACACACCCACAAACACACAAACACACAAACACACAAACACATAAACACACAAACACACACACACACACACTCACTCACTCACTCACTCACTCACTCACTCACTCACTCACTCACTCACTCACTCACTCACTCACTCACTCACTCACTCACTCACTCACTCACTCACTCACTCACTCACTCACTCACTCACTCACTCACTCACTCACTCACTCACTCACTCACTCACTCACTCACTCACACACGCGCACACACGCGCACCCACGCACACGCGCACACACGCGCACACGCGCACACGCGCACCCGCGCGCCCGCGCACCCGCGCGCTCGCGCACCCGCACACACGCACACGAACCTGGTCAAACACACACACACACAAAAAAACACACACACAAACACACACACACACAAACACACACACACACACAAACACACACACACACCACACACACACACACACATACACACACAACAAACACAAACACACACACACACACACACAAACACACACACACACACAAACAAACACACGCACACAAACACACACACACAAACACACACACACACACACACACACCCACACCCACACCCACACATGCACACGCACACGCACAAACACACACACACACACACACACACACACACACACACACACACACACACACACACACACACACACACACACACACACACACACACACACACACACACACACGCGCACACGCACGCGCGCGCACGCTGCACGCACGCACGCACGCACGCACGCACGCACAAACACAGAAACACACACACACACACACAGATACACACAGACACACACACACACAGACACACACACACACAGACACACACACACACAGACACACACACACACAAAAGACAGACACACACACAAAAGACAGACACACACACACAGACAGACACACACACACAGACACACACACACACACAAACACACACAGACACACCCACACACACACAGACACACACACACACACAGCCACACGGCCACACAGCCACACAGCCACACAGCCACACAGCCACACAGCCACACAGCCACACATCCACACAGCCGCACAGCCGCACATCCACACATCCACACAGCCACACAGCCACACAGCCGCACAGCCGCACAGCCGCACATCCACACATCCACACATCCACACATCCACACATCCACACATCCACACATTCACACATCCACACGCTAGCACGCCAGCACGCGCCCGCCCGCACGCCTGCACGCGGCCTTGACCCAAAGAACGCTGAAGGGCTTTCAACGCGATTTGTTGAAGCTTGCCAACTCAGCCGACAAACGCAGGGTTTCCAAAATACATCTGGCGCCTTGAAAGGTTGGCTGGGCCCAAAGTCAAGCCCCCTGCAAGCCACTAGGCAAAGACAGCCCCGCGTTGTGGCCTTGTTTGTTTGGCCGGGAGGCTCTGAATAAGGCGTCTTTATCCTAGGCCTCACAAATGGGTACCTCAAACACATTGGGCTTCCCTTTGTGCTCCCTTGTAAACCAACCCCCAAAAAGGCACCCTCAAACATCGGCACTGCCTTATTGACTTCCGCTGAAGAGATTCGCCGAAATCCAACCAGGGCTCGCGCTCCCCCTTTGATCGGAAAATGCACGGATACCTTGGAACTTGACCAGCAAAACTATCGGGAATCCTGAAAAATGGAACAACTCCGCCGAGATCTGTGGGGGAGTCGTTTCAAATCAAGTAGGGTGGTTGCAAATGATTCCAGCAATAGCCCACATCCGTGCTTTTCCATAGATTCCTAGTAAAACGTGTACATGTTTGTTGCTCAGTGCAGGAAACATCATTTGGCTCACTCACTCAGCCGACATTCTTTCTGGCCAGATGCATCAAGCTTGAGATGCCCAATAGCCCTGTATGAATTGGCATCGAACTTCAAATAGCTACAGGGCAGCAACAACATAAACAATCTGAGGAGTCTCCAGGTTTTTATCTCACTGAATCGCCAAGTGGCCCAAACGATCCGCCTCCGCCTTCAGCTTCTCCAGCTCACGCTCCGGCAGGCCACCCAGCTCGAAGATGAGGCGCCCCGTGGTGGTGCTCTTGCCACTGTCGACATGGCCGCCTCGACCCAAACCAAATTTGGCGTTGGACCAGTCAGCTACTCCTCTTTGGACCCTGTAATTTACTGCTTTAAACCGTTTTACTAGCTTCGGGCTTTCACACATCTTACCTCCGTCTTGAGTCACAACGTAAAATAAAGAACCAAAACTGCGGCCGCATCTAATTGGTGCTGGGACTGACCTGCTACCCTTCCACTCCCCGGGTTTTGATTCTGGCCGATCAGATTTTTTGACAAACAGAACGGGACAGCAAAGGCCTAGGTTTCAGGTTTCGAATTGTTTGAATGTTTGTGTGTGACTGCATGCCCGTGTGTCTGTGCATGTCTGTGTGTCTGTGTGCCTACACGCCCGTGCGGCTGTGTGTGTGTGTGTGCGTGTGGCACTGTCTGTGTGTGTGTGGGTGTCACTCTGTCTATCCATCGGTGTCTGCGCCACTGTGCGCCCGGGTCTTCGGGCCAAGGGGTTGTAGTTTATCCCGGCCTGAACATGTAGAAATATGTCTGGAGGGAGTCCCTCGATGTTGAGGAAACCGTAAAAAAAGGCAAGAACAAAAATATAGCCCGAAAGCTCAGGTCAAGTTGAAGGGGGTATTGACCCGCATCGAGCTCTAGGGGTAGATTGTTCGGATCACTGGACCAAAGCCATTCTTGACTGGAAGGCGGTTCCAGGCTATCCCAGAACCTGGAAAATACATGAAAACTCAGTCGCAAATAAACCTATTCCAAGTGGGTTTTGAAACCCATCCGAGCCCAGGTCCTTTGGGCAACATATAGTTTGGTACATGATTCGAAGAAACCGAAACCGAATTTAACCACCTTCATCCAAATTCACTTGACGAGGACATCTATTAATTGGTCTGCGGTTAGAACCCTACCCCGAGGGTCCAAGCGCCTCGCAATGTACACCATAAGAATTAAGACCAGCCATGGTAGACAACTTCCTCGGAAATCCCGGCTCGAGCGGCAGATGACGATGGACAGGTGCTGCTTCTCAGAGTTGGCCGGCATCTTTCGGTCCGAATCCAAAAAGCTGGGCTGAGCTGAGGCGGCTGCACAAAGATTTGGGCTGTAGCCAAATACGAGCAAGGAACCACCAGGAACCTATCAAGAAACCGCCTCCAACCAAGGATTGGCTAACACCCCATAGTTCTCGCATGTTCTCGCTGTTGAGGAAACACTTGTTTTCTTTTTTTGGCATCTCTGTACATCTCTGTACATCCCGGTGCGTCTCCAAATGAGCTGCGCCCAAGGATCGTTGACTTTTGGTCGGTTGTACCAAAACAGTTCTGGCTAAGGGATTTTCTATCACCCCCTGTCTAAACCGCAAACCTCCATGAAACCAGAGAGGAACCACCTACTCAAATCGCCAAAAAGGGGAGTGTTGGTTGCTGCTCAGATGGGACTCAGTTAGGCGGTGCTTACTTCTTCTTGCCGCCCTTGTCGTCCTCACCCTTGCGCTCGCAGCTCACCACCTTGCCCAGCATCACCACGCCGTTGCCTCGACTCCCCGACAAGCGCCCCCCTCTGGAGTTAAACGGGATCCCCCTCCCAAGACACATGAAACCCAGCCCCTCAAACACATGAAACCCAGGGCCCACTCAGTCTCTCGGCAAGTGGAAAGGTTTCCGATTGAATGTGTCTAGTCTTCTAACCAGAATAGGCAAAACTGAACCATGCAAGAAATCCAAAGGCCAATTCCCCGCTGCTCTTCTCCGGTGGATCGTTCATGCGCCCTGCGACACTGACACGGAACCTGATTGGACGTCTCTAAAGCACAATTTTCCGTTCGAGGTGACCTCCTGAAGGTCCCATATTGGTGGGAGGGATAAATCACCTGCAAAAAGGGTACCGAGCCTCAAAACGAGGAAGGGGGGATTTGCCCACTTCAACACCAAATGAGCCTACATGTTGGTGGGAGGCAGTGTAAATCACTCACACAACGAGCAACCAGCCTCAAAACAAGCAGCACCGGTGTAAGCAAGGGGGTCGAATTACGTTGTTTCTTGGGTTCCCATGTGTTTGGTTCCGCCCGACGAGGGTACCCTCAAAAGAACAATTTCCCTTCCTTCTGGTTCTCCATTGAGCACCACAGGGGGCCACCAATTTCAGACATCCCCCGAGTTCACTGCGAGTCGCCGTCCATGAAGGCCACGCGAGACAAGCCCTCGCAGTTCTTGAAGGTGTCGCACACCAGAGGCTGCTGGGGCTGGAAGCTGCACTGAGCCTTCGTGCGAGGGGCGCCTCGCTTTTTTCGGGGTGCGGTTCCATTTGGGCAAAGTACATGATTGGGTTGAATGATTGGGAAAGCAGTCAAAATGAGTAGTTCAAGTTCTACTTCAGCAGTTTGTTCCCACAATGACTGATAATGAGCAAGCCAATGCAAACCAGTTCCCGTCTCTGTGAGGCTACCAAATGACACGCAAGCCAGGCGCCTGCGCAGTGAACACAATTAGCCCCAACCGCCTTCGGGTTGCAGGGAGCAAGAAGGACTACAGAGCCGACCCTGGTCGTTTCGCTCGAGTCATCAAGACTACAAGATGTGCAAGTGTCGTGCGCCCTCTTCTTGTAGACAATCCCGTGACTGTAAGCCAGAAAAACAGGTCCTGTTTTACTACTCTACCAGTACTGTGATGAACAATGCCTTGTACAAGCTGGGATGGATGAAACTGTATGAATACTGGAACAAACCACGTACCAACTGGTGCAGGATTTTGTCCAGCATGGCCCAAAAGCCATCCTTTGTAGAGGAGTCTCCTTTTGCACCCAGTTGCACCAGTTGACCACTCGACATTGGACAAAAGGGCATGTGTTAAAATAGGGGCATCCCAAAAATATGACTTGCTTTTCCATTCGGTCTTCCTTTAACCTAATCCGAAAAGGGTGCCGAGCCTCAAAACAACTCTTTCTTTTGGTCGGGAGGCCATCTCGTTGGACTTGAGGGAGTGAGGGTCCTCCATCTTCTTGCCGCCTGTCTCCTGGCCGGGTTCAGGTGACTGCCAAATTGCGCTCTCCGAAAGGGCGGGTTCAAACCTCAATCCAAAAACAGACTCGCTAACCTTCCTCCCAGGAAAACCAGGTTCCTCTTGAGACCATTTCCGTGCCATGTTTGCATGCTTGGAGGATCTAATTAGCCACCATTTGAGTTCAACCATCTCCCAGACCAAAGAACGTTGTCTTTGCGAGTAGCTCGGTGGAAGCCGGTCCTTGCCCATCTTCCACTTCAGCGCGGACACGCGGCAGGCGGCGCGGCCGCAGCGCACGAAGCCGATGGGGGAGTAGCCCACCTCGCTCCAGGCGACTTGTGTTGCTTCCGCTACCCCATTGAATCAAGAGGCTTGGGCCCTGATGACTTTTGGTTTCCGCCCCCTATAAAGAATCACAAGGTCACCTTAGAAGGGGCCTGAACACGGGCTCAGCGTCCTTCGATTTGGGTTACGCCAAAAGATGAGACAGATCTACCACGGACCACTTGTCTTGTAAAACCAACAGGGAAAAACGAAAAGCTACATGGGACCTAAACTGCGGAGGCCCACAGCTCCTTTTTGGCTCAAACAACCCCGAACCTTGATCTCGTTGGGGATGTCCAGGACCTGGATTTGCGCATCGAACTCCTTGGTCTGGCCCAGGGTGGTGTCCTTCTTGTAGACCATCACGTCCTTGCTCAAACCCTTTAAGCGCTACTTGTATGGGTGTTTCTCGAGATTGGGGACCCCTAAAATGGCGCGGTTCCTTCTGTTTTCCCTTCAAAACCATCCAAAAGGTGGTCCGCCTTTTTGAGAGAGTGACCACGGCTATCACCCACTTGGGGGACTTGCAACAATGGTAAGTATGTCATAACTGCATGGTTTGCAATGGTTATTAGCCATTTATCGAAGACCCAGACCATCTATGTACCGGATTCCTATATGGAAGGATCAACATGTTCATTCCCATGTGTCCCAGTCGCACTCCCACAGGACCCAGCAAGAAAAAGGTGATTGACGTTTGAGCCCTTGACAAGATGAGCGGAATAAACGAGACATCTTCAAAAGGTCAGAAGGAACAAAAACAAACGGTCAAGGGGTTGGTGCAAAAACAAAGGGTGAAAGCATGGGTGCAAACAAAGCATCCCCGGATCGCGGCATGTTGTTCTTGTCCAGGCCCTTGATGTTCAATCCCACGTTGTCACCCGGGTTCGCGAAGTCCACACGCTGGTGGTGCATCTCCACAGTGAACACCTGAAAATGTGTCTTTGTGTAGCGGGAAAAGCCCTTTGTGGGGTGGCTTCAATTAGGAACCAAAGGGCTGCTCATGGGAAAACTGTTTGTTGGCGGGATGTTCAATCGAAAGGGACGTCCAAGAATTTGGGGGGTCCCACCTTGCCGGTGCAAGGGTTGGAGGCGGTGTGGGTGGGCAGGAACACCACCTCCTCACCAGGCTTCACCACACCCTGCTCCACACGTCCTCAGGAGGATGTTCTCTGACCCCCAGAAAGAATCAAGGGCTACTAAGTCACTAGAAAAGGGGCCTGAAAAGGGGACGTTGAACAATTACTTGGATGCCATCCTCGTTTTAGGAAAAGGGGCCTGAACAGAAAATGCCCTTTAAACCCGGCTGTGGGAAAAGGCCCAAGCGCCTGCAAGCACATCACCCACGCCCTTGATCTTGTAGATGCCAGAGATTGGCATGCGCATGGGTGCGCTCACGGGACGCTCCGGCACTCGGCACATCTTGTCGAGCACGTCGTACACCTTGTGTGAGTATTCATCGAGGACAGGCCCCCCCCTCCGAAAAGGCGACGGACCATGGCCCCACCATGGTGGCCCCAAAGGGCCGAACCTGTCACTTGTGTTGCTTTGAATTGAGGACAAGACCCCCCCCCTCCGAAGAGGCGGCAGACCATGGCCCCACCATGGCGGCCCCAAAAGGGCCGAACCTAACACGCACACATTGGTTTATCCCCGTCGTACACCTTGCGGACATGCGGGGATAAAGGATATACTGACACAAATTGGGTTATTGGTTGATTTCAACGGAAATCCCACTCTCCAAAATAACTATGCAATTTTAACAAAAATTGTCGGCTTTGACAGGCAATCCAACCTAAAGTTGCCAGGTATCACTGGTAGAATACGTATTGGACCCTTTTGGGGGCTATCCATTCTAGTGTCCCAAACAGCAAACAAATAGGAATTTAGACGCTTCCTGAGTGGATTGGCCAACAGAAAGGACATGCTTATTACTGCTTGTTCTTTGCCACTACTGGGTCTTCCCAAAAAGAAGGAAGTCCAACTGGGGCAACGCACCAAAGAGGTGTGTCCAAAAGCAGAGGGCCAAAGAACTTGTGGTTCCCTTTAGCTTTCCTTTGAAGCCTGACAACCAAACACCCCACCCCACAAAAAGATAAACAAGTGTCTGGTTTTCCTTTAAGACCCCAAAACAAAACGCCCCCGGAAGGTACAATTGTTTTCTGAGAAACGGTGTCCACGTGGATGGTCTCGCTGCCAACCTCCACATCCTGGCAGTGGACATGGGGAAGTCCACAGCCCTCCGACATGGAACGGATAGATTCGCCAGGAACTCCCACCGTCACAGGATCAAGGCTCGGACCAACCCAAACAGGACATTCGCTAAATGCCCACCACCACCCAGGTTTGGCTGCTTTGGCGTAGCCTTCTTGTAGCCTTAGATATTTATCCCGCACGGAAAACCAGACTGGAGAAGAAGGGTAGGTTGCCTGAAGTCTGACAATAGATATTGTAGATGCCGAAAGATGGGCATAGTGGCTTCCTGCTGGTACAACAGTAAATCTGAAAGCAATGGCCATGTGTTTTGGGAGAAGGTTGCTTTATGTCTGGCAATGGATCTTGTACATGCTGCAAGATGAGCATAGCTCACTCTCACCGGTAATTACAAAAGCTAAATCTGCAAGCAGTGGTTATGTGTTTTGGAAGAAGGCACGACTTCTCCCGAACTGAACCGATGCTTTAAACTGAGGCGCGACTTTGTCGAATTCCGTAGCTTGGCCGGGGCCTTGGCTAAACGGCTAGTCTGGTTCGCCATGCTAAGTGGGTGGTTACCAGGGCTGACCATAGGTGTCCTTTTAGGTTGGAAATAGATGGGTTCCCCCGGCAGATGAAATTTCACCACCAGGTCAACCAGGAACCGCCACCTATTCTTCTACCAAAACAACCAAAAAGGACACCTAGGCTACTGACCATTTTAGTAGCTACCTCCTGCACTATCTGCGTGGGGTGGAAGGATTGCGCTGTCCTGGCCCTTCCACCAGGCCATGTTGTCGGACTTCTTCAGGAGGTTGTCCCCCATCCAACCGGAGATGGGCATCACCGGGGTGTTCTTCTCAATGAAGTCTTTCTTCCAGCCCACCTCGTAGTGATGCTTGTCATACCCGGAGAAAAAGAAACCCAAAGAAATGGGAACACAACAACACCAACAAGACCACGACAAAGTAGTGGCACGCATGTGACACAAACTCATTTCCCTTCAGGAGAACGAAGACCCATGGAGGTGGCTTTCAGTAAAATACGGGCATCAGCCTTTGCAAAATTTCAAACCATACTGGGTTCTGGTATGGAATAATCTCAAGGTTCGCTCCGATGTGCCTTAATAGGTTTGGAGGGCATGAACAAAAAACAACTCGCAAACGCGAAGTGCAAAGGTCCGAGAAGGATTCGCTTTGGTCGCAGGTAATGTAGACGGACGCCCCACCTTCACCAGCATGCTCTTCATCTCGTTGGCGATCTCATCGTACCTGGCCTGCTTGTAGCCCGCGGTGTCGCAGTCCATCTTGTTCACGCCGATGCAGATCCTTACGATGCGACCCTTTCCAAGGAACCGGAATTTGATGTTTCTACAGAATTCTGGACGCCCCTTTGGCATGGTTGCAAAGAGCTACCAAAAGGAAATCAACAACCAGGAAGGGTCCTAATTTTGCGAAACACCCAAGTAGTTCAGGTTGACTGGCGGCAAGTGAGAGCCTGGACAACTTCACCAAACTCAAAGTGATTGAACCTGATATAAACAACAAACAATCAGAATATCGATCGTGGAGTTCCCCAACAAATAGTCCAAACAAGAACACGGCTCCCGGGTTTTTCACCTTTCAGCTTACCTTCATGGCTGCTCCCCCCCAATAAAAACACAACCAAAAGAAAACCAAAAAACCTTCCCCCCCCCCCCCCCCCCAAGGGGAAAAAACACAAAAAAAACAAGCTCATCCCCCGGAGAAAAAACAACTTTTGTGCACCTTTCAGTTTACGTTGCTGAGGGCTGCCTGCAATCGAGAGTCTGCTTCACTCCCAGCAAGTTGATGAGTCGGGAGTGCTGCCGAGTCTGGCCCTGGATCTCTCCGGCCTTGTGGTTACCCTTCGCGATGGCGGTGGTAAAATTGCCATCGGCCGGGACCATGATCAGTGCCTCAAGGAGTCTTTCCAAATAATTTCAAAAAGCCTCCATAGTGAAAGGGAAACCAAAACGAAACACGTGCCATTCTAGTGGATCTCGGACCTCGGCATTTCACGGGAAGCCAATGGGAAACCAGACATGTGGATGCCCATTTTGAGAAGAACCTCGCGACTTGCGAAGCGAGGTGCCACGTCAGCCTGCGAGGCGCCGGTAATCATGTTCTTGATGAAGTCACGGTGACCTGTCGGGCGGCTCTCCCCTACCACCAAACGAAGAGAAAGGGTACCACCGAACAACTGGGGTAATGCTGTTCCGTAGTTCCTTCCCGCTTATTCATCGCGCCCAACAAATTACAGAAGAAGGGTCTCGCATAAGCTGAAACATCCCTGAACCGATCTGACCAAAACGAGCGCAGGGCAAGAGCTCGACTGTTCAAAAGCTGCATAAACCTTGGTTGATCAATAAGGTGCTGTCTGTGTTAGTGATACGGTGTACTTTTTCAGGACCGGGTTCTGCACGCAGTGTGCGTGTGTTGCGTGCGTGCGTGCGTGCGTGCGTGCGTGCGTGCGTGCGTGCGTGCGTGCGTGCGTGCGTGCGTGCGTGCGTGCGTGCGTGCGTGCGTGCGTGCGTGGGTGGGTGGGTGGGTGGGTGGGTGGGTGGGTGGGTGGGTGGGTGGGTGGGTGGGTGGGTGGGTGGGTGTGTGTGTGTGTGTGTGCGTGTGTGTGTGTGTGTGTGTGTGGTGTGTGTGTGTGCCCGGCCCAACCCAAATCGTTGCTGTAGTTTGCGGGTACTAGTATCTCGCATGTGGCAGAGGGGGGGTGGTGACAGACTTTGTGTTGCTGCGCTCGAAAGGCCAGGAAGGAAAGATGAAAAGATCAAACCCCCGGGCCGAACAAAACAGGAAAAACAAAAGGGTGAAGGCTGGCATGGAACTCACCAGAAGGCTCTTGTAGAGGAAAATGCTCCAACCCAAACCCCTGTTAAGTTCCATGGCAACGTGTTGCGGGTATTTGAGTGCTTGACCAAGCTAGTAAGTTGTTGGTGAGTTAGGAAGTTATCACCCACGTCTAAATGCCCCTAGGCTCAATCCCGGTAGTGGATTATAACTTAGCTGTAACCCTACGTAGTGGTTAATTAACAACAAACGACTACCCAGCAAATCCCTTTTCCATGTTGGTGGGTGGGAGGGTACCAGTCAACAACGTGTCCTTGTAAAACTAACAGGAAAGCAAGAGATTCCATGGCAACGTGGCTAAGAACATCTCAGAATAGGCAATCTGCAAATTCTACAATGATTCAGAAACCTTCAATCATGGATCCCCAGGTAAAAGACAACAATCATGGTCAGCTCGGCTTGCCAGGCGAGTTCTGCGTCACTACCATTTTGCGATTCGTCCGGATCATCTAGGTATGTCAAGACACCAGGGGCGTCGATGATCGTGTAATGCCACTTCTCGGTAAAGAACTCCTGCGGGAAATTTTCCGGGGGTGTCTTAAGACAATCATCATAGCCATCCTCGCAACTGCTGGTTTGGATGCGGATTTGAACTGGAAGGGGTTTTTCGCCAGAAGGGAAACCACCACTCCAAAACACCAAGGGAGAAGCTCAAACAGAGCCAAACAAGAAGCAGTTGGGGGTGTGTCAACAAAAGTGGCCCCTGTTTGGACCCTCGCGTGAGCAAGGTCAGACCATTGGTACAAATGGTCCTGAAAAGGGTATGAACGCAAAGCCAGTGCAAGCAAGCAAACAAAAAAAACATCTTTTCGGGGCATGAAGGAACTAAATGGCCATAATTTCCCCGCTGAAAACAACTCTGTTGGAGTTGATTGTGAGGACACATCCTCGAAACAAGCAAGGTTGGTAGGTTAGTGGTCTTGGTTTCGGGATGCCGTCCTTGGTGGTGCACGAGATGGTCACACCACGCTCACGCTCTTCTTTCTGACGATCCATGAAGAAGGCAAATGCGAAAGAGCCCTTGCCTCAGAAACGAAATAAGGTCGCACATAGCTTACCCTCTCTTCCACTAACATGATGCAATCAGGAGGGATGGTTTTCAGCGCAGCCATTTGACGACGACAAGCTCAAACAGAAGCTGGCTTTGAAGCCATGAGTGTAGCATAGTGCCTGTTACCGTGCACAAAAAACAGTCACAGAGAGACACAGAGAGACACAGAGAGACACAGAGAGACACAGAGAGACACAGAGAGATACACACGGACACACACACACACAGCCACGCACAGACACACACGCAGACACACACAAAGACACTCACACACAGAGAAACACAAACGGACACACACACACACACAGCCACGCACAGACACACACGCAAACACACACACAAAGACACTCACACACAGAGAAACACACAAAAAAACAAAAAAACAAAGCATAGACAGACAAACAAACAGACACACCCACAGACACACAGACACAGACACGCAAAGACGAACACAGACACACACACACAGACACGCACAGAGACACACACACACAAAGACACACACAGACACACACACACACAAGCACAAGCTCACACCCAGACACAGACACACGCACACACACAAAGACACAGAGACACACATAGAGACGCAGAGACACGTACACACAAACACAAACACAAACACAAACACACACACACAAACACACAAACACACACACACACATAAATATTCACACACACACACACGCACGCACGCACGCACGCACGCACGCACGCACGCACACACACACACACACACACACACACACACACACACACACACACACACACACACACACACGCACGCACGCACGCACGCACGCACGCACGCACGCACGCACGCACGCACGCACGCACGCACGCACGCACGCACGCACACACACGCACGCACACACACACACACACACACACACACACACACACACACACACACACACACACACACACACACACACACACACACACACACACACACACACACACACACACACACACACACACACACACACACACACACACACACACACACACGCACACGCACACGCACACGCACACGCACACGCACACGCACACGCACACGCACACGCACACGCACACGCACACGCACACGCACACGCACACGCGCACGCGCACGCGCACGCGCACGCGCACGCGCACGCGCACGCGCACGCGCACGCGCACGAACACGAACACGCACGCGCACACGCACACGCACACGCACACCCACACACACACACACACACATGCGCACACACACACACACACGCACACACGCACACACACACACACGCACACACGCGCGCACACATGCACACACGCACACACACACACACACGCAGCGACACACAGACACACGCGCGCACACAACACCACACACAGACACACAGACACACAAGCACAACCACGCAAACAGACATACAAGGACACACACACACACACATGCGCGCACACACACACACACACACTCACACATGCACGCACGCACGCATCCCCCCACCCACACCCACCCATGCGCACGCACGAACGCACGCGCGCATGCACCCACCCACGCACGCACGCACGCACACGCCGCACAAACACACAAACACACAAACACACACAGACACACAGACACACAGACACACAGACACACAGACACAGACACACAGACACACAGACACACAGACACGCAGACACACAGACACACAGACAAACAGACAGACACCCAGACACACAGACACCCAGACACACAGACACCCAGACACACAGACACACAGACACACAAACACACAAGCACACACACACACACAAACACACATGCGTGCACGCAAACACACTTAAGGCCTTGACACAAACAACGAACCTTCGAACACACACTTTGAAGCTTGCCAACTCAGCCGGTAAACGGGGGTTGTTCCAAAGAAGGCTTATTTATCCTCCCAAAATCAATGGTTTCCTTTTGGGCTCCTTCATCCCAACCGCCAAAAGGGTACCCTCGAAACAAAACACACCCATATTGGCTGACATACGCGCCGCTTCGCAGACATCCAAGCAGGATTGACCGTCTGACCCCCTTGTTGAAAAATACGCAGACCCATCTCAGGTGTTCTTTCTTTCAACATCAATCCACTAAAACATCATTCACGGACCAACAGCAAAATATTGGGAATCCTGAAAGACGTAGAACAAAATGACGGAATGCGTCGGGAAATCTATTCAATCAATCGGGGTGGTTGTAAATGGCTCTAGCAAGCACAAACAGACGCAGGGGCTCAACAGTTGTTGGCCTCCCCACCCTATAACCCCCCTTGCAGGTCCAAACTGGGACGGTGACCACATTTTGCTGACGTATTCAGTCAACCTCAACCTCTGTCCGCATATCTTGGAAGGTGACCAAACGACATTGAGAAGCTCGAAGTGCAAAAACAACGCAAATATGAGAAGACCACAGGTTGTGACTAATACAAACGTGTATGACTCAGTCAGCCAACATTCTTTCTGGCCAGATGCACAGTCACGGTGCAACTTTTTTTTAATTATTACTAATAAGAAAGTGCTCTGACAAGGGAACACCTGGTCAATCTTGAGATGCCCAACAGGCCCATATATGAACTTGGCATCGAACGTCAAGCAGCCACAAATAGCAACAACACAAACAATCTGAGGAGTCTCCAGATTTTTATACTTTTTTAAATCTCAATCAAAACACTGAATCGCCAAGTGGCCCAAACGATCCGCCTCCGCCTTCAGCTTCTCCAGCTCACGCTCCGGCAGGCCACCCAGCTCGAAGATGAGGCGCCCCGTGGTGGTGCTCTTGCCACTGTCGACATGGCCGCCTCGACCCACACAGAACTTGGCGTTGGACCTACCACCAAAATGGACCAACCCAAGAAGCTATAACGTCCATGAACTCAGGGAATGAGCTGTTCAAACTTGTCTGGGCAAAACCGAAGCCAACCAGCCAATTTCTTGGCCCAAATCGGTATGTGCCAATGTTGGGATAAATGGAACGTGACCCCCATGATCTGGACAAGTTGCCGTTTGGACAGGAAGAGTTGCCGCTTGGACGGGTAAAATTGCCGTTTCGATTCGGCAAGCGACCGCCTGCAATGCTCAACTTACAAATTGTTGTTTCGCAAACAACAAAAAACCATCGAAGGAAAACATAAACAACCGAAACATGTACCCTCCGAGAAGCCACTGCCATAACATCATATGTCCAAATGTTCGCCCATGCTTAGCCTACCCTATCCATATTTGGCCTAAACTGGATGTGCAGTGGTCAAACTCCCTTCATGAGAATCCTGATCATGGTGTGGACCCCAGCAGCAAGACATTTCTCTACCAAGCCATTCAACCAAACTCGTGACCAGGACATCTATGCTTAGAGCTGTACCCAAAGGGTCCAAGTAAATCAAACTGCAGAATCCATCATGGACAATCCCAGTTTAAGCAAACGCAAGTCCGCAAAAATATCCAGAAGGGCTCGCCATGGCCTGCGGTTCGGAAGCACAGTCTGCATGCTGCAATGGGGACGGGTCCTGAAAAAAAAGACGGCTGCTCCACAAGCCCCTCATTCCGAGCTGCAAATGACGATGGAGAGGTGCTGCTTCTCAGAGTTGGCCGGCATTGTCCGAATCCAAAACGCTCGGCCGAGAGGCGGGTTTGCGGCTGAGAGAGCAAGAGCCCAATGGCTGCGAAGGCTTCGGTGCCCCAAGTACGAGGCCAGGAAGCCACCGAACCTGAAAAGGGAACCTCCACGAACCGAGCGGCCCCATTGGCCAACACTCCGAGGCTATCACCAAGCGAAAACGGAAACACATGGACACTGGCGGTGACTCGCAGAAATCAGATGCATGGTCTGGGACACAGCCCCATAAATCTGATATCAGCGCCCAAAAATGGCTAGCGCCGTCTGCATCAAGCCTTGGCACGTGCTTGGCGTTCCGTACGTCACTTCAAGTTGTCCAAGGATTCCAACCCTTCCCCCCCCCTCTGGACCTCTACTCCCCCTCTGCCGGCTTCGGGAGCCAATAGGACATATCTTAAAAAAATTGGCGTGGCTCTCTGTTGGTTTCCCGTCGAAACAACACCCAAGCAAGTTACTCTCAACTCATACGTACCTGCATTGTGCGGCTGACGGGTCCTTCCGTCGCTGCTAATTATTGACACGGGCCCCCGAGGGTCGGGGCCCTCCTTCGGACAATGCCTCGACCCAAACTAGGTCCTCCAGTAGGGAGGTTCGAATAAGGGTAATTACCAACTTTTTCTGTAGTCTATTTTAGTAAGGGAACCCTCCCAACCAAAAAAGTTGGATAAAAAAAAGGGCACCTAGCTGGGGGATCTAGCAAAGCATGTCTTTGGCTTTGGTCTGTACTGGACCTTGTGCGACTAGTTGCATCAAGATCCCGCCACGAGGATCCAATCTGGGCAAACGGAGGTGCACAAATGAAATCGCCAAGGGTGGTTGAGCCTCTTGACACGGAACCAGGGGAAACGGAGGGGAAACCATTGTTGGTATTTACAGGGAAATCGAATCATTCCAGGCTTTCTTAGGTGGTGCAGCATTTCGTCCGTCCAAAAACGGCCCCAAAACGCCTTGGCGATGAGATTCTGCGCTTCCAGCTTGGCTGCCTACCGGCCGACATCTGGCTATCTGGCTGGTATGGGAGACCGCAAACGCGTGCTTTCACCCGACTGCGAATCGTTGGTTCGGGGTAAAATCGATGACCAAGTCCTGCTCATGTGCGGTCCGTCCAGCCGAAAACCAGCCAGTAGTTTGTGATCAAGAAAACAACATGAACTACCCAGCTGGCCCGGGCAAACTTAGATTTCACAAGTTGCAAATAGGAAATCAGGAATCTCCCACGGACCTTCCTTGAGCCCGCCGTGCAATAAGACTCGCAAGGTCAAACGCCTCTCGAAGCCTAGCATCCCTGGCAATCCTTCTGTTCTTTGGTCCAGACCCTATCTTGTTGCAAGCACGTGCATATTGGCCCAACTGTGTCCAGCTGATTACAGGCTTGGTGTTTGCGGAAATAGACGCGGGCATTCATCTGGCTGACCATGGGAAGCGCAAAGGATACGGTCGATTTCCACGTGGCAGCTGATAGTGGCTTCCGATGCTCACGCAACTTGCTTGCGTCCATTGGCAATGGGAAACAACAAGGGACAACCCACTGCAACAGGGGAAGGGGGTAAAGAACAAATCGGTGCACTGGGCAACTAGATAAATTATTTTACAGATTGCTTGGACTGAATTGTCCTAGGAAGTACCACATCTGGGTTCAGAACAACCTCGGCTCGTGCCTACGTTGAGTCCCCGGTTGGACGCATTACAATTTGAGTCTGTCTCAAAACGGGAACCCCCCCAAAATGGACACCTTGGTTCACGCAACCAAGCAAAATGTTCAAACAGCCCCAAACAAACGGTACCCGGCATGAAGATCATATTCGCGCTAGTTTGGCTTGACTTTCTTTCAGGTGCATTCGCACCCCCACACAAAAAGACACATTCACATGTTGGATTTTCTGTTGGATTCCTTCAACAACGACTCCGACACAAACGACGTTCCCATGTAGACATACTCTTGCTGTGACCAAACAGGGCCGTTCCTATTCAAATGGGACTCCCTTGGCAATAATCACACATAACCAAGTTTCCCGCTTGGATGGCTTTACCCTTTTGGACTTCCAAAAACAGGAACCCATTTTTGGGGTTCACGCTGCGAGGCCCCTCGGCCTGCACCGACTCCAGGTCCACTTGCAGGCCGATGCGCTCCTAGACGCTCTCCAGGCCGGTTTGGTACTGGTGCATGTAGTTGAAGGTCCTGGCTTTCCTTGCTTCTTTCTGCTTGTCTTGATGTTTGCGCAAGGAAACTATGTGCTGAGGCATCCCCTTGAGGCCATCCCTCATGTGATGAGTCGCGCATCAATTGGGTGCGGAACAAAAATAGGGTAACCCCAAAAAGGCTTGCCCTTGTAAATGGAACCAAGGACGATTTTAACCTGCGGTCCATATCCTGGTGGTTTCATTTTGGCCCATGATGTACCCCATACTAATCAACCCCAGTTTATTATTGGGGGGGGTGTCCCTAGGTTTAATGGGGAATCAGACCACTTTTGGCGGGTTTTCCACCCCATGAAAAAACTGGGGTTGAGAAAAACATGGGGTCAACATTCCATGGCCGTATAGCCCGCCGGTACCCGCCAAAATTTGCGGGTGACCATTTTTGGAGGGGAGCGCAGTACCCAATGATGAACATTGCCACATGAACTGAGGAAGTGAGCGATCTTTCTTTGAGTTCCTGTGGACGCGCCTCTAAATCAGACCCCCACATGACCGATGCCTCTGATTTGGAAGGCGGTGGCCCAGCAAGCTCCTCCATTTCCCCCGCACGTCTGGGCTGCAAATTTTACTATAACTCCAATAGCTGAATTAAGGGATCCCCAAGCAAGGACCAGTATCATGGCTTGAGCTCGTTATAATTCCGGGTGTATAAAAACACACACACACACACACACACACACACACACACACACACACACACACACACACACACACACACACACACACACACACACTTATCTCGAGAGGCTGCTCTTGCAGACACGCGATTGTACTGAAAGGGCATGAAAAAATCAATCTGCAGTGCAAATTAGGTCACGAAAGGATGGCAGGTACGCCGGAATGGCCAATTCCGGTATCCCGTCTTGCTGCCTAGCTTTGTTAGACCAGGTCAGCAGCAAGACGCCTGGTCCCCCTGCTTAACGTCCGTGTTCCAGGACGGTTCACACACACAAGGCCCCGGCGGGGCGGACACGAACCACACAGAGGGAATTCCACCAGGGGGCCGCCAAAAACCCCGCGGCAACAGCAAAAGAATTTCAAGGACAAAAAACCGGGCGCACAAAACCAAGCAGAGGGAATTCCACCAGGGGACCTCCAAAAACCCCCGGCAACAGCAAAACATTTTCAAGGACGAAAAACCCGAGCGCACAAAACCAAACCGAGGGAATTCCACCGGGGGACCGACAAAAAACCCCGCGGCAACGGAAAAAGGTTTCGCAAGGCGTCAATGGTGCAAATGCATGCGAGCACAAAGGGGTTCTCAGAGGTGCCTGTCAAGTGGCCTCATGAAAGTGCCTCATGTGGCTATGCCGATGAATCTGAACTGAACTCATCCGAGACGAAAGCTTCCATAAACACCACGAATTGCAGAGTTGGTGTATGACCAACTCGTCACTGGCGCATGAAGCTTAGGAACCTGAAACCTCGTGGGTGCAGCCTTGCTTCAAAGGCAGGCAGTGCAGGCAGTGCAACGCGCATGAAACCAGCAGAGCACCATTTGGGTGCGGAATACCTTAAGACCTCAAGCTGCAGCCTTGATCGTGGTCAAACGCGCTGAACGGCAGGTTGAATTTGAACGTATGAACGGTCTTCCCCTCGCAGGGGGCTCCCGCATGTGGCGAGTCCAGCCCACAGCGCCATGTCGGACAGGCCGTGGGTAAACACACTTATCTCGAGAGGCTGCTCTTGCAGACACGCGATTGTACTGACAGGGCATGAAAAAATCAATCTGCAGTGCAAATTAGGTCACGAAAGGATGGCAGGTACGCCGGAATGGCCAATTCCGGTATCCCGTCTTGCTGCCTAGCTTTGTTAGACCAGGTCAGCAGCAAGACGCCTGGTCCCCCTGCTTAACGTCCGTGTTCCAGGACGGTTCACACACACACACACACACACACACACACACACACACACACACACACACACGCACAAACATTTGAACGGCCTGTAGCTTTTGTTGCCTCCAAAGGCAGCCAACAAGGCAGCCCCCTATTTTCAGAACATCCAGTTGAGCGGCGCCCACCGTGTTCCGGGTTTTGGGCACTGCCTTCGAGCGATTCTCAAAGGTGACCCTCGCGCTCTTCCGGCGTGCTTTTGTCATGGAACGCATCGAGCTGTTGCCGGAAATAATACACTACAGGATTACGAAAGAAAAAAAAATGGGTTAAGCCACGGTGGACCTCTCGACCGCTTTACATCCATGGACCCACGGAGTCCGGACAGGCCCGGGCATTTTGTTCCGCTCATTCACCAGAGCACACCCCAAAAAAGTACCGGATGCTTTCGGCCAGACTCGGCGGTACGCAAAGGGACTGAAAAGACAGATGGGTGTGGCTCAAAATGACAGAGCCAGGGCAAACCGCAGGATATAGCCTTTGGTTCCATTTGCCAAGGGTGCCATTTCGGTACATGTTGTTGAGCCACAGCCAGATCGAAAGGGTAGAAACTCGGGCCCTTCCAGGGAAACGCAATGCCACAAGACTAATTTCAGTCTTGCGGACCCTTGAAAATGATCCCCTCCCCTTGGGGTACCCAGAAAGACACAGACCCATCCTGCAGGCCATGTCCAGATAGGCCATGGGGATGGCGTCGTCTGGGCCACCCGGATCGCCAGCACGGGCTTGCCTGGCGCAAATCTGCGCAAAGCCTATGAGAAAACGGGGACAATGCCGACCCCGTTCATAAAATATGGGGGTGTTCCCCCGCCAGAAGTGATGATTCCCCACACCCCTATTAATAAACTGGGGTTCTTTAATCTGGGGCCAACATGAATGAACCTGGTGACCATGTTTAGTCAGGCAACCAGGGCTTCATCTTCCCTCTTGGTTGGATTGGTGGAGCTTAGGGGGTCCCATATACCCCCTAGGATACCTGAGGGGTTAGCCTGCCCATGCTTAGCCTGAAAGTGTAAACACATTTTGCAAGAAAACCAGGCCCCAAGCACTCTGGTCTTCTCACGGATTGGCCCAAAAGCGTCTTGTTGCTTATTACTATCATTTGGGAAAACCACCAAAAAGATGATATGTTCCCACTAAATGGAAACAGTTCTGTCTTCCATTTGCTGAAATGAATATTCGTTCTTTTCCCTTGCTGGTGTTAAAGGGAATCGATTTCACTACTGGAATTACGTTCTCATTTTTTCCAGGGGGCTTGAGGTTTTATGGCGAGCTCACCGATTCGGGTCTATTTTGAGCGAAAGCCATGACAATTCAGCTTTTGGTAGAATTTGCAGATATATAGGTTCCCCAACCACAGCGATGCGCTTTGGCTATGAAGTGGGAGTCCCAAGGATGGCTGCTTGCAGGACAAAATAGAGACCCCGCCTGTGATGCCCACATAGTCCATCAGAAAAAATTGGGTTCACACGGTATCATTGAAAATGGCAACCACCACCCCCCCCCCCCCGCCCCCAAAGCAACCCCCAAAGCAAAACTAAACACTCCTGGAGACGATTGCTAGAAAAAAAATCAACGTCAAGCACGTGCTGCTTTGGTGGTGTGTTACGTCCTGATGGTAAATCCTGTGTGGGGTTAGTTTAACAGGACACCACCCATTGTTGTTCCCCATTTTGGGGCTGTTCTGAGACCAGCAAGATACATTTGGCAATCATTTCCTTTCCACAAATAGCAAAACATTCGCAAACTGGTGGAACAGAAACAAAGCTAAGCACAATGCAGTCTGTTTTGGTCAAAAGACCTTGCAGCGTCCGCAGTGTTGCATGCCCTTCACCGATTCCATTCAGTCTACACTGAGAAGCAGAAGGGAATTTTCAGGTTCATTCCCTCATTCCCTACTGAGCACCAGCCAGTTCTCGCCAGCGAACCGAGCCATGCCCCTCCAAGCTCCGAGCCTTGCCGCAGCACGTCCACCACCGGATCCGGCGACGTGGGCGCGGCCATTTCGAGAAATGGCTGCGGCCAAGTGAACCGCACCGCCGTTCAGAAGGTTGAATTTGGCTGCCCAGATTCGGCGCCAAACAAAACAATCACCACTTTGCCCCAAGTGAAAGTTGAACGATCCAATTTCCCCCCTACCTTTGAGGGGCAAGGGGGCCCTCGGTTTTTCCATGTTTCTCCAGGGGTCACCCCCCCCCCTCCCAGTTTCAGGGGCAGCGTATCCAATAGCGTCAAGAAGACCTGGCACCTTTTCCCTGGGGTTGAACCCCCGCCTGCATAAAACAAATCCGCCGACCTGTCTCTGCAAGGGCGAGGCGCACGGGAAGGGTGGTCATGGCGATCATCATCATCATCATCACCACCATCATCATCATCAACAACATCACCATCATGATGCTTGCATAATGGTTGACCCAATTTAAATGATAAACCTTTGGTAAACAATGGTGCTGAAATGATATTACTATTTCACCCGGCCCCATTGATTCAATGGCTATTGACCAGAGAAACAAAAGACCTATCGCTATGCTCTCAGCCGAACATGGAATAAATATCGCGTGCTCAAACATGAAGATAAGTGAAGGTTTGGAAACGACTCAAAGTTTGGGGAGTTGCCGGGACTCCCAAGGGATACACAAACTTCACAACCCTTGGTCTGGTTGCAAAACACTTTGTTCTGTTGCAGTTTGCTTGTAGCTTTTACTAAAATTGAACAGAACAAAAACCAAACAAAACAACAAAGTTTAAACTTGCCAAGAACAGTGAAGAAAATACTGAAACTTGGGTCAGCAAATGCCATTGGAAGACCCGCCTTTGAAGGCGGCAACGCCTGGCGGTCGGTTCAGGCTTCGGGGGGTTCCTTGAGTTGCTCCAATGGGGTGTCGAATAGGGGAAGCCCCCAAATTGCCGTACTTATTCCAAAAACCAACAACGTGATGCCTGTATGAAGAGGACTCCAACTGTCGCCTCGTTGACATCTGGGTTGCTCTCGTGCTCCAAACTGGGCAGTTGCCCTTTAAACGAACACCAAAGTCAAAGCCTTCAACAAGACGACTCTTGCACACACACACAGACACACAGACACACACACACACACACACACACACGAAGACCCCCAGCAACATCTTTGCTGGACATGACTCCCCATGATGTCCGCAGCGTCCCGAGTTAAACCTGGCACCAACCAACAAGAACGCCTCCCTTCGGAGCGAGGGCTCTGATATCGCGGCAAAACGAACCAGGGAGGGCAGGGGCATGGGGGACAGCTGCAAATCATTTTTTTGTCTGATTTCTGAAACCTGAGCCTCCATTCAAGCCCGCTGTAAAATGAACATATGTCCAGCAGTTTTAGATCCCCAGCAGGGTGCTCTTAAGCAAATGGAAGTGAAATACGGATTGGATCCCCAAGTTAACAGCCTATAGATGCTGGTGAGCTCGGTTTAGCCCCGAATCACCGTGCTTGCCAAACAAGATACGTATGTATAAATAATCCCTCTTTAGTTGCCATGCCTTGTAACCACTAGATGCATGCTGGTCTCTCGGAGAACATGTGGCCCGCCAAACCCTCATGGGTGCGAGTCAAAATGCAGGCTGGTATGGACCCTTCGGGCCAGTTGGTGTCGCTTTAAAGGATTCCCAAGAGCTTCAGATACGTTCGCTATTCGGTGAACTGCGCTCTGGGGATTGCCTGCCCGTTGAGCGGAAACCGTTGAGAAGGTGCCTGTCATTGACCAAACAGTTCAATTTCATCTACTAGCTGTGACTCACGAGCGACAATTGATTCAATTGAGAGGACACAAACCAAGAATCAACATATATTGGAATCCCCTGATTAGCAATCAAGCAAGAAGGCCGTGAGTCATGGACAAAGGGGCTTGCGGGGGCCTTGGACAAGCCCAGGATAAGCTTTGTTCAGGATTTAAGATTTGATGGGAACCGCGATCAAAGTAGAACCTCTGCTTGATGTTGAGAGGGGTGCACCACTCTGGAGAGGAACGCCCCAGTTCATACGACAGGTTTATTAAAAATCCGTACCTCCCCCCCCACCCTCCCCCCAGCCCCCTGGGGTCCGCAATCTGACATGCCTTCCCGCCTTAATGAGACGCCAGCAGGGTGCAGTACGCAGGGCAAAGAAAAAGCTGACTCCTGCGGTTGACGCGCGGTCCAGAAAGAAGGTGATGGTCAAAACAGAGTTGTCTTCGTGTTGAACGAACGAACGAATCCGGGTCTCTGAACACTCTGAGCACGGTGTGCGCGACCTTTAGGGGGTGTGGGATTGTCTTAGTGTTGACAAAATCAAGGGACAGACCAAAACAAAAAATAGCCATCCTTTGGTCGGGATATGAGCTGAAGTCTCCAATGTGAGGACAATGAAGGTCGAGCCCTTTGTTTTCACTAACCAATTGAAGAAAGAAAAAAAAGAAAAAAAACGAGTTAACAAATCACGTCCTGGGTGGATTGGTACTGAAACAGCCACAACTTGTTGTTTGCCACCGACCATAATCTTCCATTTGCGTAAGCCCCCTGGAAAGAATAAGCAAATCCAGTAGTGATAGATTCCCTTTGAAACCAAAACAGAAAATAAAAACATATTCTTAAGCAAATGGAAGTCATGGTCTTGGCACAAGAAGTTCAAAGTCCAGGAACCCTGAGCAAGAAAACGGATGCAAATGATATGTTATTTCTGCCTGGACGTCGGGGATGCCGCTTCGAGACATGTTGCTTTTGTTAAAAGCAGACTGGAGCCCTTTGCGACCCATCCATTGCGCAATGCCACGCCTTCGGCTGAGAAACATCACAAGAACCGAACAAAACCGGTTGCCCTCATGGCGCCAAGTCATCGCCAGATTTCGGTTACGGCATCAGCCAAACATGAGGAGCCCCATCACGTAGTCATGGTTCCCGTGCTTGCGCGCCTTGGACGCAGCGTTGCCCACTTGCGATTGATTTTCTTGCCCAGATGAGTTGTCCCATCAAAACAACTCGGCCCGCCTTGCTAACCCCAAGATATAGGGCAATTGCCTTGGACAACGTTCAACACTAAACCTGGGATTTAAGTAGATGTTCTTTGCTCATCATTGTAGTCAAGGGCGATGATGTAAGATGGCAGCGAACGTTGCTCCAGCTACTGTAATACTGTAAAGGACCTTCATCATGGGTTTCCGCCTAGTTTGCCCCAGTAGACTCATCAAAATCCGCCCAGAAGGCTACACATTTTAATCGGGAGCCACATCAAAAGTGATTGGTGGACATGAATCTGCACCTGCAAAAGATGTCCACTAAAGGGTCCCTACAGTCACTATGATTCAGCCCAGAACAATATGGGCAAAAAACGGAGAGGATATGCACGAACCACCCTAGGTGCATGGACAACGGATCTGGATAAATGATTGTTCAAGCCATCCGATCATCATCTGTTGGTGTCCTTGAGGGCGGTTGTTCACAAATGTGCAAATTTCTCAAAATGGGTGTGGGTCAAACATAGGGTAACCCAAAATGGAATTGTCCGGGATGGAAACAAGGCCTGAAACCGCCTTTGTTTTGACCCGCGCACCCCTTTTCAAAATGATGGACCCAAGGAAACCCAAAAGAAACCAACCATAATTGACAATCTGAAAGTTTGCCCCTATTGGTTCATATTTCCCGGGTGACCGATCCGAACCAATTCGGCTTCCAGCCTAAGAATTGCGCAAGCACGGCGCAGCAGGATGCTTGCCACCGGGAAAGGTTGCCGATGTGCACCTTGCACATCGGGGAATGCCCAAATCCAAGCCCCTGGAAGCCCTTCTGACGGGTGGTTAGTGTTGGGAAATCTGAGAAAGTGGGAAAAGGAAGTTGTCACTTGACAGATGCTCGAGAGCAGCCTCGGAGAGTTCCATCAAAAGGAATTGGGAGGGTGCCACTGAAGAATTGGCTTGTCGCTTACTTGGTGGCGCATGGTTGTCTTCACATTTGATCTCTGCCTTTTGGGTGTGAACCTTAATTTGGGGACCCCTTCGGTGAACATCATTTAGGTGGGGAATCTTGTTCGCAATGTCCACCAACCACTTGTGAGGTGGTTCCCTGTTAATGTCACTGCACAATTAGTAAACCTCCTGATTCAAGGTCTCCCCTTTTGCCTCCCAGATTCCCACCAATACTAAAGCAAAAGGGTCAACAAGGTTTGCCCAAAAAACCCTACCCTGTCATTCTTTGCGCCTCCCAAACATCCCCCCCCAGAATATACAGCCCCCAAGCCAAAACAACTATCACTCGGTTGCTTTATGCTCCCCTGCTAAAGTTTAACTTTTAGTGGTTTAATGGAAAACCCATTCGTTGGCAAAAAGTTAAAGTCCCAACATCCCAGCAAAACGCACCTCTGATCAGTAAATGGGCTTTCCTTTTCGATTGGCATATGCTTCGTCTGTGCTTAAACCCACCCCTTTCCCGCCATTCTTTCCCCCAATGGATCCCAGCTACCAGTACAGTCGGTGGCCAGCTTTTCCACTTGGGTTTGAAAGGGTGGGTGGCCATGGTTGCCTACTATACCTACAGGCAAATGGAATCACTGGGTTCAGTAACCAGATGCAAAGGAAAGGTCTCAAGTGCGACTGCCTGAGTCTTCGAAGGACTTCCCAGGCCGGCCAAGCTTTTTCACCTGTAGGTCTCCTCACGAATGCCTATGGCATGGCGGTGGTCCATGCGCAAATCGCCGTTCAAGTCTGTGCTGCTGAAGCCAGTCGCTGCATGTTCGCGTCGGCGGCAACAACATTTCACTCGAGCAGCCGCCGATCTGATCGAACGCGAAGTTCCGCTGCAGGCGTGCCTGAGACTCGCAAGCCTGTCGCGTATCCCGGCACCTCGGCCAATCGTCAGTCTACTCTGGGTAGGGACCCGAGTACATTGTCAGAGAAATCTCAAGTAAAATCATCAGGTCGGCAGCCCCCTTCTTTGGTTGACACTGACACATCCAAAGCAAGCATGGGCTGATTAGCCATGATATTCGGCTTGAGATCATACACAAATACGGCGTTGGAAAACAAGGTCAAGGAATCCAAACGGGTGCAGGGTTGGAGAATGAGGTGGGAACACCCGACGATTCAACCATTTAGCAAACAACTGGCGCAGCTCAAATATAGAACAGAATCAGCAAATATGATTTTTCTGTGTACCCTAGATATGCGCCAAGAAATACAACGTCACCAAGCATTGACGCTGAGAAACCCGTCGAACATTCTGGCCACAGCTTTCCCGACCTGCGCCAACGGCACTGGAAGCAGCGCCAGCCCCAGCAGCAAGACCGCTGACAGCCTTCCATTGCTCCACGAGCGACTGGTCGCAGGAGGCTACCCTCCCCCGGGAGGTTGGGGCAGGTGGGGGGGGGGGGGGGGATTGGGGGGGGAGGTGGGGGGAACATGGTTGGGGGGAGGTCACGTGGAACATTTCGAAGTGAAACAACTTGGTCTCCTGGAAGTGGTTCATGTGGGAGGCTCTTGTTTATGTCCTATGCCATTTGGAGACCAGAGATCCAAGCACTCCCAGAGAAAATGCCCAGGGCGGTTGAGCATCAGCCCTGGGAAAGGGAGACCATGACCCAAGACCATTGTGTTCTGCCCTTGAGTCATAATCAAAACCGGCCGCAGCTATTTATGGCAAGGGGATTTTGCCTTACTAACCTTCACCTAACCGATTCGGTTTTGAGCACGTGGCTCTAGTGCCTTTCAATGGGTTTTGACTTTTGACGGTCGACACCTGATGGACCTCATGAAAGGTATGTGTAAAAAGCACCGAGGACCGAGGAACCCCACAACTGGCGGGTGGCCACCATCAACATGGTAACTCAAAAAACACACAGGCACACAGACACAGCCATGTAATTACTAAACTTGCTGGTTCTCAGCAGAGGGAATGACCCCAAACTATAAACAATCCCTTATGGTTTCCTTTTGAGAGAATCCCCTTCGGGTTCATTCCCAACACCCTGGGTCATTCCCTACTGTGCGCCAGCGAGTAAACAGCAACCCGAATTGGCCCTTCCTCCCCCAACACTCCGCCGTCGAATCCGTCACTTCGTCACTCGCCTGCACAGCAAACTGCGCCTCCGAACCGCGAGTTCGAAAAGGCCCCAGGCCCAGTAGAAGTGCGCCTCGGGTGGAAGACGGAAGGCGGAAGCCGGGGGGTCAGAGTTCGATGACTTGAAATGGAGGGCTAAAGACGGCCCAAAAAGTCGAAGCTGACAGGGTGGAAGACTGCTGTCGTTTGGACTTTCATTTCCTGGAGGGAAAAACTGTTTGCTGGTAAAAAAAAATAAAAATCCACCAACATTTTTGCCGAGCTTTGGCCCCGGTCACATGGCTTACCTTGCAGATAGGGGCAAAGGGAACCCAGGCGAAGCCAACAACAACACATCCGCACCCTGTGTCCAACGATATATGGTTCTGTCTTTTTCTAGGGGAACCCCAAAACACCTAAACAGGGTGGTTGTCCTTTCGTTTCCCTTTAAAATATAATCCCAAAAGGGGTACCCTCACAAAAGATACAAGCGTATCATGATACATCACAAAATTGGGGGGGGGGGGGGTGTTGGCAATGCCATGCTTTGCCGAGCCGTTGAAGGCTCCCATGTTCAACCAACCAGTTGTATAGGTTGAAGGTCCAACCAACAGCAGCCAAGGGAAAAGGGAAGGGACAGAAGTCGTCTTTTTGACATGAGAGATGATGGTACCATGATGCCATGCTGCAGGTAACCACCCACACACCGTGGAGGACTACAGGCGTTCCCTTGTTGTGGGCACATAATAGAGTCATTCACTACCCCAGGGGAGAAAGGACATGTCATCCATGCTGCAATAACAGCGGTAAGTAAGGTTTCGATTTCCTTCGCCCATATTTTTCTTTGCTCCCCTGCATACCGTACATGCTTCTTTCCGTAAGGGTCGCTTGGTACCTTCTCAAGGCTTTTGGTTGA